>CAUYUJ010000647.1:320000-370000 GCA_963575745.1 Prorocentrum cordatum
GTACTTCTCGTCGGCGGCGGTCGGAGGCGCGCGCAAGCTGGGCCCTGCTCCCCGTGGCGCGCTCGAACGCGAGGCGGCCCGTCTCTCGGAGGAAATGGGGGAGGGCAAGCCGCAGAAGGAGAAGAAGGAGAAGGAGGAGGCCTGAACGTGTCTTCTGGAGTATTGAATGAGAATTGGATTGGCTCCCAGTCTTCGGGAGTATGGCCGCAGCAGGAGAATTTGATTGGCACAGCATCGTCCTCTGGAGTATTGGGGTCAGCGGCGACTTCGACCGGCTCAGTGTCTTCTAGAGTATTACCTTCACAGAATTTGATTGGCGGTCAGTTTTCTGGAGTATTGGTTTCTGAGAATGCGATTGGCTCGCAGTCTTCTGGAGGTTTGCTCTATGATAATTCGATTGGCTCGTCGTCTTCTGGAGTTCTGCATGTCCCTGAAGACTGTGCTGGACGATCTGCTGATCTACTTGTTGACGCTGTTCCGCCACCAGATGCTCCTGTTCGAGGCTCCGCTCCAGTAGTGTTCCCGATTTCTGAAGCCAGAACATTTGGGGGAGAGGGGTCCTGGGCCAGTCAGTGTCGCTTCGCCGAGAGCCCCTTCTGCCCTCGAGCTTAGCGTGTAGTCAGCGTCTCGCCGAGTTGGTCGCTCGAGGTTTTTTCCGCCCGAACCCTCCTCCTCGTCCTGGGCCTCCGCCTCCTCCTGGTTTGTGACCGATTCGCGAGCTCTCGGACTTCTTTGTGCCGATGCCTCGACGCTCCCGTCGTTCGAGGCCCCCTCGGCCGCCGTAAGTAATTCGGGACTGTGTGGGGTGGTGCCCATCACCCCCCTAGCTGCCATCCCCCAGCCAACGGGCGTGTCGAGGGCCTCAGGTGATGTCCCCATCAGCAGCGCTCGCTGGTGAGGGAAGTTGCGGATTTTGCCGCCACTCAGATGCTACTTTGGATCGCCGCTGCCGTCGGACAGTGGACAGCATCCGAGAGTTCTTGCTTGCTTGCTTGTTCGCTCCTCCTCCTCCTCTTCCTCCTCCTCCTCCTCCTCCTCTTTTTTTAGCCAAACCGTGAAGGCGCAACGCCTGCGGCGTCATTCCTCCTTCCCCTCCTCCTCTTCCTCCTCCACCTCCTCCTCCTCCTGCTCCTCCTCCTCCTCCAGCTTCTGCTCCTCCTCCTCCTGCTACTCCTTGTCCTGCTCCTCCTCCTCCTCCTCCTCCTCCTCCTCCTCCTCCTTCTCTTCCTCCTCGTCATTCTCCTCCTCACCGATCCTCCTCGATACTCGTCTCACCCTCCTTCCCGATCCTCCTCGATCCTTTTCGCCCGTCCTCCTCGCGGGGCGCCCTCGTGCTGGCGGAGGGCCTCCCCCCCACCCCCTTCGGTGCTCGAGCGGGGGCCCCGCCGTCGTGGGGGGTTATGGTCAGGAGCGTTTGCTTAGCGTGCCGAGCCGCCTGTTCTGGCCCACCACGTTTCGCCGCCGGGGCCGCCGCCGCGACAACTTGAGCAACAGTTCGGCGGTTCCCGACGGCAGGGGGGTGAGGGTATCGAGCGGGGCGGGGGCGGCGGAGAGGGGGGTTGAGGACGTTTTCACTCGCTCTTGAAGGCTTTCTCGCTTCGGGGTTGCTTTCCAGCAGCTGCGCCTCGCCGAGGGCTTTCTGGGCGCGCCCTATGTCGCGCCGCCACTTGCAGGGCGCGGGTCGCAGGTTTCGGGGCCGTAAGCAGCCCAGAGCCTTCTCCGAAGGCCGCCTCACTTGCACTGCCAGGGTTACTCGCACCCCGCCATGGCACATGGGGGTCTGGGCGTCATGCCCTGCCCTTCGGGTGAGCCCTTCGGCGCGCCCTTTCATCGGGTGGCGTCCAAGAGGGGGTGAAGGCGTTGTCGTTGTCGAAGGAGTGAGGGTGGGGAAGCATTTTTCATTGGTTCTTGGAAGATTTCATGCCTCGGGATGCTTTCAAGCAGCTGCGCCTCTCGAGTGCTTACTGGGGGTGCCCGGCTGAATCGTCCCGAACGGCTACTGGAAGCCCGAGTCATGATCTGAAAGCCACCAGGTGTCGAAGAGGGGGTGATGACCAGAGGTCGGTGGATATCATAGCCGGGGCCATACACACCCAAATTTCATGGCCTCCTCGGCCATGATGCGCTACGGTCGGGAACTTCTTGGATATAGCGTGCCGCTCCGCCGGTTCTGGCCCACCGCGCTTCGGCGCGACACGCAATCCACGTCCCGGTCCTCCAGCGTCCACGTCCCGAGCTTTTCGGAACCTCCCGCCTTCGGCCCCGCGGAACGCAGCGGAGCGACACGCTATCCGCTCGCAAGGTATAGCGTGTCGCCGGGGCCGCCGGTGGCGACACGCAATCCAAACGTTTCCAACCTTAGCCCCCCTTTTTTGGTCCCCCTTTTCCTGGCCCCCCGCTGCGGCGCACCTGGCTCGCATGCTCAGACCTCCACCCTACCGACATGGGCTTACATCTGCTTGCAATCGGGGAAGCCGCTGCCGCTGGCGGCGGCGGCGGCGGCGCGGCGGG
Organism: Prorocentrum cordatum; assembly: GCA_963575745.1. Classification (NCBI taxonomy): domain Eukaryota; class Dinophyceae; order Prorocentrales; family Prorocentraceae; genus Prorocentrum; species Prorocentrum cordatum. The sequence goes on from CAUYUJ010000647.1 coordinate 322,512, forward strand.
CGCTGTCGCGACCATGTTAGCGAGGGCCTGCCCGAACCCGTCCAGCACGGCTGCCAGACCTCCCGGGTCTCCACCACGGCCAGCTGCGCCCCCCTGCTGGGCAGTCATCCCCCGTGTGGGCCTGAAGCGTGGCGCACCGCCCCGCACGCTCCCCAGCTCTGGGCGGCATTAGCGCGGACAACCTTCAGCACCCCCAGCTCCGCCTCGACGTCGACGCTGCCGTCACCACGCCAATGTGGTCCACAGCATCACGTCCCTTTTTTATCAGGGTCGTGGGGTCCAGGTGGCCGCTGCACGCCCTTGATGTCATTTGGGGCTGTACCGACGTTGTCGCCAGGGATCTCATCGTCATGACCGCACTCATGGCGGACTCCGTCACGCGGCGTGTCACCCGCCTTCAGGTCGAGGAGCTCTTGCTCGATCTCGGCATCGAAGGCGGGCCTCGGCGGGGCTGCGGCGGCGCCGTGGTCGGCCGCGCAAAGCGCCAAGCCAGGAGGCGCGGCCGCGCAGAGCGCCCCCGCCAGCGCCACCCCCCAAACGTGTGGGGCGGCAGCCGGTGTCTGAGATCCCTGAAAGCTCGGAGCGGCGCCTGTGCCGTGCGCGCCTGCGCTCGCCCAGCCTGGGCTCGGCGTTCGGCAGCCGTGCACCGTGGCCGCTGCGGCCGGCCAGCCGAGGCACACCAAGGAGGCGCCGCCATCCCGCGGCCAAGGAAGCGAGGTAGGGCGCGGGGCGGGGCGAGGCGGGTCCAGGGGGCAGCGGCCGATGGGCCGCCGGGCGCGGGTTCGCTGGCCCTGCGCCAGGCGGCGGTCTGATCCCGGCTGGCGCTGGAGGAGGAGGAGGAGGAGGAGGAGGAGGAGGAGGGGAGGAGGAGGAGGAGGAGGGAGGAGAGAGGAGGAGGAGGGGAGGAGGAGGGGGAGGAGGAGGAGGAGGAGGAGGAGGAGGAGGAGGAGGAGGAGGAGGAGCAGGAGGAGGAAGAGGAGGAGGAGGAACATGGGGGACGATGACATGGGAGGGAGGGAATGGATACGGAGGGCCGGGGCCGCCGCTGGCAGCGCGCGGGCGGCTCCCGCAAGGCGCCCGCGGCCGACCGGCCGCCCTGGGCCCGCGGAGGCGGCCCCCGCGCGGAGGCCCAGCGCTCCGCGCCCTTCGCTGCACGCGCCGGGGGCAGCGCCGCGTTTCGGGTCAGGAACTTCGGCTTGGCAGCGCAGCGCTACGCAGCGCGACTCGCCGGTCCTGCTCGTGGGGCGCCCTCGTGCGGGCGGAGGGCCTAACCCCCCCAGTGCGCGCGCGGGGGCCCCGCCGTTGGGGGGGATTTCGGTCGGTGCCGCGCCGCCGGTTTTGGCCCACCGCGCCTCGGCGCAACACGCTATCCACGTCCCGCCCCCCCAGCGTCAAGGTCGTGAGCCTTCCTGGGCCTCCCGCCCCGTAAGCAAAAGTTCCCGACCGTATGGGGGGGAGCTAACATTTCCCGCAAGCGTGGCACACCGATTCCAGTCCAGGGCCAATGGTCTTTGCAGCGTCCAAGTGCCGCTTGCTTGCGGACAATCAGCAATCGCCGTGCTGTTAGTGGATTTTGTTATGGGGGGATCTCGAAAAACAAGCATCGGCATGCGGCACACGCATAACCTTTCGGGAGTCCTCTTGGTTTTCTTGGATCGGCGTTGGGTCCCCCCCTGGCGGCGCCTCCGGCGCCGCCCCTCGGGCGCTACGCGCGTCAAGGAGGGGTTCCAGTGCCGATCCAAGAAGTCCGCACGGATCTCCGAAAGTTCCTTTTTATGGCGATTTCTGTTCCTTTAGCATCGAATTGTCAACACCCAGTCGCCCATTCATCGCCGACACGGAAACGATAGCTCACCCGCCCAGGAAGCGGTTGTGCAATCGAGAGCTTATCGTCGATGTGCTGACAACGTGTCGACGCTTCCAGGTCGATGTCCCCCCCTGAGCGGACTCCCCTGTCGCCCCCCCAAGAAGCCATGTGGCAATTCTAGACGCTCACCAGCCCATCCAGAGACCATGCCCAGAGGATTTATTTAGCTCGATCAGGGCAGTGGGCAGCACGCAGGTGAAGGGTCCCTCTTAGAGCGCTCTTGAGACACTCTTGGGCGCTCTTGGGGCCGTCTTGGGGCTCTCTCGGGCCTCTCTTGCGTCTTGGGGGCCTCTTGGCGGTCCCAGGGGCCTCTAGGAGCGTCTCGGGGAGCCTCGTGGGGCCTCTTGGGGGTCTCTTGGGAGCCTCTTGGAGGCCTCTTGGGCGCCTCTTGGGGCCTCCTGGGCTCTTGAGGCGCTCTTGGGAGCCTCGGGAGCGCTTCTCGGGGCCATCTTGGAGGTCATCGATCAAACAAGGGGGGAACATTACTTAGCGTACCCGGTCGGAAGCCCGAGAAGTCGCCATTTTTGGAGCGCTTTTGGGCGCTCTTGGGGCCGTCTTGGGGCTCTCTTGAGTTTCTCATGGAGCCCTCTTGGCCCATCTTGGAGCCATCTTGAGGCCTCGGATGGCCATCGGAGGCGAAAAGGCGAGAAAGCAAAAAACATTGATTTCCCTGAGGTTGTGGAAGGATGTTGTCCTCTTCGGGGCGTCCTTGGGGAGCTCTTTGGCCAGTTAGAGCCGTCTTGGGACGGTCTTGGGGCCTCTTGGAGCATCTTGGGTGCCATCTTGAGGCATCTTGCGCTATCTTGAGCCATCTTGGAGGTCGTCTTGGGACGCTCCAACGCGTCGCGGCTCTCCCCGTGCAGGTCCAGGGGAGGGGGTAGGGGGAGGGGTCAAGACACCCTCTCCGCACGCAAGCCGTCTAGCTCACTCCCACCCGCCCTCCCACCACGTAAGTGGCATCCGAGTCTCGGCATAGCCAGGGGTCGCCACTGGATGGACAGCCAATGGGAACCAAAGCGGACGCCAGGTGCGCGACGCTCGCCGCGGGCTCCACACGCGGTTGGTGTGCCATCCTTGCAAAAAAAACGTGATGCCTCCCCGTCCGCATGGTCCAGATGCCGATGTGGGGGGCGTCAGCATTTGTCTGGGCCTGCGCACAGCAAGCATCATCATGCGGACACCACCGCCGTCCCCGTCAAAAAACAATACAAAGTGATCGCGGGTGGCCAGCACAATACCCACGACGTTGTCGCAACGTGCGCTTTGCATTGTTTTTGACACGGATGGTGGTCCTGCACAAAGCGGCTTCACTAAGGGTGCCCCGCCATCCCTGTCAAAAAACAATACGTGCTCACAGGGCGCCAGCGCACTGTCCAGATTCTGCTGCTATGTGCACTTCATATTGTTTTTTGACAGAGATGGTGGAGGGTGTTGGCAGGGTGGGCCCCGCAATGTGCATGTAGTATTGTTTTTTGACAGGGATGGTGGGGGGGGTGTGCCCACATGGTTCCAGGTTGGCTGCCGGCCAGGTGGCGGAGGGGGTGTTTATTATAGGGAACAGTGATAAACCCCTCCCCGAAGGTGAAGAAGGGGGTTGGAAGAGGAAGCGCCCTCGACCCCCTACGCCCAGAGGGCTGGTGGGATTTCTCCCTCTGGGCCTGGGCGGCGCAAACAAACACGCGACGGCCAGTTTTCCACGTTCTTGGCCCCCATGCCCCGGGGCCGTTGAAACACTGCTCAGGATGAAGAGCCGGCCCCGGGGGAAGAGGTCGAGATCCCCGGGGGCCCGCGTCGCGAACAAATGCAGAGAGACTGGGGGTGTCTGGGATGACTTAGAACACAGCAGGACAGATCAGACGCAATCCTACTGAATGTGTATATATGTACGTTGTAGAGATAAGAGGGCGACATCTTGTGACATAGACAAGGTACAAAGGCACAGTGGAGGATATCCCATGCATAACCATATACAGCATGTACATACATATCTCTATCTGTCTGTATGCGTAAGTAGAGGAAGAGAGAGAGAGAGAGAGAGAGAGAGAGAGAGAAGGGAGAAAGAGAGAGAGAGAGAGAGAGAAATAAGGAAACACAGAGAGAGAGAGAGAGAGAGAGTTAGTTAGAGGGAGAGACAGAGAGAGAGAGAGAGAGAGAGCCACACACATATATATATATATATGGATAGAGCCAGAGAGGAGTTAGGGATCCAAAAGGCCCAACATGATGGACAAACCAGCGATCTCTCGCTTTCCCAAGTGAGGGCTCTTTCTGTCTCCGTGTTTGCCAGGTGACGGATAGAGGGAGGTACGAGTGACGGCGTTTATTCGGGGCGATTGGCCCTCTATGGAGAGGTTCCAGGGGAGGGGCGAAGGGGGCTCGTCCGGGCGTAACATGCCCCCCCCCCCAGAGGCTGCGGAAATGGGTGCCAAGAGCGGCCATGATGCCCCAAAGACGGCCCCAGAGATTCCTCCTCGTTTCGCGGTGTCCACGTGCGGAAGACGTAAAGATTGGGCGTTGGGAGGTTTGCCGTGCTCATCTGCCGCGCTGTTCTGTCATGTCGTTCTGCCCGCCCCGGGGCGTTGCTATCGCCATGGGGTGCGGATGCCCCCCCTCCCCCCCCCCGTTTCAGCGCCAGGGCGAGCTTGCCAATGTCCACGAGGGCAATGGGCATTCAAAGCGTGTTAGTACAAGGCACCTGGCAACGCCAAGTTCAAACTCCGATGACCATGGCAACAACGCGCCATTCGTATACAATTCAGCGGGCTTCTTGGCGGTTACTTGGGGCCTTTTGGGTGCTTCTTGGGTGCCTCTTTGGGGCCTTTTGAGGGCCTGTCTCTCATGGGCTCTTTAGATGTCCTCTTGGGCTGTCTTGGGGGACTGTTGAGCCATCTTGTGGTCCTCTTTGGGCCATCTTGGGGCCCTCTTGAGCCGTCTTGGGGCCCTCTTGGTGACCTCTGGGGCCCTGAGGCCTTCTTGAGGCCATCTTGGAGGCTGCGTGGGCTGTCATGGGCTATCGAATGTCAAAAGCGACGAGAACACAATTATTCAACAGCCACATGGAACAATCTTTGTTTTAGCTTCCAGTTCCTTTTTTGGGGGGTCCTCTAGGGGCCATTTTGGGCCGCCTTGGAGGCCTCTTAGGCCCTCTTGGGGCCATCATCTGGGTCACTCTTTGGGCCGTCTTGGCCCGTCTCGAGGCCATTTGGAGCCGTCTTGAGTCATTCTTGGACCCCCAAGATGCCAACGAGGCCCACATCATCGATTTCCGATAGGTTGTCGTCAGTTTCGGAGCCCCAGGAAGAGGGGGAGGCACCTTTGGTCGACGGATGTGGCGTAGCGCTTGGGGGGGGGTTAAGGGGGGGTACATGATAATGAAAACTACCACAGCTTATAGCAAACACGCAACAGTGGACATTGTATTAGAGCCTTCGCGGAAAACGCTACCGTTCAGCGCGTCACCACTGGCCGGGGATTTCTCTCACTTCGCGGGGTGCAAATGCGGAACACATACAAATAATTGCGTTGGGAGGTTTGCCCTGCTCGTCTGCCGCGCTGTCCTGCCGTGTCGTTCTGCCCGCTCCGGGGCGCTGCCAGCGCCGCGGGGGGCGGATGCGCCCCTCCCGTTTCAGCGCTGGAACGAGCGTGCGAATGCCCACGACGCCAACGAGCATTCACCGCGTGTCAGCACAAGGCAACTCCAAGTTCAAACTCCGATGACCATAGCAATACCGCGCCACTAGTATACAATTCCGCGGGCCTCTTGGTGGTTTCTTCGGGCCGTTTGGGGGCTTCTTGGATGCCTCTCAGAAGCTTCGTGGGAGTCCTTGGGGTTTTTTGGGTGGCTTTTGGGTGGCCTTTCGAGGGCCTTTTGGGGGTCTCTTGGGTCGTCTGGCCCCTTTGGAGGCCGTCTTGGGGGCCTCTCGGGGCCGCCTTGTGGCTCTCTTGGGGTACTCTTGGGCCGTGTTTGGGGGTTTCTTGAGCCGTTTTCTTGTCCTCTCTTGGCCATCTTGGGGCCGTCTTGGGGGCCTCTTGGGCCACATCGGGGCCATCTTGTAGGCTGCTTGGGCTGCCATGGGCCCCCGAGAGTAGGAAACACAGAGAATGCGAACATCTTGCAACACTTCTTGAACAATCACTGATTTTGCCTTCTGGGGGCGCTCTTGGGGGCCGTCTTGGGGCCGTCTTGGCCAGCATTGAGGCCATCTTGAGCCGTCTTGGCGCCTTATTGAACCACTAAGAGGCCCACGGGGCCCGAATCATACATTTCCGTAGTTTTTGTAGGTTCTGAAGCCCATGAGGGGTCCGCGATTTGTGGGTACGTTGAATTCAGACGTTCGTCCGATACGTTGCATTACAGCATCCGCGGACATGCCTCAGGCAACACGTTCCTTCCGGATGTGGATGCCTGTCGCTTCGCGGGGTGCACGTCCAGAGTACGTAAAGACTGGGGGTTGTGTGGTTTGCCATGCTCGTCTGCCGCGAAGTTCTGCCGTGTCGTTCTGCCTGCCCCGGGGCGCTCTCAGTGCCACGGGGGGCGGATGCGCCCCTCCCGGTTCAGCGCCTGGATGAGCGTGCGAATGTCCACGAAGGCATTGAGCGTTCACCACGTGTCAGCACAAGGCGAGAGGGTTTCCAGGGCTCCGACGCTGGGCGAGATCGCCGGGTGTGAACAAGAATGCGACGCCTGGATCTCAGGGAGGCGCGTGTGGACATCACGACCGGGACCATTCGTGGGCGAAGAACATATCCGAGTCCGCAGCCTCGCGGGCTGTGTCCCTGGGCTGCGACCCCGCGGATACGGGGCGTTTCTTTGCGGATGTCCCGCGCGGAACGTATCCGTGCGACCGCTTACTCGCAGGATCGCGTTTTGGAATCCAGACCGCGAGGGCGTGGATATGGATCGGCAGTTTGGGGTCAGATCGAAGTGAAACGGGTACCCCCCACCGGGAAATCGGTTTCGGTTTCGTGTTCGTGTCGTGCGTGCGGGATGGGCGGGCGAGCGGAACGAACTCGCCGTTGCTAGGGCGAAACCGCTTCAAATGTTGCTTGGTGTCCCGATGGTGTCCTGGTGGCGTCCCGATAGTGTCTCGACGGTATCCAGATGGTGCCTCGATGGTGTCTCGATGTTGTCCCGATGGTGTTCCAATAGTGTCCCGATGGACCCGGATGGTGTTTCCGATGATGTCCAAACGGTGTCCCGATGGTGCCCCGATGATTGTCCCGATTGTGTCCTAATGGTGTTCTGATGGTGTGCCGATCGTGTCCCGATGGTGTCCAGATGGTGCCCCGACTGTGTCCAGATGTTGTCCCGATGGTGCCCCGATTGTTGTCCCGTGAGATCGATCGATGAATATGTAGCAAGATCGGTGGATAGCGAGACCGATCGATCGTGATATCGATAGAGTGATTGTGGGGTCGATTGTGGGATGGATCGTGAGACCGATTGATCGTGAGGCGATAGATTGATAGAGTAACCGACGGTGGTATCAAAATTCATATCGATAAGCACATTGTCATGGCGATGTCCAGATGGTGTCCCGATGGTGTCCTGATGGTGTCCACATGGTGACCCGATGGTGTCCATACGGTGTTCCGAGGGTGTCATTTATTTAATCGCTTCGCTCATTCCGCCGGCCCATATTGTCGCACCGTTGTGGGCTAGCCGAGTTTTGGGGCCTCTTGGGGGCCGTTTTGGGGCCTCTTGGGGCCTCTTTTGGGCCTCTTGGGCGCCTCTTGGGGCGTCTTGGGGGCCTCTTGGGGGCCTCTTGGGGCCTTTTTGGGGCCTCCTGGGCGCCTTCTGGGGCGGAGGGCTCGATTTTTCAGTTCTCGGTTCCCCTCTTGAGCCCCTCTTGGGCCCGTCTTGGGGCCTCTTGGTCCGTCTTGGGCGGCACTTGGGCCGTCTTGGGGGCCCTCCTGGGCCGTTCCGGGGCCGTCTTGGGAGCCTCGTGGGCCGTCTTGGAGCGGTCTTGGGGGCCTCTTGGGCCGTCTTGGAGCGTCCGGAAGCCGAAAAAGCCAGAACGCAAAAAACATATAAAAAACAATGAAAATCAACGATTTTGGCCTCTTGGGGCCCTCTTCGGAGGCCTCTTGGAAGGCCCTTGGGGCGTCTTGGAGGCCTCTTGGGCTGTCTTGGGGCCCTGTTGGGCGTCTTCGGGCGATCTTTGGCCGTCTCGGGGCCCTCTTGGACCGTCTTGGAGGCTTCTTGGGGACCTCTTGGCCCGTCCTGGGGCCCTGTAACAGGGCTCCGGCATCTCTGGCCCGACCTTGCCGGGACTTGCCGGGACCTTGCCGGGGTACTTTTCGTCCGGGGACCCCCAGGGGCCGCCCCGCGCGCGCGAACTAGAAATACTGTTAACCAGGTACCGGAGATCTTAGCACGCCCTGGCCCGTTGGGCCGGCGAATTTGCTCGCACAGTGTTTTCAGGTGTCCTCCCGGTGGTGTTTCGATGGCGTCCCAATGGTGTCCCGATGGTGTTCCCATGGTTCCCCAACGGTCTCTCACTGGCCCTGTGGTTGTCCCGCGGTTGTCTCGCAGGTGTTCCGGTGGTTGTTTGAGGGTTCTCCGATGGATGTCAGTTGGTCCCCCCGCAGCATCCTTATCACCCGAAGAATGGTCGTACAGGTACGTTCGCCGGGATATCTCTTCGAGTTCGCGGACGGTGTCTGCGTGGAGATCTCGTCGCCCGGTGGTCCTCCTGCAAGAGCCAGTTTTTCTCTAGACTCAAGTAATTTTACGTGCATGGCATGCCCCCTCTCCCTTACGACGATCGGAGAGGGGGGGACGAGGGGCTCCGATGGGGCTCTGAGGGGGGCCCGAGACGACGACGCCGGCGACGACTTTCCGAGCGGGGGGGGCGCCGATGGGGGGGGGGCCGAGGGGGCCTCGAGGGAGGGGGCCTCCGAGGGGGGGGCGAGGGGGGCCCGAGGCGACGCCGACGACGACGACGACAAGCCGAAGACTCCGCACAGAGATTGCCTCTTCTGCTCGGGCCTGGCAGCGCCTCCAGCGGCCTGGGCGCGTCCCGTGGGTTGTGACCCCCCCCGGGGGGAGCACCCCTCCCTGGGAGAAGCTTTCGGCTCCACAGCGTCAGCGTCGTCGTCGTCGTCGTCGTCGTCGTCGTCGTCGTCGTTGTCGCCGTCGTTGTGGTCCGTCGTGGTCCGTCGTGGCCCGTCGTCGTCGTGATCGTGGTCATCGTCGTGGTCGTCGTCGTCGTCGTCGTCGTCGTCGTCGTCGTCGTTGTCGTCGTCGCTCGTGGGCCTCCTGCAGGCGCGCTGAGTCCGCTGGGGGTCCGCGGCGCGGCGCGCGGCCTTCCCCGCGTCAGGCCAGCGGTCGGCGCGGCCGCTCCCGGCGGCGCCGGCCCGAGTCAGCCGAAGGGTGGCGGCGCTCGTAAGGAGCCCCGTCGTCGGCTGGTCGGTCGGTCGTCGGCCGTCGGTGGTCGTCGGACGTCGTCGGCGGTCGTCGTTTGTCCTCGGCGGCACTTGGCGGCCCTCGTGGTGGTGGTCGTGGTGGTCGTGCTCGTGGTCGTGGTCGTGACCATGGTCGTGGTCGCCATGGCCGTGGTCGTGGTCGTGGCCGTGGTTGTCGTGGTCGTCGTCGTGGTCGTCGTCGTCGTCGTCGTCGTTGTCGTCGTCGTAGTGGTCCGTCGTGGTCCGTCGTGGTCCGTCGTTGTCGTCGTCGTAGTGGTTCGTAGTGGTCCGTCGTTATCGTCGTCGTCGTCGTCGTCGTCGTCGTCGTCGTCGTCATCGTCGTCGTCGTCGTCGCTCGTCGTCGTCGTCGTCATCGTCGTCGTCCGTCGTTGTTGTCGTCGTCCGTTGTCGTCATTATCGATCTCCTCTGCGCCACCGGTTCCAGGGCGCTGGCCCCTGCCGGTTCGCTTGCGGCGGCGGCCGGGACAAATTGGAGCACTTCGCGTTCTGCCCCACTGTGAAGGCACTGTTTTCTGAGTTCCACCTTCCACCTTCTGCGTCCGGCTTAGAGCTGGACACTTTTTTAGGGCTCCAGGAATTGCCGGTGCAGGTGGGCACCTCTCCGGCTCTCCTGTGCCAGCGGCAGGGGGTAGCATTGTATGTTTTGTACCGTCTGCACGGGGCTCTCCGCCATGGAGTGGTGGCGGCCGCGCACATTCCCGGCGCCTTCAGGGAATACTGCCGCCAAGGCGCCACACGTGTTGACCAGGAAGACGATTAGGTCCGGCCTCTTTGGGTACGTGTTTCACTTGTTGTTCCTCCTCCTCCTCCTCCTCCTCCTCCTCCTCCTCCTCCTCCTCCTCCTCCTCCTTTTCCTCCCAGCATAATGTTGTGTCAGATTTATTAGTGTGGCCGTTTGGGCCACCTAGTAGGGGTTAGAACACAACCTCTGTGCACCCGCGGGGCCGATACGTTTCAAAGGGAAATCGTATCATTCGCCATCTGGGGTTTCTTTCGCCTCCCTCTCCTCCGCCTCCTCCTCCTCCTTCCTGTCCTCCTCCTGGTCCCCCCCCCGTCTCCTCCGAAACGGTGGCCCGAGTTTCGGCCACGTTCGCCGGACAGCTTCTGTCCGCTGGATGCCTGACTCTCTCGCAGCCTTGGCATTGCACCTGCGCTCGGCGACTTGACAAGTGGTGAGTTGATCATTGGCTGTCCGCGTCCTCTCCTGCCTCCTGCCCTCCCCCTCTCCAAAATATTGTGCGCTGAAAAAAATATCGATCTCCTCCGCGACTCCAGCCTGAACCCCGCAACCCCTGGGCCAGATTTTCTTCCTTCCACGGGGGGGTTCTCCTACATCGACACCCATGAAATCCTGGATCCCAGTTGCGCATGGATTCCGTTGCTCCTTTCGCGTGCGTCCACACATGTAACCCCTGACCACTTGCGTCCTTGGGTGGATTATTGTTGCCTTGGGCTGCGCTCCTCATCGCCGTTTTTGTTCTTACAACTTATACATATATAACGGCGCACCGGGTCCGGGGGCCCGGGGCCGGGACCCCGACCACAAATGTGGGCTCCGGGGGGCCCGGAGGCTCGTCGGACCGCCGGACGCCGTCCAAGATCGTTCGCAGGCGGCTTCGAAACGCGCTCCGATGGCTCCAGATGCCTTCCAAGACGCCTGTCATGACACCAAGAAGGTCCCAGAAGCCTCCAAGACGCTCCGAGAGGCAGCCCAAGAGAGGCCCAAGAAGCAAAAATCGTGCCATTCCTATGGGAAAACGTATATTTTTCGCATGTTCGCCTCTTGGGCTTTCACCGCGTCCAAGACGGCCCAAGAGGCGCCCAAGACGGTCTACGAGGCCTCCGGGAGCGCTCCAAGGCTGCGCACGAGTGGCCCAGGACGGCCCCAAGACGGCCGAAGAGAGCCCCAAGACGAGTTCGAGAGGGGTCCCAGACGGAGAAAGCCAACCTCGAATTCCGAGCTTCCGGCCCAAGAGGCTCCAGGAGGCGCCAAAATGCCGCCAAGAGGCGCCAAAAGGCTCCCCAAAGCACCCCAAGACGTTCCGAGAGGCACCCCAAGAGAGGTCCAAGAAACAAAAATCGTGCCATTCCTATGGGAAAACGTATATTTTTCGCATCTCTTGGGCTTTCACCGCGTCCAAGACGGCCCAAGAGGCCTCCAAGACGGCCTAGGAGGCCTCCGGGAGCGCTCCAAGGCTGCGCACGAGTGGCTCAGGACGGCCCCAAGACGGCCCAAGAGAACCCCAAGACGACTTCGAGAGGGGTCCCAGAAGGAGAAAGCCACTCTCGAATTCCGAGCTTCCGGCCCAACATATCCCAGGAGGCGCCAAAACGCCGCCCAGAGGCGCCAAAAGGCTTCCAAAATCAGCCCAAGACGTTCCGAGAGGCACCCCAAGAGAGGTCCAAGAAACAAAAATCGTGTCATTCCCATGGGAAAACGTATATTTTTCGCATGTTCGCATCTTGGGCTTTCACCGCGTCCAAGACGGCCCAAGAGGCCTCCAAGACCGCCCCAAGACGGCCCAAGAAGCTTCCAAGAGGGCCCCAGGACAGCCCAAGAGGGCCCCAAGACGGCCCAAGAGGCGCCCAAGATGGCCCAAGAGGGCCCCAAGACGGGCCCAAGAGGGGGCCCAGAGGGGGACCACGAACCGCAAGCTCGAGCCTTCCGCCCCAAGAGGCCGCCAGGAGGCCCCAAGGAGGCCCCTCAAGAGGCCCCAGGAGACCCCCAAGAGGCCCAAAGGAGGCCCCGAGAAGCCCCAAAACGGCCCCCAAATGCTTCGAACCTGCTTCCAGGAGGCCCCCGACAGGTTCAGAGGCTCCCGAGAAGCTACGTCAAACTCCCAGCGAGCGGCCGGACGAGGCCCCCCACAAAATCACAAGAGGGCATGCATGCATGCATGCATGCATGCATGCATGCATGCATGCATACATGTATGTGTGTGTGTGTATGTATGTATGTATGTATGTATGTATGTATGTATGTATGTATGTATGTATGTATGTATGTATGTATGTATGTATGTCTGTATGTATGTATGTATGTATGCATGTATGCATGTATGCATGTATGCATGTATGCATGTATGCATGTATGCATGTAGGTAGGTATGTATGTATACATGCATGTATGTATGTATGCATGTATGTATGTATGTATGCATGTACGCATGCGTGTGTGTATGAATGTATATATGTATGTGTATGTATATGTATGCATGCATGCATGCATGCATGCATGCATGTATGCATGTATGTATGTATGTATGTATGTAGGTATGTATGTATGTGTGTGTATGTGTGTGTATGTATGTATGTATGTATGTATGCATGCATGCATGCCTGTATGTATGTATGTATGTATGCATGTATGTATGTATGTATGTATATATATATATATGCGCATATGCATATATATATATATATACATACAGATACATCTGTATGCATGTCTGTTTGTATGTGTGCATGTATGTATGTGTATATATGTGTATGTGTATACATCTATGGGATTTCCCGGGCCCCGGGCCCCGGGCCGGAACTTCCTTTGTACATAGGTAGCGGCCCCCTCCCAGGACGCCCCTCCAGCGGCCCCCGCGCGCTCCAGTCCGCCCAAGAAGGCTCCAACAGCGCCGAGATAACCCCAGGATCTCTTCCAGACCGCCAAAGATCGCGTCCAGAAGGGCCAAGAGGCCCTCAAGCCGCCCCAAGAGGCCCCTCAAGAGCGCCCCGGGAGACCAAAATTATATCAATTCCCTTGGTCATCGGAGCGGTCAAAAAGCCCCAAGAGGCGCGTTAGGACGCCCCAGGACGGCTGAGACAGCCCCAAGACGGCCCAGGAGGTCCTCCCGGGACAAACCTCCGGCGGCCCCTGGGCCTCCCAGTCCGCCCAAGATGGCCCAAGAGACTTCCCGGTCGCCCCGAGAGGGTCCCAGGAGCGGTCCGATACGGCCCAAGATGGCTTCCAGAAGGGCCACGAGGCCCTCGAGACGCCCCAAGAAGGCTCCAAAAGGCCCTCCAAGAGAGCCCCAGGAGACAAAACTGGCCCCATTCTTTCCGTAAAACATATATTAAAAAAAAGCCCCCCAAAGGCCCGAAGAAGCGCCCAAGAACGCCCCAAGACGGTCTAGGACAGCCCCATATACACATTATATAAATAAGTAGGCCCCCCAAGCCTGGGCCAGCCCACCCCACAACCATCGGGGGAAGCCCGCTGATACCCCCCCGTTTCGCTACCCAGAGGCGGCCCAGAGAGGGCGAGAGGGTGCCAAACGAGCCAAGAGCGTTCCAAGAGGCCCCCAAGACGGCGCAAGAATGTCCCGAGCTGCCCAATACGGCTCAGGAGTACTCCTAGAGCACTCCCCAGAGGGACCCAGGAGGCCCAAACCCAAATCATGTGCGACTTCTTAGAGTTCGCGGCTTTCACGACGGTCCAAGAGGCTCTAAAGATTTTCTCAAGACAGTCCAAGACGTTCCCAAGAGGCCCTCCGTAGCCATTTTGGCTCAAGCCTTTGGCTCGAGCCATTTCGGATCAAGTTCGACTCTCGGTGCGTATTTGGACAAACATCCACGGAGAGCGAGCGAATCATGTCCAACGTCCACGTTGTTCGACCGGGCGATTATCGTACTGGGCGGGCATTCTTTCTTGGATGCCGGCAATGGCTCGATCGGAAACGCATCAATCGGAATCTGTGTTTTGGCGTTTGTTTACTAGGGTTTGGCGTAGTCTGTCTCACGGCATCCGCGTGCATGGGGGCGATCTAAAGTTCGTGCAGTTGCCACCAATATAAGAGAAAGACGGTCTGCCCTTGCGAGAACAATCGAAAGTTGCTTCTTGCTTTTGGTGTTGTCGCACCTGTATATGGGTCCCTGACTCTTTTATACGAGCGCTGTACGCACGAGGGGCAATGGGAGATGCTTTCGACGCTGGCAAGGGAAGGCGATGAAGAGGCAGCGCAAGAATTAGCCGAGATGCGCACGCCTGGGTTCTATCGTACTGGCTAGTCCCAGGCTGGTGAAGATGCAGTTTCTTTAAAAGCCTTAGGCTTGTCTCGCTGGAAGACCAGGGCGATGTGGGGGACGGCTGGATAGGCCGCTGACAGAGTGGGTCCGCAGTATGATGCCATACGTTATCCGCTCGTAGGAGCGAGCCCGCACTGGTCTGCAGCTGCGCATAAGGCGACTGGCGCAAATTATCTTGGAAAAGGACCCAACCATGTGCAATTGTGAGTAAATCATCTTGGGGCGGAGGGCTCGAGATGTCGGTTCGCGTTCCACTTCTTTCTTTTGCCCTTCGTGCTGGCATGCCAAGCAGCCGGTCGGGCCGCAACCTTCTCGGGCTGCGTCTGGCCCATTTGACCTTCGTGCTGGCATGCCAAGCAGCCGGTCGGGCCGCAACCCTTTGCGGGTGGGTGGCTTGGTCGATCAGGATACACCTGACATTATCTGGGGCCCCTGATGCCAAGCTACCCCCTTGCCACGGCGGCGTACGTTGGCCATCTTCTCGGCCGCGGGGCTAGCCTAGTACGAATCGCTTCAGGTCCCAGCGAAGTCTGGTCGACCCTTGGCGCGCGTCGCTTCGAAGTTCATGGAGTCCTTTGGGCGCTGCGTCTCCTGCTTTCCTGAATTGTCTGCTGCATCTCCTCGAGCTGACAGACGGCGCCGCGGACTGTCAGCAAGCTGACAGGCCGCAGTAAGGGTGCAGCGGGCTCGGTGGGATTCAGTGTGGCTTGCGGTGTGCTGGTGGGGTGTTTGCCCCTGACCAGCTGCGTGAACGGACGCTCCAGACAGCGCAAAAAAAAACGTTCCCAAGAGGCCCCCGATCCAGCCCAAGAGGGCGCCAAGACGGCCCAGGGGCTGCCTGAGACGGCGCCCAAGACGGCCCCAAGAAGCCACGATCATTGAATTCATCCGGGAAGACGTACATGTTTTCCATATGCGACTTGTCGGCCTTCACGGCTTTGAAGACGGCCCAAGAGGTTCCCCAGACTTGCCCAAGAGAGCCTAAGACATTCCCAAGAGGCCCTCAACACAGCCCACGAGAGTGCCAAGACGGCCCAAGGGCTGCCAAAGACTGCCCAAGTTAGCCACAAAACGGGCCCGAAGAAGGCCCAAGAAGGCCCCGAGCCGCTCAAGACTGCCTAAGATGGCCCCAAGAAGGTCCAAGAAGGCTCCGAGACGTCCCAAAAGGCTTCCAAGAGCACTCCCAAGAGGATCCTTAGAGACCCCATTCGTTACATTCCTGTAGGCGAAACGTACATTTTAAGCATGCAAGATTTGGGGCCCAAGCGAACCGAAGACGCTCCCAAGAGGCCCCCAAGATAGCCAAAAGGGCGCCAAGACGGCCCAAGGGCCGACTAAGACGGCTCCAGGAGTGGTTCAAGAGGGGGATTCCGACTCGAAAGTAGCAGCCCTCCGCCCAAAGAATTTCCCAGGAGGCCCCAAAAGTCCCCAAGAGGACCCAAGAGGTCCCCAAGAGACCCCGAAGCGGCCCAATCGAGGCCCCAAGATGGTTCAAAACGGATAGGACGGCCTACAAGAGGTCTCCCAAAGGGGTCCGGAAAGGTCTTCTTGCGGATCCGAACATACACAGCTATACGACGACGACGACGATTCCTTGGCCCATTCTTAGGTTGCCGCGGAATGGCCTCAGGAGGTCTTGGAAATCACTTGAGCCGTTGGCGTAGTTCTTGGGTTCCCCAGAGGGATTGGTCACAAAATAAAGGTCTTCAAAGTTCGACCGTGAAGCCCAGCTAGAACCTAAGCGCGCGCGAAGCGCGCGCGTGGTTCTAGTATGTATATATATATATATATGTACAAACATGTTTTACTCTTGGCATGACAATGCATGTCTCCCAGCGTTGACTTTGGATTGGGGCTTGCGGAGCACGACATGCGGTACTGGTTGGCATGCGCGCAACATTGAGCCAGATCGAGGTTAACTTCGACGCACATCCAGAGATGCCCAGATAGATCTGGAGCAATCGTGGAACCTCCGGCGCGGATCGAGGAACCGCAAGAAGCCGGGGGCCCGCAAACGGTGCGGTGGCCCCCCCGTGCTGGCCGCACGGCTTCGGGACTTGGGCAGTCCTCCGAGGGTACTTGGGGGCAGCCGAGGGCCTCCAGGGCTCCCAGACCGTGCGGTGACGGGCCGTGCCGTGAGGGCTCTGGGGATCCCGAGGCCGCCCCACGGCCCGTCGCCGCCCCCCCTTCCCCGGGCCCTCCCGGCGTGTCGTGGAGCCCTCAGCGGCTGCGAGGGGGGCGGAGCAGCTGCCGCGGGAGAGCTGCCGCCTCTCCGAGCGGCGGGCGCCGCCCGGCGCGGCCCCCCTCCTCTGCGAGAGGACGCCCTGCTGGCCCTCTCCCGCGAGAACGAGGAGCTCCGCTCCGAGCTGGCGAAGGCGATGCGGCGGCTGAGCGAGATCGAGAGCGAGCACGAAGGCGGGCGGCACCGGAGGGCAGGGGCCACTGCGAATCTCGGAGGAGGATCCACAGTTCGGATACCGCTACTCTTCGCCCGTTTCCCCCTCTTTCGGCCTCCTTGGAGGCCCTCATTGCCACCGCTGGATTCGTCTCGAAGTCCTGGTCAGAACGCAGCCAGGGAGAGGGCTGGGGAGTAGCAGTACCGGTACCTTTTGGTTTCCCCAGAATCTCACGGTTCGATTCCTGTGGTCGGGTGTTCTGGCGATTTGGTGAGGCCCGATGCTTGCACAGCGCTGTTGCGCATTATGCCGCGGCCAGTCCGATCCGATTTCGACTTCATGCCGATGCAGCCCGATGCGATTCGATGTGGTGGCTGAGCGAGTTCGAGAGCGAACGCGAGGAGGGACGGCGCCGCAGGGTGAGGTGAGGCAGCTCTGAGGCAGAGAACGGCAAAGTGCCTTCGTCTTGACTACTTTGGCACGTTGGATGTCTGGGATCACAGCTTGCCAGCAGGTGCTCCAGGGGAGTTCCTTATCCCCCGAGGGCCCTGAACGTCCACAGAAGCCAGGAGCCGGTGGGGCACCTCAGGGAGACCTAGGTGCTCGAAGACGGAAGTGCCCCCAGGATTTCTGCCCCCCTCTTCGGCGCACCCGAGAGGAGGGCAGGCATGGGGATGGGCAGGGGAGGCGGACGCACACCTGAGGCAGGGGATGGGCAGGGATGGGACGGGCAGGGAAAGGGGGGTGCAAGCTATGCGGTGCAAGCTATGCAGCCGCCCACGGGGCGCCCGCGAGGCGCCCACGTGCGACCACGGATGGCCACCGTGCGGAACCTCGGCAAACCGAGGCGCCCACGGTCGGCCACGGGCGGCAACGTGGTGAAACCTCGGCGAACCTGTTCCATTATTTAATCGCTTCGCTCATTCCGCCGGCCCTGGAGCGCTATTTGGGGCCTCTTGGGACCGTCTGGGGGGCTTCTTGGGGGCTTCTTGGGAGCGTCTTGGGGCTCCTTGGCGGCGTATTGGGCTCCCCTGGGGCCTCTTGGGGGGCTCTTGGGGGCCCCTTGGGGCGGGGGGGGGTAGTCGTTGGCAGCCCTCCCCCTCGGAGGCCACGATCCTCGTGAGGGGTGGCGAAAACCCCCTGGGGATCGCCCGGGGGTCAGCCGGGGATCGGCCGGAGTACTTTTCGTCTGGGGCCCCCCAGGGGCCGCCCCGCGCGCGCGCGAACTAGAAATATCGCCCACGGGGCGCCCGCGAGGCGCCCACGTGCGACCACGGATGGCCACCGGGCGGAACCTCGGCAAACGGAGGCGCCCACGGTCGGCCACGGGCGGCAACGTGGTGAAACCTCGGCGAACCTGTTTCATTATTTGGGAGCCCAAGTAAGAACCCTTAGTTCGGCCAAACCGGTGGATGTATTATGCCCAAAAGCCCTAGGGGATGGGCGAGGGTCCTGGTCGCGGAAGTCCCTCCCTGGGGCGTGGTTTCTGTATATTGGACGTGGCCCGGGGCGGTGAAGTTAGACTGGGGTGTGTGTGTGTGTGGTATACAGAACTATCTGGAGGATTGGGTGCAAGCGCTGAGAGGGGACATATCTTCCTGGAGATGGGGGCGAGGGACTTCCAACGGCCCGCCGCGCAAGGTGTCCTCTGCAGGTGGCTCAGCTTCCTTGGACGCGAGGGCAGCGTTGTGCCCGCGGCTGCGCCCGATCGGAAGTAGGCCTCCTCGTCGTCGTCGTCGTCGTCGTCGTCGTCAACGACTCGGCGGCGTATAGTAGATGTGGTGTGTATATACATATATATATATATGTGCAGAAGTCTATGTTTGGGCACACTTCAATGATTATGTATATGTACATCTATATGCAATGTATAATTTATGATTGAGTACGCAGGTATGCATACACATGTTTCTGTTTAGTGTATATGTATATGATAGACAGGTGTATGTGTGTACGTATATGTCGGTGTACATGTATATGTAGGGATATACATGCATGTACTTGTGTACGTATAAGTATACACGTAACTGTATATGTCTATATGCGTATGTATGCGCGTATATATTTAAATATATAAGTACCGTGTGTAAATGCATGCATGTATATGCATGGCCAGATTTATATATACATGTACATGTGTATGCACATACATGTGCATATGTCTATGTATACGGTGGGAATCTGGATAGGTGTATGCATGTGCTAATGTAGGTGTACATGCATTTGTATGTGTATATGCATATGTACATATATATGTTCATGTGTTTGTATTCGTGCATAGAAATATGTACGCATGCGTACATGTATACTTACATGTAGATTTATATGCACATGTATGGATATCTGTATATGCGTATGTATATATACGCGCACATGTATACGTGAATGTAATCGCACAGCTCCATCTCTCTCTATATATGTATATGTCTGAATTTGTACATGTATATGTACATGACATGTCTATGGCTATGTGTATATACGTGCATACACATGTATGTATATATATATATGTGTGTGGTCGCCCCCCCCCCCTCCCCAGCGCCCCCCCCCACCACCAACACAACACATTAATCATTAATTGCTTGCTCCTTCTCATCCTCCTCCTCTTCATCCTCCTCCTCTTCCTCCTCCTCCTCCTCATCCACCTGCACCTCCTCCTGCTCCCCACAATAAACACAACAACCAACTATACCCAGTGTTTGGCGCCCTCGATGCAAGGAAATGCTGTATATATATATATATATATATATATATGTATGTATGTATGTATGTATATATATATATTGTTTTTTTTTGTGGGTGGGGGGGGGGATGAGGATCAACGAGCCACTGTTTTTTTTGGGGGGGGGGGGGGGGTTCTTGGGTTTTGGCGGCCCCATGCTCGCAGCGGCCTCCCTACCAGCACCCTTCTGCTAGCCCAACCATAAAACCAAACAACCCAATCATACACAGTGTTTGACGCCCTCGGTGCAAGGAAATGCTGTGTTTTTTTCGGGGTCTGAGAATCAACGAACCACTTTTTTTTGGTTTTGGAGGCCCCATGCTCGCAGACGCCTCGGCGAACATGGGGCTCCTAAAGCAAAAAAACAAAAAACAATACACAGTGTTTCGTTGACCCTCAGACCCCAAAAACAAACAACAAAACAAAACACACAGCATTTCCTTGCATCGAGGGCGCGAAAGACTTTTCAACTTTGGGAAGCAGAAGGGTGCTGGTAGGGGGGCCGCGGCGAGCATGGGGTTCCTAAAACCACAAAAAGCAAAACAAACAGATTACCCTGTGACGTACCCAACCCATTTGTATCAATGGAAAACGAGGAGTTGGCCGAAACTTGTATGGACAATCAACTTGATGTGTAAGCTACTTGGGAGGCGTCACTGTGCTGGGCCCCGCAGCAGGCCCCGAAAGTGGCGACAGTTTCACAGATCGCAGCCCCCCAGGGATGGCGAGGTCTAATTGAGTCAGCGGTGAGTACCCACTGTGCTGGGCCCCCCAGCAGGCCTCGAAAGTGGCGACAGTTTCACAGATCGCAGCCCCCCAGGGATGGCGAGGTCTAATTTGAGTATGCGGTGAGTACCCACTGTGCTGGGCCCCTCAGCAGCCCTCGAAAGTGGCGACAGTTTCACAGATCGCAGCCCCCCAGGGATGGCGAGGTCTAATTTGAATCTGCGTGTGGGTACCCACTGTGCTGGGCCCCTCAGCAGCCCTCGAAAGTGGCGACAGTTTCACAGATCGCAGCCCCCCAGGGATGGCGAGGTCCCATTTGAGTCTGCCGTGAGTACCCACTGTGCTGGGCCCCCCAGCAGGCCTCGAAAGTGGCGACAGTTTCACAGATCGCAGCCCCCCAGGGATGGCGAGGTCCCATTTGAGTCTGCCGTGAGTACCCACTGTGCTGGGCCCCCCAGCAGGCCTCGAAAGTGGCGACAGTTTCACAGATCGCAGCCCCCCAGCTGGCACGCAGCGACGAGCGAGGCAAAAGGCGAGGGGGAAGAGAGGGGCGGGAAGGAGGCAAGGCGACGCGCGAGCAGTGCTCTATTCAAAACGAGAACCCAACGCAGGAGGGTTGGGAAAAATACACAGTGTTTCGTTGATCCTCAGACCAACAAACCAACGAACACAGCATTTCCTTGCATCGGGGTCACCAAACACTTTTTTTTGTTTTTTGTATGTTTTTTTTGGTTTTATGATTTTGGGAAGCAGAAGGGTGCTGGTAGGGAGGCCGCTGCGAGCATGGGGCTATAGGAGGAGCCAGCCGAAAGAAGAAACACCGGCAACGTAATAATCCAAACGAACACAAGTAAGTACATGATGAAAGGATGTGCGCGGAGCGTGAAGCTCGCCCTCCGTCTCCCATCATCATCTTTATCATGGTCGTCATCATGCTCATCATCTTCATCGTCGCCATTGTCGTCGTCATCGTCTGCGATTACGTTCGCACGCGTACTCGTACTCGTACTTGTCCTCGTCATCATCATCACCATCATCATGAGCATTGTCGTCGTCGTTTCTCCGTCTACCTCCGCTCCTCCTCCTCCTCCTCCCCTTCACTTTCTTCTTTTCCACATCCGAATCCTCTCGCCCTCAGCGTCCTCCTCCCAATGGGGTGGAGGCATGAGGGCCCTGCCACTGAAGCCTTCGGTGAAGCTCCATATGGAGCAACTTGCTGTTGACAGGAGCGACATGCAACGTCTCCCATTGGGGCCTGCGGTAGAACTCACAACGAAGACATGATGATGGAGGAGCGTGAGGATAAGAATGAAGAAAACAAGCATTTACGATCATTCAAACGGAATGCTGGGGGGGGGAGGGGATGTGGGTGGAGGCAGGGTTATGACGGAGAGAAGGGGAAAGCGTATCATGAGAGGGAGCAGGAGGAAGATGAGCAGGAAGAGGAAGAGAAAGATGATCGTTGGGGGGCGCGGGGGGGGGCGAGCATATATGGTAGTTTTCACAACTGAGGGTTGAGCAGAGGCAACAGGTCGGACGTACTCATATATGGCTCGAAGTTTTAGGGGGCGCGCCTCTCCGCCACCTCCTCCACTGCGGATGCTCGGCGCCGTCCGCCTCGCCGCGCCGTGGCTGGGGCAGATCGGCGCAGCCTGGCTGGCGCGGCCGCCGGCGTGCCCGGCTTGCCCGGCGTGCCCAGCGGTCGACGCCCGCTGCGAGCCGCGCTGCGGGGCCTGTCCGTCCAGCCCGGCCTGCCCGGCCTGCCCGGCTTGCCCGGCGCTGACCTGCAGCGCCTCGCCGGAGCTGTCGTGCCCGGCGTGCCCTGTGGGCTCAGGCGCCGCCCTGTGCTGGAGCTCTTCTGCGGAGCTGGCAGGATCGCCGAGGCGCTGCTTGCCCGCGGCTTCGCCGCATGTGGGCTCGATTGGCAGCGCAGCCCACTAGAGGATCATGTGCGGCCTGCCTTCATCGCCACCGTCGTCGGCTGGATCCGGTCGCGCGCAGTGGGTGCTGTCTGGCTGGGCACCCCCTGCACCAGCTGGACGCGAGCCCTGCGGCGCCCGCTCAGGTCGGACCGCTGCCCGTTCGGGCTGCCCGACCTCTCATCGTCCGAGCAGGCTCGCGCCGCCGCGGGCAATGCCACGCTACGCATGACAGTGATCATAATTCGTGAGTGCATCTCTGCCCGTGTGCCTGTCTTTCTCGAGAATCCACAGACCTCGCAGATTTGGTCGCGCCCTCCCCTCGCTCGCTTGTGTCGCCGGCCGTCTTGCCAAAAGTCTGTTCTACATCAGTGTCAATACGGCGCCGATTTCAAGAAAGCCACGACCATCATGTCTTGGGGGCGGGCGCCACGCACCCTTTACAGCTAGTCTGCTTTGGAAAAAGAGACATTTGCAGTCGCTCGGGCAACCGTCATGTAATTCTGGAGGGCAACGATGAGCAAGGGGGGAAGCGCACCGCTGTCGCCGCAGTGCATCCTCGTCCCCTCGCCCAGGCCGCTTCGCGCTGTATCGTCGAAGCGTTGCACATTCAGCCTGGTCTCGCCCTCCTCCAGTCTCTTGCCATGAGATAGCCCACATTGCCTGCTCTCCGAAAAGTGTTTCTTCTTTATTTATACGGCCTTCGGCCAGTTGAACCTTCGGGATCGGGTGAGGGTCGCGCAGGTGGTCCTCTCGAGCGCTGTCGCGCTCCTCGTCCGCTATGTCTCTGCTGCTCTCGCGCTTCTAGCTCGGTCAACGCCTGGCCCTGTGCTGTCCCAGATGGATAAGGTGCCTGGCCCGGGAGCCGAAGCGAGCTGGTAGTTTTCACAACTGAGGGCTGAGCAGAGGCAACAGGTCGGACGTACTCATTTACGGCTCGAAGTTTTCCCCGTGGCCATCCCGACACGCCTTCTCGCCACTTTTGTCGGGTGAGGGTCGCACAGGTGGTCCTCTCGAACGCTGTCGCGCTCCTCGTCCGCTATGTCTCTGCTGCTCTCGCGCTTCTAGCTCGGTCAACGCCTGGCCCTGTGCTGTCCCAGATGGAAAAGGTGCCTGGCCCGGGAGCCGAAGCGAGCTATATATATTTATATATACACATAGCTATATACATACATACACATATATAAATATATCTATATATATACCCAGGCATATTTCTATGTGTATGTTTATGGGTGCGAATCGGTACAGTTATGGCATATGTAGTTGCATTTGTATGTGCGTAGTTACATGCATATGTTTATGTATATGTACATGTACATGTATACACGTATTTGTAGATGTACATTAACATGTACGTACATGTACATGGATAAGTATGTGTACATGCGTATTCGCTTGTATGCATATAGCTATATAAGCAGTTGTATCTGTTGTTTTGTTCGACTATGCATATAAGTTTGTGTATAGTATGTTTATGCATATGTTTAAACCTCTGTTTCTGTCTGTATATTTACATATTTATATACATATATATAATGTGCATATGTGTATGCGATTTGTTATGTATATGTATATGCACATGTGATCATAAGCGCGATACTTGTTGTGTGTTCCTTCCCCCTCCCTTCCTCCGCCCCCTCATCCTCCTCCCCATCCTCCTCCTCCCCCTCCTCCTCCTCCTCCTCCTCCTCCTCCTCCTCCTCCCCCTCCTTCTTCCATTCCTCATGCTCCTCCTCCTCCTCCTCCTCCTCCTCCTTTCCCTCTTTCGCCTTCCTTCCTCATGACGTGTAGGAATTAAAAACTAACCGCTTAGTGCCGCCCAGAGTTGAACCGCAACACCATTTGCCGCTGTCGCTCGCGTTTGCTGCCTCCTCCTCCTCCTCCTCCTCGTCCTCCTCCTCTTGAGCCGATGGTTGCACGGAGGGACTCTAGTGCATCTTTTCCCTTGCGCGCAGGGCCCACGTTAGAGGATATCTTCGAGAAACTTTGACATGCGTTGTTTGGTTTTGCCTTTATTTTGTCTGATAGTGGAGCCGACGAGCACAGGCTGCAGCTGCGAGCGACGGGCTCAAATAGATTGCGCGCTGGGACTTTGGCGGGCGCAGCCACCCGACGCCCGCTGGCGAGGGGGGCTGATCTTGGAACCGGGTGGGGGTCTGGGGTAGCCCACCATTGCTCCTGGCGAGTTGGAAGGGGGGGAGAGGTTCAAGGTTCTGGGTTCGAGAGAGTTTTTGGCCTTTTGGGGTTCCTGGGGGTCCGTATTCGGGCCCCCAGGACCGTTAAACATGGATCCGGGGCGAAAAAATTCGCCAGATGGACCCTGGCAATGGTTTGGGAAGCGATTTTGGGCGGACTTGTTTTCATCCCCACTCTTGGCCGATTCCCTCGGGGCCTAACCAGCTCAGACCCCTCAGCCGCCTCCAGGGCTGATCACAGAATCTCGGCCAGGCCGTCAGGGCGCACAGCCGCGCGCGCTCGCACGGCGCGTGCCCACGTCCCATCCTCAAGAACAACGTTCAGGGGGGCATGGCCTCATGGGGGGATGCGCCGAACTCCACTCGTC
The DNA here is from genome assembly GCA_963575745.1 of Prorocentrum cordatum. Taxonomy (NCBI): domain Eukaryota; class Dinophyceae; order Prorocentrales; family Prorocentraceae; genus Prorocentrum; species Prorocentrum cordatum. Next base: position 347,155 of record CAUYUJ010000647.1, read on the forward strand.
CATTCGTTGCCGATTTCAGCTCGATGTTCCCCCTCCCATGGGTCGGTACCCCCCCTCTCGTTATCCTTCATTTCCGTTCCCTTCATGCATGGTGGCGGTTGAGAAAACAAGTTCTCGGCTGCTGGTGAGATCTCGGAGGCCACGATCAAAACATCTCGACGACGACAACGACGCACACGAGCAGGCCTGGAACCCAAACAACGGATCATCGCCCAGGGCGCTTCCGTGTGGCGCCCCCCCCGCCCGAGGGTCTCTCGTCATCGTCATCCCACGTGACCAGACCCCCGACGTCATGATTTTTTCACACCGTCGACCCCCAGAGGGTTCGACCCATTCCCAGGACCGGCTTCTCATCCTGCGTAGTTTTTGGACGGGCCCAGGGCCCGGCCAGGCACGAGGGGGTCTGGGGTAGCGGGGCCGAGGCGAGGGAGCCTTCGACCTGATCAACAACCTTTGCAGCCAGGGGTTGCCGCCCCCTTGCGGCCAGGACCGCGCCCCGCGCGCGAGGGCGTGTTAGGCCTAGAGGTTGACAGCAACACCATCGCCGGCGGTGCACCTCTTACCGAGGGAACATGATCCCGATTCCGGTGATGGTGGTCGTATTCGGGCTTCCTCGGGGGCCGCAAGGGTATACCACCAACACTGAAGTTTGGGATCATCCTTCCCCGGCGGACGTACCTCACTGTTTCCATGAGCTGACAGCTGGCATCCATACCTGAGCGACCCCCAGATTTCTCGGGGTGAAGTTCCCCTTGGGTCCATGGGTGTGTGTGGTGCCGGATGGGGGCCCCCGCTTGAACGGGAGCCCCCTCGGGGTCCGACAACTCGTGCCCATGCGCATCGTACCTCCATCGCTGTGCCCGTCCCCATCCCTCCTCCCTGTGGGTTTGGGTGTAATGCTCATTCAATGCCGGTTTAGTGGTGGTGCCAATTTCCAGGCCCCCATCCGGCCACGCGTAGAGGGGGGGTAGGGGGAGGGGGAAGGCTTCTTAGAAGCACCGTGCTTCTCAGAAGGCGCGGGCCTCATCTGTAGATGCAGCGCCGGTCTAAGAAGCAGCCTCTTTCCACGAAGCCTTCTCCCATCCCCCCAGCCCGTTGTGCCCGCCTCCATCTGCAGACAGGAGTCGATGCCTCCTCGAGTCGCTCGAGGGGGTGGGGTGGGACGTGCGCCGGGCGAGCGGGGGGAGAGAGGAGGCAGGAGGATGGGGAGGAGGAGGAGGGAGGAGGAGGAGGAGGAGGAGGAGGAGGAGGAGGAGCAGGAGGAGGAGGAGGAGGGGGAGGAGGAGGAGGCGGAGGAGGAGGAGGAGGAGGAGGAGGAGGAGGAGGAGGAGGAGGAGGAGGAGGAGGAGGAGGAGGAGGAGGAGGAGGAGGAGGAGGAGGAGGAGGAGGAGGAGGAGAGAGAGGCCCCGTGCGCGGGCACGGAGCCCCGGGTCGCCGAGGTGACAAGGCGCGGAGGGCGGGCAGGGAGGCGAAGAGGCGGCCCGCACCCGGCCAGCACGGCTTCTTTGTGGGGGTTGAGCGGGGGGGAGTCGGCGGCGAGATCCGAATCCTGCCCTCGCCGACCAACGCTTCAGGCAACTCGATGGGCAGCGGAGGTGGGCTTCGGAATGCGTCGGACACGTGGCGAAATCCGAACCCTACCTCCGCCTCCCGTCGATTCGGGGGTGTCGATGGTTGGTGGGGGTCGGGTTCGGATGTCGCCACCCAGAGAGGGGGAGGGGGAGGAGGACAAGCTGCGTGCGCTCGCGCCATGTCTGAAATCCCACCCCTCCCACCCATCCCCTTCACACTGTGCTGATTTCCTTTATCCGCCGACGGGTGTCGTTGTGGACCTGGAACCTCCCAAAGGACACACTCATCTTATGCGCAGTGAGAAGAGGAGCGGGATGAGGGAGGAGGCCAGCGTCAGGAGCAGCCTTTCGGCCGCGGCGCAGGCGATATCGCGCGGCGCGGTCGAAGTCTCCGGCGGGGCCGCCGCAGGGCGAATGTTGCGAGCGTGAAGAGCAGAGGTCCTGACGGCAAAGGGTCTCGAGGTTTTGTCCGCCGTTTTCGAATTATTGGTGTCTCGTGCGGGTGGTGATGGGAGGGGGCCCACATGGGGGGCGAAGAAAGGGACCCGAAGGGGGCCCTTCTACTGTCAGGTCACCCCCCATTACCACTCGCCCGAGGGTCCTCTCCGTGCCCCGGGACCGTCAGCGGCCTGCTCAGGATATAGATCTTGTCTCGGGGAAAGCCCCCCAGGGATGTCGACCTTTTTGCAAGGGGGACCGGCTTTTCATTCTGAGTCGTTTTTTGACGGCCCTGGAGCCAGAAGACGGCCTCCGTAGGCCGAGAAGAATAGGACGTCGCGTCTTTTTCGCGACGCCCAGGCCCGCGGGAATGAGGGAGGGAGGATGGAGGATGCGTGGAGGGAGGGCGGAGGGAGGGGACGGATGGATGGAGCGAGGTAGTAGGGCGGGAGGGAGGGTGGAGGAGAGATGATGGATGGAGGGGTGGATGGATGCCGAAAGCGATCGCGATTTTTCTGCGCCGCCCGGATCTGAGGGCGCGCGCGCGGCGGCGGCGACCGCGCGCGGGGAGGACCACAGCGGCACCGCAGCCGAGGACAGCAGCAGTGCCGTCGTCTGCGGGCCCGTGGTCCCGGAAGCAGGCCCTGCGCACCGCCTCTGAAGAGGTCTGGGCACAACAAAAAACCACAACCACAACAGAGTGTTTTTTCCCGACCATCCCGTGGTGCTGGGTCCTCGTTTTGAAGAAAGAGCGCCCCGCTTCTCACTCCTCCTCCTTCCCTCATCCCTCCTCCCATCCCTGCCTCTGCCCTCCGCACCAGCCAACCATTTCGGCACACCCCTCAAACGTTTCGTGGCCCAAGAAGGAGCTCCGCCGAAGGCCCCAGTGGCTGCGTTCGCATGCGCCCACTGCACCCATTCCGTCACACCCCTCACTCGTTTCGTTGCCCCATATGGAGCTCCACCGAAGGCCCAGTGGCTGTGCTCGCATGCGCACACCGCGCCAATTTCGGCACACCCCTCACATTTTTCCTGGCCCGACAGGGAGTTCCACCGAATGCCCCAGTGGCTGCGTTCGCATGCGCCCACCGCACCAATTTTGACACACCCTTCACACGTTTCGTTGCCCCAAAGGGAGCTCCACCGAAGGCCCCAGTGGCTGCGTGCGCATGCGCCCACCGCGCTCATTCCGGGCCACCCCTCACACGTGTCGTGGCCCTAAGGGCTCCGCTGAAGGCCCCAGTGGTTGTGTTTGCAGCGCCCATCGCATTCATGTCGGCACACCTCTCACATGTTTCGTGGCCCCAGAGGGAACCCCACCGAAGGCTCCAATGGCTTTTTTCGCACGCGCCCACCTCTCCCATTTCGACACGCCCCTCACACGTTTCGTGGTTTCATACGAAGCTCCAGCGAAGGCCCCAGTGGCTGCGTTCGCATGCGCTCACCGCACCCATTTCGGCACACCACTCACGCGTTTTGTGGCCCCATAGGGAGCTCCACCGAAGGCCCCAGTGGCTGCGTTCGCGTATGCGCCCACCGCGCCCATTCGCCTATTCCAGCACAAGCCTCACACGTTTCCTGGCCTGACAGGGAACGCCACCGAAGGTCCCAGTGGCGGTGTTCGCATGCGCCCACCGCACCCAGTTCGACACCCCCCCCACACGTTTCCCATGCGCCCACCGCGCCAGTTTCGGCACACCCCTCACACATTTTGTGGCCCAAAGGGAGTTCCACCGAAGACGAGACTCACAACTGCGTTGTTCGCATCTGCATATGGTGGGTTCCTTCGCCAGGCTCCTGGAGGGCCCCTTGGCGGGAGAACCCACCGACCTCGACATGAATATTTTGGTTGTGGTTTTGGTCGATTTGGCCGTCTGGGACTCGGGTTTCGGTATTCAGACGATTGTTGGCATGCGAAAGACATCCCCCATGGTGTGTCGTCGATGTGGCTGTTTTCGCTTGCTGTCGCCGCAAGAGGGGGATAGATGTCCGAGACCGCTATCGCAGCAACGGTGCTGAAGGCTGACATCTGATTTTGAAAAGCAGCAAGGCTTCTGCCCGTTTGGGATTGAATGTTTTTGTCGGCGAATAGCATAGCACCCAATGGCGCCCACTAGCGCTCAATAGTGCGAAGTAGCGCCCGACAGCGCCCAGTAGCGCCGAATAGCGTTCAAATAGCGCCCAACGGCGACCAACAGCGCCCAACAACGCCATGTGCGGTAGGTACATTATGCCCGCTTTGCGCGTGATGCGGCGCGCAGCTGAGCTGGGTGTCATGGGGGCGACCAACAGCTTCCGTGAATGGCTTTCCACTGAATGGCGGACCGCTTTGGCCTCAGGATGGGGCTCTGGTCTTCGGGCCGCTGTTGAAATCCTGGTCGAGGAGGCTGTTCGTGGCCGAGGCTCGCCGTGGCCGGACAAGCCCATTCGTTCCGTGCTCAGTGCTCCGGATGGTAGCAGGACGGCTGTCGGGATACCTCTCGGCACACGCGCCTGCCACGGCCAGCAGAGCCGCTGTCGCGGGCGACGGCGCTGACGCTGCGCGCGGTGACGAGACCGACGGGGCTAGTGACCCGCAGGGCCCTTGAGGAGGAGGAGGAGGAGGAGGAGGAGGCGGAGTAGGAGGAGGAGGAGGATGAGGAGGAGGAGGAGCAGGAGGAGGATGAGGAGGAGGAGAAAGCAAAGAAATACGGTCGGACCGAGGTATAAGATCGAGGTCGGTTCTGAGGGGGTGCCCGAACGTTCTTCATGCCTGTTGGATGTTCTTGTGCACGCTGGTGTTGATTATGCCTGTTTTGGCCGGCAGAGGACCTCATGTTCTTGAATGATGTTGTTCTGTCCTAGGTCTGGCCGTACCATACAGGCGCCCCCCCTGGTGTTCGCCTTTCATGGGCCTCCTCCTGGGGGGCCATCGTCGCCACGGCCGGAGTCGCCTCGAAAGTCGTGGGCAAGACGCGCCCCGTGAGGTCGCGGAAGTAGAGCGCGCAGGCGGCATCTGTGCACCACCGTCGTGCCATCCGCCGAGGGCTGTTGCACGTGGCCAAGGTAGCTTGTCCGTCGGGCTGCGTCGAGGAGGAGGAGGAGGAGGAGGAGGAGGAGGGGGAGGAGGAGGAGGAGGAGTCAGGGAGTCAGGGAGTCAGGAGAAGGGGCAGGAGGAGGGGCAGGTGAGGAGCAGGAGGAGGTGGAGGAGGAGGGGCAGGAGTAGCAGGAGGGCCAGGAGTAGCAGGAGTAGCAGGAGGTGGTGGAGGAGGAGGAGGCGGGGGAGCAGGGAGGGGTAGACCAGGGAGTCCAGACCTTGATTGCCTGAAGCTGCCGAGTTCGAGGGAGGGGTAGACCAGGGAGTCGGGAGCTTCATTGCCTGAAGCTTCAGAGTTCAAGGGTTTAACTTCTGGATTCCAGGGTGGATGCTGTGGCCCCTCCTTCCTCCTGGTGCGGCCAGGGCTGGGGCCAGGGCTGGAGAGGGAGCCATAGCTGGGGCTGGGGACGGAGTCGAGGCTGGGGCCGAGGCCAGGGCCGTGGCAGGCGCTGAGGCTGGGGCTGTAGCCAGGGCTGGCGGGCCAGGATTGGAACCGTCTTCGGGCCGAAAGTCAAGAGCTCGGGAGTTCGGGTTATTCCGTTCTCCGCCGCGTTCGCCAGGCAAAAGTATGGAATTCTGGAGTTTTGGTTTCTCCGTTTCCCGTATTCCCCTTGCGTCCTCTCCTCTTCGTCCTCAGCGAAAGATCTTCCTCCTCCTCCTCGTCGCGAGGACACGGATGATGATGATGATGATGATGATGATGATGATGATGATGATGATGATGATGATGATGATGATGATGATGATGATGATGATGATGATGATGATGATGATGATGATGCTGATGATGCTGATGATGATGCTGATGATGATGATGCTGATGCTGATGCTGATGATGCTGATGCTGATGCTGATGCTGATGCTGATGCTGATGCTGATGATGCTGATGCTGATGCTGATGCTGAGGCTGATGATGCTGATGCTGATGCTGATGCTGATGCTGATGCTGATGCTGATGCTGATGCTGCTGATGCTGATGCTGCTGATGATGATGACGATGATGAGGATGATGCTGCTGATGCTGATGCTGATGCTGATACTGATACTGATGATGATGATGATGATGATGATGATGATGATGATGATGATGATGATGATGCAGATGATGCTGCTGATGATGATTGATAATGAAGATGCTGCTGCTGATGATGCCAATGCTGATGATGATGAGGAGGATGAGGAAGAGGATGATGATGATGATGATGCTGATGCTGCTGATGATCATGATGAGGAGGATTATGGCAATGCTAAGAATGGTGAGGATGATGCTGATGATGATAATGATGATGATGATGATGATGATGATGATGATGATGATGATGATGATGATGATGATGATGATGATGATGATGATGAGGATGATGCTGATGATGATGATGATGATGCTGAGTATGAGGCCGGTTATGATGATGTTGATGATGCTGATGATGCTGATGTTTCTGCTGCTGCTGTTGCTGTTGCTGATAATGGTGATACTGCTGCTGATGATGCTGATGGTGATGATGATCATGATGATGATGCTGATGCTGATGATGATGATTACGATGACGATGATGATACTGATTAGGATGATGCTGATGCTGATACTGATGATGATGCTGATGACGATGATGCTGATGATGCTGATGCTGGTGATGATGCTGATGATGATGGTGATGATGATGCTGATGCTGCTGATGCTGATGATGACGATGATGATGGTTATGGGGATGATGCTGATGATGATGATGATGATGATGATGATGATGATGATGATGATGATGATGATGATGATGATGATGCTGGTGGCGGTGCTTCTGTCGATGATGATGCTGCTGATGATGAGGAGGAGGAAGAGTAGGAGCAGGCGGGATGCAGAGGTCGAGGAGAAGGAGGAAGACGACAACGACGAAGACCACGAGGACGAGTAACACTTAATGGAGGTAGGGTAAAACGGAACGGAGGGAGCGGAAAGCGGAACGGAGGGAAGGCAACACGAACCACAGAGAAACATATCACGAAACGAACAGGTACACTTGAACAGCGGGATTGCAAAACAACAAAAGGCCGCAAGACAAAACGGCACGGACCACACATACAACGGAATCGAGGGAGGGTAACAAAAAGGAACGCAGGGAGGGTAAGATGGAACCGAGGGGGGGCACAACGGAACGCAAGGAAAGACAACGAAGCGAAGGGAACGCAAACCGAAACGGAGAGAGGGTAAAACGGAATGGCGGGAGGTAAAACGGAACGGAGGGAAGGTGACAACGGAACGGAAACCATGCAAAACGGAATCAAAAGTGGGCAAACAAGAACCGAGGGACGGTAGCACGGAACCGAGGGAGTGTAAAATCAAACGACAGGCGGAAAGAAGGTGACACGAAACGATGGAATGGTACACCAGGACGGGGGGAGGGTAGAACGGAGGGAAGGTACAGCGGACCGTAGGGGGGTAATCCGGAACGGAGGAACACCATTTAAATGAACGGAACGGGCGAAGGGAGGACAACGCGGAACGGAATGAAGGTAAAAGGGAGTAAGGGCAAAACGGAACGGGCTATCGTCGTTCACGGTGAGTATCATCATCATCATCATCATCATCACCATTATCGTCATCACCATCATCATTACCACCACCATCATCATGGTCATCATCATAACCATCATCATCATCATCATCATCATCATCATGATCATCACCATCAACACCATCGTCGTCATTACCGTCTTGATCAAGGTTGTCATCATCGTCAGCGTTAACATCTGTATCAACAGTATCGCCATCGCAATCGCCGCCATCCTGATAATCACCACCGCCAGCATCATCACCTTCATCTCATCGTCGTCATCGTCATCATGATTATCATCATTATCGCCATGGCATAATCACCAGCATCATCGTGATCACCATCGTCGTCTTCTTCATCGCCATCGTCCTCGTCGTCATCATTATCATTGTCCTCATCTTCGTCGGCGTCGTCATTGCTTGCGTACCATCATCGCCAGCATCATGATCACCGTAATCGTTGCCACCGCCATCACCACCACGATCGGTATACTCAATTTCATCGCCGTCGTCACCCTGCCCATCATCATCATCAGCATTCATGTCGTCATTGTCATGTCGTCATCGTCATCGTCGTCGTCGTCATCCTCATCATTGTCCTCCTCGTCGTCGGAGTCGTCATGGCCAGCGTCATCATCATTATCAGCACCGTGATTATCGCAATCGTCGTCACCACCACCATCATCAGGATCGTTGTACTCAGCTTCACTGCTGCTGTCATTCTGCCCATCAGCATCATCATCAAGGTCGTCGGTATTGTCATGCGTCGTCGGCCCTCTCTTCCTAGTCACCACCAGTACCAATATCATCAGCACCATCATGACGAATGTCACCATCACCATGTGTAACGTCATCCCATCAACAACATCGTAACCACCATGACCATCGTCATCAGGACCACCATCATCAGCGCCATCACCATCATCATCATCATCATCATCATCATCATCATCATCATCATCATCGTCATCATCACCGTCACGATAACCAGCATCACCATCAACCATATCCATCATCACCACCATCGTCATCGTCAACACCACCATCACCACCGCAACCACCATCACCGCTACCATCACCATCACCATTACCCTCACTATCACCACCACTATCACCATCACTGTCACCATCATCAACATTCACATCACCATCACAATTATGATCACCGACGTCATCAACATCAGCATCACAATCATCATTATCAGCAGCGGTATTATGATCAGACGCAGCAGCGTTATTCTTATGATTATTACCAGCATCACCAGCATCACCACAATCATCATCACCATCACCATCACCATCATCATCACCATCACCGTGGTGCTGACAGCCTCGCCACGCTCGCCGTCCAGCGCGAGGGCCAGGCTTGGACCGCACCGTCTCCTCTGACCCTCGGCCCTGTATTTCTGCGGGGCGAGTGGGACGGAGGCCGCCGGCACGCTTCCAGCGGAGCTGGTTGGCAGATCCTCGGCAGCCGAGATCTCGATTCCTGGGAGGTTTTAGCCCGCGCCGCTGTGCCGCTCCCAGGCGTCACAGTTACGACAGCCGAACTCTTCGCTCTTCGTGAGCTCACGCTGGCCGCCGACAGCTTGCTTCGGACTGGACGTGTAGAATTTGTGGAAGATTTCACGGTGCGTCCAGCTCGGCATTCAGTGAACTAGTGGCGTAATCATCGTGCTGGCAGCCACCACCTTGACCTATAGAAGAAACAGCCTTCCCTGGGGGGTAGCATGGCTTAGAAAAAAAATCATCATCACCATCTCCATAATTATCATCATCGTCACCATCATCATTATTGTCATCATTATCATCATTATTATCATCGTTATTATCACTATTATCACCATTCCCATCATCATTACCAGCATCATCACCATCATCATCATCGCCATCACCATCATCGTGATCGAAGAGTTCTTGTCCACGGTGCTGGGGTGGCACGGTGTCGGGACCTGCCGCAGGCAGCTTGGTGTTGCCGTTTTCTGGGACTGTCGTTGGAGTCTCTGTGTACGCCTCGGAGCCATCCGTGTGGGACAAGTGCACGTGACAACCACAGGACAATCGTGGGGCAACCACGGGAGAATCCAGGGACACTCCCTTGGACGCAAGCGGCGGACGGGGCGACAAACAATCTAACGCACACGCCCCTAGTTCAGCAGGGGCCTCCTCATGAGCTCCAACGGTGGCTCTGAAATCTTCAGGAGCCTTGAAGGCCTCGTAAGGACTTCCCAAGAGGCCTCGTACAAGCCTCCCGAGAGGCACAGTAAAAAGGCTTTTCAAGAGGCATCTTAAGGATGCCCCAAGTTCCCAAGGGTGCTCGCAATGGCCTCTCAAGAGGTCGTGTAAGAGGGCCCCACAAGAAGCGATTTAAGGGCCTCCCAAGGGGCCTCTTAAGGGCCCCCAGCAAGAGGCTTCTTAAGGGCTCATCAAGAGGCCCCATAAGGGCCTCCTAAAAAGCCTCGCAAAGGGCCTCCAAAGAAGCTTCGCAAGGGCCTCCAAAGAAGCTTCGCAAGGACCTCCCAAGAGGCTTCGCAATGGCCTCCCAAGGGGCCTCGTAGTGGCCCTCCACAAGGCTTCTTAAAGGGCCCCCCACAAGTGTCGTAATGCCCCCCTATAAAGGCTCTTGTGGCCTCCCAGGGGGGGCCGAAGGGCTCCCCAAGAGGCCTCTTAAGGGTTTCCCAAGCCCCGAAGTTTAAAAAGCTTCAACTAAAAAGTTTAAGGTTTAGAAGCTCCAACGTTCAACGGAGTCGGAGAGGGTGAAGAATTAAACTCTGGAGTTTACGGTTTCGAGCTCTGGATTCCATCGTTTTCCGGGGGAGGAGGAGGACGAGAAGGAGGAGGAGGAGAACCAGTGTAAACCCAAGGGCCATCAACGATGTTGGAGTGAAGCCTCCCTCCAAGCTCCCTCTTCGTAGGGCCCTACAACGGTTCATTTCCATTGAGGGAACTGCCTCGCTGGAAGACACCCGTTTGAAGACCCTGAAGCATGCCAGCACAGTGTTCTCGGGATTCCAACTCCACGGATAAACCTGACTGTTGCGTCTTGACAATCCTGTTTCGCGCCAGAACGCCATTCCTAGCACTTCAATGCGGAGAATCAACGTAACTTTTGCGCCAGCAGAACCCTGAATCCTTCCAGAACAAGATTTCTGGTACGTTGATGATGGGAACCCGTAAAATTCATAAACATGAGCATGTTTTAAACAAACGTGCGCGGCGCTAAGGCGAGAGCCACATTTGGAAAAGGAGCCGCCCTCAACCCGTGAAGCTCTTGCAAGTTTTAACACGAGTGTGCGTCGCGGTAAGGCGAACGCCACATGTTGAAAATCACTCGCCCTCAATCCGTGAAACCCTTGCCTTTTTCATTTTGAAAACTACTCGCCCTCAAACCCTTGCAATTCTTAAGAACGAATGTGCGCCGCGCGAAGGCGAGAGCCACATTTTGAAAACCACTCGCCATCAATCCGTGAACTCCTGCAAATGTTTAAAACGAATGTGCGCCGCGCTGGGGCGAGAGCCACATTTTGAAAACCACCCGCCCCCCATCTGTGAAACTGCTGCCAATTTCAAAACTTCAGAGTCATAAGTGGTGAGGAGGTCTCAGGCAAAACGCCCGGCCCGCCCAAAACACTGGCTTCGGGGTGCGACAGGGAGAAGTTATGTACAAGGACAAGGAATGGAGGAGGAGGAGGAGGAGAAGGAGGAGGAGGAGGAGGAGGACGAGGAGGGGGAAGGCACGCGGCCTCTCGCCCGCGACCGCGCGCGTGAGGCGGCTGCTGCGGCACGGGGGGTGCACCTTCTGGCGGGACGCCCTCCGCGCCCGGCGAGACGCCCTCCGTGCTGGACCTATAGAGGGAGAAGCGTAAAGTGCCCGTACGTTCTCTCGCAGCGGAATGTTTTCGGGTGTGGTTCTCTCGCATCGGAATGCTTGCCAGCAGCTGTGCCTCGCCGATCGCCCCGTGCGGTCGCCAGAGGGTTCAATTGCTGGCCCGAAAGCCCGACATCCCATGTTAGCCAGCGTAGGCCCGAACAGCGTGTTCTAGCATACTGTGTGGTGTAATCTATGCAGTGCAATTAATCTTGACCGTCTTGAAGCTGTCCTCTCCACTGCTCGTGCAAACATCCCACCCTCCCACCCGCAACTTGGTCGCAAGACCTCTTCAGACAAGACCGTGACGGTAGGTACCACATGGCACTTGGCCACGACACCGACGCCGACGACGACAGCGACATCGACGACGACGGCGCCGCCGACACCGACTGCGACGACACCGACGACGTCTCCAATGTTTTCGACGACGACAACGACGACGACGACACCGACGACGACGACGACGCCGACGACGACGACGAAGACGACGACGACGTCGCCAACGGAGACGACGACGAGGGAGGAGAAACAACGACGACGGCGACAACGACGACAACGACGACGATGGAGGAGGGAAGACGGCGACGACGCCAACGACGAAGAAGGAGGAAGGACGGCGACGCAGACGACGACAACGACGAGGGAGGAGGGAAGACGACGACGATGACAACGACGACGAAGACGACGACGACGGCGACGAAATAGGAGGGACGACGACGATACGCCGACGACCGACGACGACGACGAGGGAGGAGGATAACGACGAGGGAGGAGTGAAGACCACGACGACGACGACGACGCGACGAAATAGGAGGGACAACGACGAGACGCCGACGAAGACAACGAGGGAGGAAGGACGACCACGGCGACAACGACGACGGAAGCGACGACGACGCCAAGACGACGACGACGACGAGGAAAGACAGAAGACGACGACGGCGACGACGACGACGACGACGACGAGGGAGGAGGGAGGAGGAGGACGACGACGACGACGCAAGAGCGCCCTCGCGCACACTTTTGTTGAAAACCCGTGTTGCGAAACCTTGGGTTGTTGTAGGTTTTTTAAGCACACGATTTCGAAATCTTTCCGAAACCGAAGGTTTTTGAAGGATTTCGGCATACGCCCGCGACGACGCGCGCGTCTGCACTTCGTCCCATTTTTTGCGCAGGATTCTCGCGACGGCACACGCGCAAGGGCGTTCGACAGATTTCGACATGCGCGCGCGAAGCCCGTTTGGTAGCATTTTGTGATAATCTTGGGAAACCTATGGTTTTCTAAAGATTTCGCAAGAGCTCGCGCGTATGAGCTTTTTTAGCAAACCAGTGTTGCGAAAGCATGTGTTTTTGTATGTTTTTTGGAAATTCAACTTTGAAACCCCTCCGGAACCGAAGGTTTTTGAAGGATTTCGGCATGCGCGCGCGCGTGTGCACTTCGACCCATTTTTTGCACGGGATTCGAGACAAAGTGCTATGTTAGAGCAAACAATGTCACCGCATAGTGTTTTTGACAAGGGATCCTCAGGGGGGGGGAACCGGCCTGCCTGGGATGATGTGATTTCAGATTTAGGATGGACGAGTGTGCAGAATATATATATATATATATATATGTGAAATTCTTGACGCTTCGCCTATCCCCACCAGCCCATCCTACACCAGGCACTCGAACGAAGAGCGCCGATGATCGGCAGCTGTTCTTCTCCCCCTCTTCCTCCTTCTCCTCCGCCTTCTTCCTCCTCCTCTCCTCCTCCCTCTCCTCCTCCTCTTCCTCCTCCTCCTCCTCCTCCTCCTCCTCCTCCTCCTCTTCCTCCGCCTCAAGCACAAGGGGTCCCTGGGCGCGCCGACCATTTTGGCTCCAACCGTGCCCATGGTTCCTGCCTCGGCGGCTCATCGCGCCGTGCTTGTGGCACCTGAGTGAGAACGTAAGCAATTCTACAGGGTGGCAAAGATCGAGGCAAATTTCTCCAATGGAAGCTACGGGACGCGCCCGCGAGGGGCGCAATACGGTGAAGGGGAGCACGACAGACCGGAAGATGCGCAGACAGCACGCAAGGATCTCAGCAGATAACCTCATTAGACGCTTGTATACAGAGATTGCGACATTGAAGTGGAAGATAGACAGTTATGACGCTTGGTACTGGTCTTGGGCGAAGGCGAAGCACGAACCCAATGCCATCAGCTACAACGACGAGGAGTCTTGTACGGTGGCAGTGGCGGAGGCGAAGCACGAGCCCAACGCCATCAGCTACAACGGCGACGATCCCGCGAAGTCTTGTACGGCGGTGGTTGGGGACGCAAAGCACGAGCCCAATGTCATCAGCTGCGACGACGTGAAGTCTTGCACGGTGGCAACGGCGGAGGCGAAGCACGAGCCCAATGCCATCAGCTACAACGACGACGTCGATCCCGCGCAGTCTTGTACGGCGCTAGTGGCGGAGGTGAAGCACGACCCCAATGTCATCAGCTGCAACGACGTGGAGTCTTGCACTTTGGCAGCGGTGGGGGCGACGCACGAGCCCAATGCCATCAGCTACAACGACGACGACTCCCCGCGAAGTCTTGTACGGCGCTTAGTGGCGGAGGCGAAGCACAAGCCCAATGTCATCAGCTACAACGACATGGAGTCTTGTACGTTGGCAAGGGCGGAGGCGAAGCACGAGCCCAACGCCATCAGCTACAGAGACGAGAGCGGGGGGAGTGCTGCGACGACCAAGTCTAACGTCGACAGCTGCAGACCCGAGAATGGAGCACAGGTGAAGATGGAGCCAGATGACTTCTACCCTAGCTACAGCTCAGGGATCAGCGCTTGTGAGAGAGGCGGGACGATTGAGCCATGTACGTCTCACACTAGTCGCTCTACCCCTAGTCTAGGCCCAGGGTGCAGTTCGTATGGCTACAGTGCCGCCATCGGGCCACGTAGAATGCAGCAGGTGAAGTTAGAGCCCAATATTGCTAGCTACCGTGATGCTATCTCTCAGGAGCTCAGAGAGATCAGTGGAACTCCAGGCGCCCCTTTTTTGCCCAGCGGTTCGGCGGTGATCGACTGGGGCGCCATCAAGAATACAGATCAAGACTGCAAGCAAATGTGAGGAGACTGTGAGAACAATTTCGTGCCGCGCGTGATAAATTCCGTGCCATTCGTGATGGATGTCCTGAACTGCGGCTTCAAGTTCAGGGAATTTTTATAGAGAGATTGCACATTGAGATTGGCATCGCCAGTGGTTCCTATTCCTATTCCTATACTCCTCTTCCTCCGCCTCTTCCTCCTCCCTGGTGGCGTCTTGGAGGTATCTTCGAACGGTTTGGTGGGCTCTTGGGCCTTGCGGGCGGGCGGGCGGCGCTCCGCCCGCCCGCGCGCAGGGCCCAAGAGGAGAGTCCAAGACGTCTCTTGGAGCCATTTAGGAGGAGATCGATCAACGAAGGAGGGTCCCTCAACTTGGCTCGCCCCCCAGGAGCTCCAAAAATCGTCTCCTGGACCCCTCTTGGATCGCTCTTGGAGCGCTCGTGGCCGCTCTTGGAGCCGTCCTGAGGCTCTCGTGGGCCCCTCTTGGAGCTATCTTGAGCCATCTTGGAGTCATCTTGACGCCTCGGATGTGCATCGCAAGCGAAAAGGTGAGAACGCCAAAAACATTGATTTCCCTAGGGTTTTGAAGCATTGTTGGGCTCCTAGAGGCTTCCTAGTGATGCTCTTGTGGGTACTTGGAGCCGTCTTTACGCGATCTTGGAGCGTCTTGGAGCATCTTCGGGACCATCTTGAGGCATCTTGCGCTATCTTGAGCCATGTTGAAGGGAATATTGGGCTCTGGGGGGGCATCTTGGAGCAAATGTATCAACGAAAAGCAGAGCTTTAATTCGGGTTGCCCCTCCAGACTGTCTAAAATCGCTTCCTGGACCCCTCTTGGATCGCTCTTGGAGCGCTCTTGGACGCTGTTGAGGCAGTCTTGATGCTCTCTTGGGCCCCTGTTGGGGCCCAGTTGGGACATCTTGGCGCCATCTGGAGGCCTCGGATGGGCTTCGGAAGCGAACAAGTGAGAACACCAAACACATTGATTTTCCCTAGGGTTTTGAAGCATTTCGGCCTTTTGAGGGCACTCTAATGATGCTCTTGTGGGCACTTGGAGCCATCTTGGAGCGGTCTTGGTACGTGTTGGAGCGTCTTCTGAACCATCTTCAGACATCTTGCGCTATCTTGAGCCATCTTGGAGGCGATCTTGGGCTCTCTGAGGCCCTCTTGGAGCCGTCCTGGGCCATCTTGGACGCTCTGACCGCTCCCCGCCCCTCCTGTCCAGGTCAGTGGGGAGGGGGTAGGGGGAGGGGTAAACCCCTCCCCGAAGGGGAAGAAGGAGGGGTGGAAGAGGAAACGCCCTAAACCACCGACGCCCAGAGGGCTGGTGGGATTATAGTATCCCAGGGGGAAGCGTTAAGTCCGGGGGGGGGGTAGAGTCTATTCTCTTTTTTAGACAGGAGAATTCACCTTGCGGAAGTTGAAGTTGCCAACTCCACTGCTCGCGCAAACATCCCACCCACCCGCCAACAACTTCGTTTGCAAAACCCAGCGACGGCGATTGCGATGAGTGCTTGGCGTTGGCTGGTGCGTCTCTGCGGCCGCGCTAGCCCGCGCTTGCTCGCGCGCGCAGCGACCAGCTTGTGCGGCGCGACCGACGCGACCGCGGTGGCGCTGACCGCTGGGCACTTCCAGCTGGCACATCAGTGCGAGTCGGTGACGTGGGCGGGCGCGGTATCATGGCGACGCCGACAACTGTAAACACGATTCTGAGAGTAGCGATGATGGTGGCGATGGTGGCGATGACGACGGCACGGCCAATGACGGCGCCGATGTTGATCACGCCCGCCGATAACGATGACGATGTCTTCGCGTCGGTGATGAAAGTTTTCGAGGGAGTTCGATATGTGCGCGCGGCCGATGCGCGCGAGTGTCTTGCGTGGTACGATTTGACACGGATCGTGCCCCCCGCACGCGCGCAAGGGCGTTCGGATCAACATGCGGTGCGAGAAGCCCGTTTGGCAGAATTTGATGGCAATGCAGAAACACGTATGGTTCCCATAAGAATTCGCCAACGCGCGCATTTGTTTGGGGAAATCTGATGTGGCAGCACCGTTTTGTAATACAACGTTGTTTTCGGATCATTTTTATTATATATATATATAAAACCCTTACGGAACCGAAGGCTCTTGAAGGATGTCGGCGTGTGCGCGCGACGACGTGCGAGCGTGCACTTCGCTCCGCTTGTTTGCAAGGGCATCTTGCGATAGCGCGCGCGCAAGGGCGTTCGAGCGAATTCGACATGCGCGCGCGAAAAAGGCCCGCTTGGTAGCAGTTTATGACCATGTTCAAAACCTCGTGGTTTTCATACGAATTCGCAAGAATGTGGGCGTTTTTTAGGTTGGTTTGTGAAACAACCATTGTTGCAAAACCGTTTGTTGTAATATGTTTTCAGGACACTCGAGTTTGCAATCCTTGCGACACCTAAGGATTTCCAGAGATTTCGGCATGCGCGCCCGACGGCGCGCGCGTGCGCATTTTTTTGTTGTTCGGGGTTTGTGAAAACTGATGATTTTTGAAAACCGAGTGCGCGCGCAAAGCTTTTTTGCAGAGGATGATTGGGGGCGAATTCCGGCCAGCCTGGGATGGTATGAGTTCGTAAATGCAAGACCGGGCAGAGTCGTGTGTAAATTGCGCGTCCCCAGGGGGTATTGAGAAGTCCGGCTTCGGAGGTGTGGTGGATCCCGTTTTTTTGAAAGAAAAAATGTTTTGAAAAACTTGAAGTTGTCAGCTCCATTGCTCGCGCAAGCATCCCGCCCACCCACCTGCAACTTGGTTTGCGAAGCCCCTGCGCCGGCGATTGCGATGTGCGCATGGCGCTGGCTAGCGCATCTCGTCGGCCGCGCTGGCGTGCGCATGCTCGCGAGCACAGCGGCCAGCTAGTTTGGCGCAACTGACGCGGCCGCAGTAGTGTTCACCGTTGGGGACTTCCCAGGACGTCTCGCAGGCCGCGCTGGCGCGCGGGCACTTTGGTGACTAGCGCGGGTGCAGTATCATGATGTCGTCGGCACCGTCGGACACGATGATGATCCGATGACGATGATGGTGTCCACGTGCCGGTGGTGAAGGTTGTGGAACGATGTCGATTTGCGCGCACGGCCGACACGATCGAGTGGCCCGCGTGCTGTTATTTGACAGGGATCGTGCCCCCCCCACCCCGGCAAGCGCGCAATGGCGTTCGAATGATTTCGACATGCGCGCGCGAAAGGCGTGCCTGATTGCATCTAGTGGGTAAGTTGAACCCCCTTCGTTTTGCCATAAAATCGCAGAAGCGCGCAGTCGAACAGGCAGGATGCATTTTTTTATTTATTTAAGCTTTTTTAATCATATATATACATTTAAGAAAACACACACATATATATATATATATATTATATATATATATATATATATATTTTTTTTTTTTTTTTTTTTTTTTTTTTTTTTTTTTTTTTGTTTTTTTTTTTTTTTTTTTTTTTTTTTAAAAAAACACACATGCTTCCGTGGGCATCGACCTGGAAACCTTTCTGGAACAGCTGGTTTTTGATCAGATCCGGCGTGCCTGCGCGACGACTCCCGCGTGTCGTTTTTGTCCCGATGTCGGTTAGGGATGTTTAAAAGCGGATGATTTTGGATAAACGAGTTTGCGCGCATAGTCTTATTTGGCAAGGATGAAAAGGACCGATCGCGGCCAGCCTGGAGTGTTGTGAATTCGTGTTCAAAATGAACCATGAGGGATCGATCAATCCGAGGGGGAGGTGGGCAGATTACAAATTCTTTCGGACAGAATTTCCGATGCAGGGCAAACCATTCGCAGAACTTGAAGTTGGCAGCTCCACTGCTCGCGCAAATCCCGCCCGCCCGCCCGTAATAAGGTTTGCAAAATTCATGCAGCGGCTCTTGCGGTTAGTGCTTGGCGCTGGTTTGTGCGTCGCTGCGGTCGTGGTTTCGCGCGCAAGCTCGCACGCATAGCGGCCAGCTACTTTGGCGCGACCGACGCTGCCGCGGTGGCGTTGACCACTGGGGATTCCCCAACGCGTTTCGCAAGCCCGCTGACGCGTGGGCATTTCAGTGCGAGTCGGTGATTCGAGAAGGCGCAAGATTATGGCGACGTCGACAACGGCAGATACGGTGACAGTAGCGATGATGGAGACGATGGTGACGATAACGACGGTAATGCCAATGGCGGCTCCGATGTCGGTCGCGCCGATTACGATGATGGAATTCACACGTCGGGGGTGAAGGTCGTGGAAGCATGTCGACGTGCGCGCGCAGCCGACGCGAACGCGTGGCCCGCGTGGTGCTCTTCGGCAGGGGTCGTGCCCCCCCCTGTTTCCCCCCACAAGCGCGTGCGAGCGGGCTGCTTGGTCGCACTTGATGAACGTGTTGAAGAGCCGATCGTTTCTTTGAGAAT
This sequence comes from Prorocentrum cordatum, assembly GCA_963575745.1. Classification (NCBI taxonomy): domain Eukaryota; class Dinophyceae; order Prorocentrales; family Prorocentraceae; genus Prorocentrum; species Prorocentrum cordatum. Next base: position 366,116 of record CAUYUJ010000647.1, read on the forward strand.
TGGCAGGGGCGCGCGCGCAATTCTGATCTGATAGGATACGTTGCAACGCACCTTTTTGTATTTTATATGTTTTGGGGAACCTCGGTCTTGGATTCTTTGCGGGACCAAATTGTGGCATGCGCGCGCGACGAAGCGCGCGTGCCGATTTCCCTCTCGTTGGCGAGGGCTTTACAACATTGTGTCATTTTCGTTTCGAAAAAAAAGAGCTCGCGCGCATAATTCCCCAATCAGTGCTTCTTGCACTGAAAAATGTCCTGTCGCCTAGCGGATGTTGAAACATTTGGCGGACGTGCCCGGCCGATTTCGGTAGGCGGCCAGGTCCCCGGGTTCCCCGTCCTGGGTTTCCGGGTTCCTGGTTGTTGGTTTCGGGCCGATTTCGGTGGGCGGCGGGGTTCCCGGGGTTCCGGGTGTTCCGGGTTCCCGGGTTCCTGGTCGATCTCTTGATCGATCGGTTTCACCATCGATCTCATTATTGTCGATTTCACAATCCATCCCGCTAGTCGATCTCACTATCGATACAAGAACCGATCTCATTATAGATCGCACGAGTGATTTCACGATCGATTCCTTTTTCGATATCAGTGAATCGACTTCACCATCGGTCTCACGAACGACCTTTCCATCGTCCTCACCATCGGTGCCACTATCGATCTCACAGTGGATTTCACAATCGATTTCAATATCCATCTCATTAATGTTCAAACCATCCACTGTTCTTTTTGGGTGTTGTGATACTGTTTGACGGGGATGAGAGGGGGTGGGAGGGTGGGGATAACGACCTGGTTGGGATGGTGCGAATTCCATTCCCAATGCACGATGGGGCAGGAATGCATGCAAGTTGCATTATCCCAGAGGGAGATACATCGGGTGTGTGGGTCATGAGTTCTAGTTTGAAGAGAAAGTGCAATCGGACCGAGGTATAAGATCGGGGTCGGTTCGGGGAGTGTGCCCTGGTGTTTTTCGTGTGTGTTGAATGTTATTGTGCATCCTAGGGAGTGCACCCTTGACTGTCTGGTTTGTTTCGGCCGACGGAGGGCCTCATGTTCTTCAATGATGTTCTTCTGGCCTAGGTCCGACTGTGCACACGCTTGCAATCTATTGTATATGTACATGATGGTACTTGTATATATATGTATATATAGATGTGTATATGTGTATGCGCACGGGTTTGTTTATATGTGTTTGTGTGGATGTGTACATGTATAGATATACGTTCATGGTTTCGCATATGTATTTGTGTATATATATATATATGTATAGGTATGTGCACGTATCTGTATTTGAAGTTGTGTACGTCTATGTCTATGTACATGCATCTGTGTATGTACATATGTATGTATGTATGTATGTATGTATATATATATATGCACGTGTACATGTCTTTATACTGTTTATGTATACTTGTAGGGGATTGTGTGTACATGTGCGTGTATGTATAGGCGTATGAAAATGTGCTTGCATATTTGTACGTGCCTGTGTATGTGCGTGTGCATATACGTGTACATCTGCATTTCCACGAACATGTATGTACATATGCACATCACTGTCAATGTGTACTGTGGTTGTGCATGTACCTGTACTTATATGTATATATACACATGTATCTGTCTATATGTATGTTCATGTATGTATGCATGTATATATATACACACCTGTTCATGGATGTATATATATATATATAGACGTTTATGCCTATAACCTATAACTGTATATGTCGATGTATCTGTGCATGTCGATGTATCTGTTTATGACTAGGTATCTGTATGTGTATTTGTACATGTATGTAATATGCACGTGTACGTGTATGTGTATGTGTATATTGTAGGTGTATGCATACGTGTCTGTATAGTTTTGAAAAAGCAGTTTATGTTCTAAGGAACTCGGCCTTGGTGTCGGTGCGCGGCTCCGTGCTCGCCGTCGCCGCCCCGTCTCCGCCTCGTCACCGCCCGTCGTCTGGGCCTGGGTGTCGGTCTGGCGGCTCTGTGCTCGCGGTCGCCGCCCCGTCGCCGACTCGTCGCCGCCCGTCGTCTGGGCCTGGCTGGCGGCCTGGCGGCTATGCGCTGGCGTTGCCGCGCAACAAGGACTGCGCCACATAGTTTGCGTCGCGTAGATTGCACCGCGTAGGTTGCGCCGCATGTATTGCACCACGTAGAGGTTGCACTACATACATTGCATCATATAGATTCTATTTTCGTCAACGGTATTAGACTCAACCTTCCCTTCCCCCCCTCCCCCGGACTTAGCGGGCCACCTTTTCGTATTTTTTTTGTCGCATTTGATTTTGCGGATTCGTCCATCTTAAATGTGAGTTCGTATCGTTCGATTCACCTTCGAGCTTTGCCAAACGAATACGCGGGCGCACAAGTTCCGAACAATCATCAGTTTGCAAGAGTCCTTGGCAACAGATGCAACGAAGTGCACGCGCGCGCGTCGTCGCGCGCGCGTGCCGCAATCTTTCAAACGCCATTGGTTTCGCAAGGATTTCAGAACCGAGTATCCCGAAACATACAACAAGACAGTGCTTTCGCAACAAGAGCTTTCAAACAGCATGCGCTTGCGCTCTTGCATGTTCTAATGAAGCCATAGGTTTTCAAGTGCGACCAAACGTGCCTCTCGCGCCGAATATCGGAATCATTGGAACGCCCTTGCGCGCATGCTGTCGCAATAGTCCTTTGCAGAAGATAAGCGAAGTGCAGGCGCGCGCGTCGTCGCGCACGCCTGCCGATTTTGCAAGGATGTCAACATCGAGTACCCCGAAAACAAATGAAACACAAGTGGTGTCGCAGGGCTCGCAACGTGAAAAAACTTGCGCTCGCGCTCTTGCGAAGTCTTGTAGGACCCATCTGTTTTCACAGTTTTCACCATGCTACCAAGCGTGCCTCTCGCTCGCGCATGTCGAATTGCGCTCGTGCTGGGAGCGGGGGGGGGGGAACCGATCCCTGTCAAATAACACCATGCGATTGACTCGCGTGCGTCGGCTGCGCGCGCATGTTGAAATCCCTGCCGCAATCTTCATCGCCGACGCGAGGACACCATCGTCGTCTTGGGCGCGATCAGCATCGGCGCCGCCATTGCCCTTGCCGTCGTCAATGTCATCATCGCCATCAGCATCGCTACTAATCATCATCGCGTCTGCCGTTGTCGATGTCGCCGTGATGCCGCGCCTACCCGAGTCACCGACTCGCGCTGAAGTGTCCGCGCGTCAGCGCTGCCAGCCAGACGTGCTGGAAAGTCCCCAGCGGTCGGCGCCACCGATGCCGCGCCGGTCGCGTCAGACTAGCTGGCCGCTCTGCGCGCGAGCCTGCGCGCTGGCGCGGCAGCGGCGATGCGCCAGCCAACGCCGAGCAGTCATCGCATTCTCCGCCGCGTGCGTTTTGCAAACCAGGTTGCGGGTTGGTGGGTGGGTGGGATGATTGCGCGAGCAGTGGAGTTGGCCACTTCAAATTCGGTGCGGTACTTCTCTTTTCTAAAAGAGCATTCGGATTTACCTTCCCCCTGGACTTACAGGCCCGCCTTTTCGTATTGCAATTTGCATATGGTCCTGTCCCCGTCGTCCATAATCAAAACAAATTCATACCATCCCAATCAGTCTCTTATCGGTCCTCCCCCGGATCCTCTGCAACATATTCCATGCGCGCGCATTCGTTGATCAACAGCCATCAGTCTCCACTGAATGACACCAGAGAAGAACCCCACTTAGTGGATGGCTCGGAAATTTGTGATACGGTTGTTGAGATCGATTGTGATATCAATAGCGAGATGGAACGGGGTCTCGGTAGCGAGGACGATAGTAGTGTCGATCGTGATACCATTCGTGACAACGGTTCAGTGATATCGATGGTGAGATCGATTGTGAGATCGCTCGTGCGATCTATATTGATCTCG
>CAUYUJ010000647.1:372500-457500 GCA_963575745.1 Prorocentrum cordatum
ATGCTTTCACCCGCTTCTTCCGACCGATGGGCATCGGTATGTTTTCCTCCTCTGAGGATCCCTGCTGGTCCCCATCCCCGTCGGCCTCGTCGCCGCGCGCGGCGCCAGCGTCGTCGCCCGCGGCATCGGCGCTGCTGGCCGTGGTAGGCGCGTGCGCGGAGGGGGCCAGCTCTGCCAGGAGTTTTTGGTGTCGGAGGGATTGGCTGTTTTTGTTTCGAGGGGGGGGGGACTGTGTGAGATTTAGTGTTGTTGGTTTCTTGGGGGCCTCAATCTCTCGCCCCCTCCTAACCCTCGCCGCCGTTGTCGTCGTCTGCCACTCCGCGCCAAAGTGGAGACATCATCCCTGCCCTGGCGTGCCGTTGCGCAAAGGTGGCCTGGCCCGCTGCCCTGGGTGGGGGGGGCGGCGGTCCGGCTCCCCTCCTTTGGGCCGCTGTCCTGCCCTGTGCCCTGGCGGCCACGGCTGGGCGCAGCAAGAGCTGGTCGTGACGCCGTCCAGGGGGGGCCCGGCGGAGAGCATTGGGCACGTGCATCGACCCTGGGCGGATCCATGCTGAGCCCAGGACCAGTGTCTGTGCTTCCCTGGCCAAGCCATCGGTAGCCTGGGTCTGTACCCGTGGGCCGCCGGGGCGGCGAAGACTGCGAGGGCCACCCGCAGCGGGCCCCTGGCAGGGCCTGGACGGCCCATCGGAGCCCAGGCGGTCCCGGAGGCAAGCGCGGGGCCCTGCGGCGCCCCAGCCGAGGCCTGCGAGCGTCGTGCTGTCGTTGTCGTTTACGGCGTGCCCTCGGTCGGGGGCGTCCAAGAGGGGTTTTGTGGACGGGGGGGCGTGTGGACATCATGGCCGCGGACAGGCTCAGGTCTGCTTGCGGCTCTCATGGTTGCAACACTTTGGTAGCCTCTTGGCAACCTCTGCCAACCCCGTTGCCCTCTGCCATGTACTCCCAAACCTGTGTACGCGTTAGTGATTTAGCTTTGCTCACGGAACTCCTTAGTTTCACCAAGCAGTGAATACGACAGAAATGTTGGTGGTCCATCGCAGAGTTTTCCCAGGGGGCGGTGAGAGGTTGACAAAGGTTCCCAAGAGGTTTCCAATTAACTACAACCGCGACAGACAGAAGCAAACTTGAAGGTCGAACAGATAGACACAACTGGCTGCTATGTTTTTTTGCTGTGACACCAGGACCTGACGGATCCAGGACGGCTTAAAAACCACCCATGAGCCTCCAGGACCACGCCCTTTGCCTGGAGTTCCTAGCACGGACCGCGCCAGCTTGCTTCGCCGCCCAAGCTGGCGGCCGCCTCACAGCCTTTAGGGCTCTGTGCCACCTCGTCCAAACCATGTTTTCCTGGGCTCATCGCGCTGCGACAAGAAAAGCACGACAGAAGGTTTTTGGCGGCCTCTACGGGGTAGTCTACGGGACCATCGCCAGGCCCCAGGACATCAAACAACTACTCGGGATGACACGCCTGTCCCATGGGAAGAGGTCTAGATCTCTGGGGAGCCACATTGTGAACCACCGCGAAGCCAGATGTCTGGGTTGTGCGAGGCATCTGGGGCAACCGGTTGCGAAGGGCCCCACAGGAGGCCGTGCATGCAGCAGCGCGCGTTCTTGCGCGTAAGCCCTGGAACAGCACTGTTCCAGAGGGCCGTCCTTCCCTCCTCCTCCTTCAATACATCGGTGACTGCGGCTTTCGGCTGCGCCCCCAAAATCCCTCCTCCTCCTCTTGACCAGGACCAGTGTTCTGCGGCTTTCGGCTGCGCCACCTGTTCTCCCCCCTCTCTTCCTCTCATTCACAACGTCTCTGCGGCTTTCGGCTGCGCCCCCCCCCGTCAACAGCGTAGATTGCATCGGACGCAGAAGAGCGTCCGCCCTGCTACCTGCCCAGGGAGTATCGGTCCTTCGTCGCCGACCCAGCCATGGTTCTTCTAAGTACGCCTTGGCACGTCAGCACGCAGCCAGCGAACGGTACAACCCAGCAGCTCGGCAGATGACACCCACCCGTATGCCCTGGCGTCGGAGGCATCCGGCTTCTGCATGGGCAGCGTGGCAGGTGTTGAGTGGGTGTGCCTGTCCTCCATACACATGGTGATTGGCTTCGTCAGTGAGCGGCCCCGCATCGAGTGGTACAGCCTTCCGCGGTCCATGTTCGCTTCGCTCTTCTCGACGCAGCCACAGCCCCAGCCCTCGCCGGGACATTGCATCGTTGTGCCCCGGAACCGCGTGAGTCGGATACGATGTATGTGGACCGGCTACCAGCTGGTGGTTGTCAGCCTCGTGCAAGCACACCAGTGGTCTCTTATGGGACGGTGCCCCGACACCCCTCATTGACACCAGTGCTCAGCGGCTTTTGGCTGCGCCCCCCTCCTGCCTGTGGCCAGCCCTGGTCCGTCGCCGACCCAGCCATGGTTCTGTCTTGGCCCGCTGTCATGATGCCGCCTGCGAGCGGTACGGCCCAGCAGCTCGGTAGCCGCCAGCCATCGTCACGCCACCGGCGTCGGGGTATTCGGCTTCCGCACGGGCAGCGTGGCAGGTGTGGTTGGGTGCAGCTGTCAGCCATACACTCGGTGACACCCGGTGTTTGGCTTCGTCATGTGAGTGGCCCTGCGTTGAGTGGTTCCGCCTTCTGCAGTTCGTGGTCGCTCTCTTCAGAGCAGCCCCGGCTACCAGCCCTCGTCAGTACTTTGCATCGTTGTGCCCCCGAACTGCGTGAGTCGGATACGATGTGCACGCACTGGCTACGGGCTGGAGGTGGCTCAGCCTCGTGAGCGCACCCCAGTGGTTTTTCTCTATTGGATGGCGCTCTGACGTGGATCAGCCACACATTTGCAAGTGAGCGGCCCTGCGTTGAGTGGTTCAGCCTTCTGCAGTTCGTGGTCGCTCTGTTCAGAGCAGCCCCGGCTACCAGCCCTCGTCAGTACTTTGCATCGTTGTGCCCCCGAACTGCGTGAGTCGGATACGATGTGCACGCACTGGCTACCGGTTGGAGGTGGCTCAGCCACGTGAGCGCACACCAATGGTCTTTCTCTACTGAGTGGCGCTCTGACGCGGTTCAGCCACACCTCAGCTCCAGTGAGCCTTGATGAGTCAGGTCTCTTTCGCCGCACCATCGTTCACCCGGGGTGCTGCAGTGAGTCTGAGTTTGTCGCTCGCGTTCACACTTTCCCCCCTCTCTTTTCTGAGGACTTGGCCTGCCTTGGCCCCGCCTCCGTTTGTGGTTCGGCTGGAGCTTGGCGCCGAACGGGCGACTTCTCCCTCCCGTTTCGCCGCCGGTCGCCGCGCCTTGGCGCCCCCACCTGCTGGGATGTCTGTGCCGGTCACCTGCCGACGCCGCTGGCGCCTCAATGAGGGTCATTTTGTCCCTGGCATGTGCATTCGCCTCTGCGGCCAATTATCTTCGTTCCGCGCCCCGGACGTTGACCCGCTCCGTGTCCGCCGCCTCGGAACCGCCGAAAAAAATATCCCCATCAATTCCTCAGCTTCAACCAGCAGCCCACCCGGCGGTAGGTTCTGATCCCGCGCTCGGTCGCTGTATAATTAGGCTCGCGCGTAGCCCGCCCGACCTTCTCGGATGCCTCCTGCGTTTTCGCTTGCGGCCGCGACAAAAAATATCCCCCATCAGTTACCTGACTCGCCGCTGGCGCGCTCGCCCGCGGCCGCTGACTAAAAAGTATCCCCATCAGTTTTCGGCTTCAGCCACCCTGGTTCCTCGCAGCCTGTCAACGTCCACACCCACACCGGGCTTCAATTCGACTTACGACTGTCGGTCTTCTTGAGTGCGGCCACCCTGGTACTCTCGCAGTTGTCCGGGGTCTTGCGCCCTTGCTTTGATTTCTCGGCTTCTGTCCCTGGTCGCCGGTCTTCCCGGCTACCTGACGCTTCCGACGCCATGCATCTTTGCACGCTGGCAGTACGACTCGGTTCAGCCAGCCCCCTCCACTCGCCGGTCCACCGCTGAGGTGCTGCGTGAGGCTCCGCCTAGCCGCTTTAGGTGAGGCTGCGCCCCGTTGCTTTAGGTGAATTTGTCGCTGCGTGCCCCGCTTTGACTGGACTCGCCGCTGGCGCGCTCGCCTGCGGCCGCTGACCAAAAAACGTATCCTCATCAGTCCTCCTCTGAGCGACAGCGAGGCCCGCCTCCTGTTTGTTCCTTCCCCCGCCGTCCTCCCTCTGTCTTCTTTCCCCTCAGTTGCGCGTGATTTAGGCCGCCGCTTACTTTGTTGCGCCCTCGGACGCCGCCCGATTGTTTTTGGCGCGGTCACGATCAAAAAGTATCCCCATCTGCTTATCCAGAAAAAATGCCCAGGAGAGTTTGGGTGACCAAGGAAGTGTAGGAGCAAGATAACGGGCGCCGTTCTGTCGAATGAAAAGGAGGATCGAGGAGTAAATGGAGGAGTGGGAAGATGAGGAGGAGGATAAAGGAGGAGGAGATAGACGGAGAAGGAATAGGCAGATGAGAGTAGGATGGGGGAGGTCGAGCAGAAGGCCAGAGACCTCTTGGATGTCTGGGGGCTTTCTTGGAGGCCTCTTAGGCCATCTTGGATGCCTCTTGGCGGTCTCGGGGCCCTTTGGGCGTCTTAAGTGCCGTTGAGGTGTGCCTCTTGAGGTCTCTTGGGGCCGTTTAGGCACCTCTTGGGGGCCTTTTGGGGGCCTCTTCGGGCTTTCTTGGGGGACCTGGAGGCCCTCTTGAGGCCATCTTGTAAGACATCGATCACATAAGGGGGATCCTTAGCGGCGTCCCTCCAAAGCGTCTAAAAATGCCTATTGGGGCCCTCTTGGAGCGCTCTTGTAATGCTCTTGCAATGCTCTTGGAATGCTCTTGGGCGCTCTTGGGGCCGTCTTGGGCCCTCTAGGGTCCCTCTTGGTGCCCTCCTGGACCATCTGATATAGCCATCTTGATGCTTCCGAAGGCCATCGGAATCGAAAAGGCGAGACAGCAAACAACAGTAATTTTCATTAGATGTTGAAATGGTTTTGGCCTCTTGGGGGATCTCTTGGGGGTGCTCCGAGGCCACTTGGAGCTGTTTTGGGGCGGTCTTGGAGCCTCTAGGAACATCTTGGAAGCAATTTTGAACAATCCTGAGCCATCTTGAGCCGTCTTGGAGACCATCTTGGGCTCTTTGAGGTCCTCTTGCAGCCATCATGGGCCATCTTGGACGCTCCAATTGGTCGCGGGGCGCTCCGTCCAGGTCCAGGGGAAGGTGGTAGGGGGAGGGGAAGCCTGGCCACGACGGGGAAGAAACGACGATAGAAGAGAAAACGCTCTGAACCACTCACGCCCAGAGGGCTGGTGGGATTATCGCCCCTTCGGGTAGGACGATGGGGGGATCGGGAAAGGGGAGGGTTACGGACACTGTTGCAGCTGGTTTCGGCCTCTCGACGGCCTCGTTCCTTGATGCATTGACGCGCCTGGCGCTGGGAGGCGCCGAGCATGAGTAAACAGCTGCACGCAACTGATTTCTTGAGCCCCATTTTGCTATCCCCCATGTCGTTCAACACAATCCTCCCCGTCCTCTTCCTCTTTCTCCGTCGTCGTCGTCGTCGTTGTCGCCGTGGTCGCCGGGCCATCGCCGTCGCCGTCGCCGTCGTCGTCGCTGTCGCCGTTGTCGTCGTCGTCGTCGTCGTCGTCGTCGTCGTCGTCAGCCTCGACGTCGTCGTCGTCACCAGCCTCGTCGTCGTCGTCGTCGTCGTCGTCGCCGTCGTCGTCGTCGTCGTCGCCAGCCGTGCCGTCGTCGTCGCCGTCGCCAGTCTCGCCGTCGTCGTCGTCGTCTTCGTCGTCGTCGTCGTCGTCACCGCCCTCATCGCCAGCCTCGCCGTCGTCGTCGCCGTCGCCGTCGCCGTCGCCGTCGCTGTCTCGATCGCCGTCGCAGTCGCCGTCGTCGTCGCCGTCGCCATCACCGTCGTCGTCGTCGCCGCCGTCTTCGTCGTCACGAGCCTCGCCGTCCTCGCCGTCGCCGTCGCCGTCGCCGTCGCCGTCGCCGTCGCCGTCGTCGTCGTCGTCGTCGTCGTCGTCGTCGTCGTCGTCGTCGTCGTCGTCGCCAGCCTTGCCGTCGTCGTCGCTGTCGCCGACGTCGTCTTCTTGCCGTCGCCGTCGCCGTCGCAGTCGCCGTCGCCCTCGTCGTCGTCGTCGTCGTCGTCGTCGTCGTCGTCGTCGTTACCGTCGTCGTCGTCGTCGTCGTCGTCGTCGTCGTCGTCGCCGTTTTCGTCGTCGCCATCGTCGTTGCCAGTCTCGTCGTCGCCGTCGCCCTCGTCGTCGTTGTCGTCTTCGTCGTCGTCGTCGTCATCGGCGTCATCGTCGTCGTCGCCGTTGTCGCCAGACTGGCCGTAGCCGTTATCGTCGTCAGCTTCGCCGTCGTTCTCGGCGTCGTCGTCGTCGTCGTGGTCGTTGTCGTGGTCGTCGTCGTTGTCGCCGTCGTCGTCGTCGCCGTCGTCGTTGCCAGTCTCTTCGTCGCGGTCGCCCTCGTCGTCGTTGTCGTCGCCGTTCTCGTCATCGGCGTCATCGTCGTCGTCGCCGTTGTCGCCAGATTGGCCGTAGCCGTTATCGTCGCCAGCTTCGCCGTCGTTCTCGGCGTCGTCGTCGTCGTTGTGGTCGTGGTCGTCGTCGTTGTCGCCGTCGTCGTCGTCGTCGTCGTCGTCGTCGTCGTCGTTGCCGTTGTCGTCGCCGTTCTCGTCGCCGCCATCGTCGATGCCAGTCCCGTCGTCGCCGTCGCCCTCGTCGTCGTTGTCGTCGTCGTCGCTGTTTTCGTCTCGTCGGCGTCGTCGTCGTAGTCGCCGTCGTCGTCGTCGTCGCCAGCCTGGCCGTAGCGGTTGTCGTCGCCAGCTCCGCCTCCGTTCCTTTCGTCGTTGTCGTCGCCGTCGTCGTCGTCGTCGTGGTCGTCGTCGTCGTCGTCGTCGTTCGCCGTTGTCGTCGCCGTTTTCGTCGTGCTCGTCGTCGTCGTCGCCAGTCTCGTCGCCGTCGTCGTCGTCGTCGGCGTCGGCGTCGTCGACGTCGTCGCCGTTCTCGTCGTTGTCGTCGTCGTCGTCGTCGTGGCCATTCTCGTCGTCGTCGTCGTCGCCAGCCTCGCCGTCGTCCCCGCCGTCGTCGTCCCCGTCGTCGCCTGCCTCGCCGTCGTCGTCACCTTCGGCCTCGCCGCCGCTGCCGTTGTGGCTGTGGTGGTCGTCGCCAGGCTGGACCCCCCGCCGCGCTGGTGGCTCGCTGTCCGGCTCGCCCGTTGCCCCCGTGGCTGCCGCGGCGGCGGCTCCGGCGCTGGCGACGCCGGCGCCGACGACCCCGCCGGCCAAGGGCTGCCGCACGGGCCCCTACGCCCGCCATGGGCAACGCCAGGGGGGGAGAGGCTCAGGTCAGGCAGTGTCGTGGCTTGCCTAGAGGCCCACCAAAGAAAAGAATGTTCTCAGATCTCATGTGGTTTGCGCGAAATGTTCTTAGAGAACATTTCTGGTTGAGACCGTTTTTGTTGGCGTCTGAGATTTGATCATTGTTTTGATCTAACGAATGCCAGGAGAGCCAGTCCCTGCTCAATCAGGAGGTAACGCATCGCCCCCAAACTGCCCGTCAGTTGGAGAACTCTAGGAGGTGCGCTCAGCAGGTGCATGAGTATTTGGTGCGTTCGCGGGGTTCATCGGTGGGAATGTGAGTTGCGAGTTGGCGCGAACGGTTGCTCTCGAACGCGCGGCGGAATGGCGTCCCCCAAATGGGAATCGCCTCCCCGGAATGGCTGATTCTGCCCCCCGCCGACCTTATGAGCCAGGTGAACGCACTTATTCGCCCCCCCAAAGCGAGGGGCAACGACAATGGGGGATAGGCTCAGAATGGAACGCATCGTCCCCCAAATGCCCATTCATCGGCTCCCCTCGAAGAGGAAGAGAACCTGTGTAAGCACATGCCTCAGGAGGTCCCCGCGGATTGCTTGGATTTGAGCCCGTGCTGAATTTGCTCCAGCGCCGCCTCTGTCGCTCGGAGCATCCAGCGCCGACTCAAAAACTCTCGCGCGAACCTCCAACAGCGCACGCTTATGCTGATTTCTCTTCACCTGCTATCGCTGTAGGCCCCCGAAAAAGCGTAGGCCTCCGACGTCGTGGCTGCCTGGGTACTCCCGTTCTGCCTCCCCGCCTTCCCTGCGTCCCCCGCAGGGGAGCGCGGTTGCCTGCGCTTCGCGCGCCTTCGTGCTGGAGAGGTGCCCTTCTGCAGGGCTGCGGCGCGAGAGAGGGGCGCCCTTCTCCGGGGCGGCGGCGCGAGTCGGCGGCGAAATCCGCTCCCTACCCTCGCACGTCCACAGTTCAGGCAGATCGATGGGCGGTGGGGCTACGGTTCGGAATTCGGCGAATTTGCGGCGAAATCCAAGCCCCACTCCCACCTCCCATCGACTCAGGAGAACCGATGGCTGGTGGGGTAAAGGCCCGCCGGGGGGCCCATGGATAATTATTCCTACCCGCTGCCTTCTGTTTAACGCGTTCGCAGCTGCACGCTGCAAGAGACAAGCTAGTGGGGTCCAGGTTTGCCTTATCGAGTTGCGTTCTCGTGAACAGGTCGACAGTCCGTGGAATCTGGGACATCGTTCCCCCAGGCGGTGGGTGTGTATAGTTGTTACTGCCGTGGAGGTTAGGCGTCTGGAGGGTTTTCGATCCCCGCTCGTCGTCGTCATCGTTCGTCGTCTTTGTCGTTTTCTTCGTTGTCGTTGTCGTCGTCGTCGTGGTCTTGTCGCCGTTTTAGTCGTCTCATACTTACTCTTATTATCATCCTTGTCATTCGTATTCGTAGCATTATTGTTCTTATTATTCGTAGTTCCATTATTATTCTTAGTATGTTAAGATCGTATGACCATTAATCACATCATTATGCTCATTGTCACTGCTTTTTTGTATTATTATCCTTATTGTAGTGGCCTTCGGCCAGTGCCGCCGATCTGGGGCGCTCCGACTGATGTGATCCTTCTTCGCCCTCGTCCCTCCTCTCTTTTTCCCTCCCCTCCTCTCACTCAGCATTTATCGAAGACGCCTACGGCGAATCACCGCCGCCCCCTGCCTTTTTGGAAGCGCCTATGTGGCCGAACGTTGAGGCCAGACCTGCCAAGCTATCGGACCACGTGTTCCCCGAATCGGTTTGGAAAGCCTTCGGGGAACACGTGGGCATCTTGAAGGTCATCTTGGCCGTCTTGGAGGCCTCTTGGGCAAGCTTTGGGCGATCTTTGGGGCTTTTTGGGCCGTCTCGGGCCAGCTTCGAGCCAACTTCGGCCATCTTGGTGGGTTCCTGGCACGTCTGAAGCCGTCGGAAGCCGTTTGGGGGGCCTCTATGGGCCGACTTGGGGCCCGCTTGGAATGCTCCAGGGCCGTCTTGGAGGCCATCTTGGGCGTCTTGGAGGCCATCTTGGGCGTGTTGGAGGCCTCTTGGGCCCTCTTGGGGCCCTCTAGGGGCCATCTTGGAGGCCACTTGGGCCATCATGGGGCTCTCTTGGGGGCCTCTTGGGCGATCTTGGGGGCTTCTTGGGCCGTCTTGAGCCGTCGGAGAGCCGAAAAGGCGCAAATGCCAAAATCCTTCAAAAACCAAGGGAAAATCAATGATTTTGGCCTCTTCGGACTCTCCTGGAGGACCTCTTGGAGGCCTCTTGGGCCGTCTGGGAGGCCTCTGGGGGGCCTCTTGGGCCGTCTTGGGCCGTCTTGGACTCTCTTGGGCCGTTTTGGAGGCCGTCTTGGACCATCTCGGGCGGACTTGGAGGCCATCTTGGGCCATCTTCGCGATTTGTTGAGGATGTCCCGAGCGAAACGGCCGTTTTTGGGCATTGACAGACGCATTTTGGGAAACGCGCGGGTGGCCGGCGGGACGGGCCGAAGCCCACTGGGGAGTTCTTTTAGAAAAAGAACCAAAACCAAAACCTGAATCATCCAGCACGCCGTGCACCCCTGCAAGCAGGGGGCGGCGGATCCAGTGGCCGTCGGCCTATCCCGCCACCGTGCGTGGGTGGTGGGTCAGAGGCCTCATGGATGCTGGTTGGGATCTCGTGGTTGGCTGGGACTTCTGGGGGCCTCTTGGGCGCCTCTTGGGGCTTCTTGGGGGCCTCTTGGGCCTCTTGGGGCCACTAGAGGGCCTCTTGGGGGTCTCTTGGGAGCCTCTTGGGGCTTCTTGGGGGCCTCTTCTGCGCCCCTTGGGGCCTCTTGGAGGCCTCCTCGGAGCCTCTTGGTGCGGGAGGGGTGGTACTCGAGTTCGGAACCCCCTCGGAGGCCACGATCCTTGTGAGGGGTGTCAAAAAACGCATCCGCCGGAAACTCGCACCCCCCCCCCACCCCACCCCCCCTTCCCCGGCAGAGCCACCCCGGCAACCCCCCCAGAGGCTGAGGCTCTTGTTATGGTTTTTATTCGTCGTATTTCCTGATCATTACTTCTATCCGTAGTATTATTTTTATTATCATTATTGCTTTTGTTCTTATTCAGACCATTTTTCCTTATTCCTCTTCCTTTTCCTTTTCCTTTTCCTATTCCTATTTCTATCATTATTTTTCGTCGGAGTCGTCCTCTTCTCTTCTTCTCTTCGTCGTCGTCGTCATCGTCGTCGGTGGCGCCTTCGTCCTCGTCGTTCCCGCAGGGTCCGAGTCAGGAGCTTTCTTTCTTCCAGGCGGGCCATCGACCGGAGCTCTCGACCGCATCCTCTGGCGGGGCCTCCCCGAGCCCCTGGTGGTGACGGGAAGCTGGCGCGAGAACGCCCGTCTCGACTTCCTCACATCGGCCTGGAGGTCGGGGCCAGACCCGCAGGGTCTCTGCGGGCCGCCGGGGGATCGGCCGGTCGAAGACATGAGTGACGCGGCGCGTCTCGCTTTCAGGGGGGGAAGGGCGGCGGAAGTAAAACGCCTGCTGGTGCGTGGGGGGAGGGGAGGCGGAAGGCGGCGGGGGGGGGTTGCGAGTGGCGGGGCCGAGGTAACCTCCTGGGCCTTGCCTCTCCACACGCCCTCGCCGCAGGGCATCCAATCTTGAGTTGCGCCTGAATAGGAAGAGACCGAAGCCCGCCACGAACCTTCCAATGACCAATAGGGAGTAGCGATTGAAAACGGAAATAATAGTTCAGGGGTCTCCGCAGTCGGCCATGCGAGAACAGCCGAGCACCTCCGAGAGCCTCCGAAGGTGCCCCCAAACCCTTCTTCTCCTCTCGTGCTCCTCTGCCTCCTCGGCCCCGCAGGATTCGGCCTCTCAGGGGCACCGGGCACCAGGGCCCAGAACCGTCAACAAAAGGTCTCAGGGTGGAAAGCTGGTCCCGGGAAACTGATCTAGTCCTCCAGGGCCCACGTTGCGAACAAAATCATGACGTCGGCGCGTCGCGATCTTTTCGCCTCTGGCGTTCTCGCCCAGTCTTGGGCCCCGGCCTTCCCGCATGGATTTGGCTTGGGAAATTCTGCACAAGGCTGGGGTCTGGGGTTCCAGTCGTGATTTCTCACTCTCTCTGTGCTTTCGCGACGTGGGATCTGAGGCTCGGCGAAAGGCTGGCGGAGTGCGGCGGAAGTAAACGGTGGTGTGTCTGCCGACGGAAGGTCGGCGGAAGGCGGCGCAGCCCAGACGTCCGACGCCATGCTTTGGTCGTGGCGTGAGCCACAGGACGTCTCTACCCCAACCCCAGTCGGCGGCGAACGAGCGGGGAGGCGAGAAGGAGGAGGCCTTCTCAGAAGGCGGCGGGGCTTCTCAGAAGCCCTCGCGCCCTCAGAGAAGTTTTCTGTGTCGGGGAAGGCGCAGGAAGCTTCTCAGAAGCCCAGAGGAATTCCGAGCCTTCTCAGAAGGCCTGCCCCCTCTCACTTCCCCCCCAGCCGGCCGCTGATCCAGACATCCAGCGTCTTGAGAAAGTCAAGACGACGGGTTTTGGCATTTTTTCCGCCGCTGTGGGTCTTCACCTGGCCACCGGACCGTCAAAAATTCAGTTCCAGGGATGGGGTCCAGCTCCAGGGGCGTCCATGTCACGAGAACACTGCGACGCCGAAGCAGAAGGGTTGGGGGCCGCAAGACGTCTTGACCCCGTCCCAGGGATCGGTTTTCCTTCCTGGCTGGGTCGTTTTTCGATGGCTTTGGGACCCTTTGTCCAGGGTGTTCGCGGTTCGATCGGTTCGACAGGTTCGCAGTCGGCTGCATTGGGTCGGTTTGGCTTGGTCGGTCGTTGCGGCAATGTTCGGTCGGTTCTGGTTCGCCATCGGTTCGGCGGGTTTTCGATTTTGGTGTCGCCGTGGACGTCCACGGTTGTGTCAGGCACTGTCCGACATTCTTGCGGCCGTGATGTGTTTTCGTGGTGCCAGAGGTCTTATCCGATCCGAGGAGCCTTCTCTCTGGCAAGCGCAGGATGAGGATACGTAGTTCACGTCGCTCCAGAGCGTAGCGCTCTGGAACGGCCGCGGCGCCCGATGCATCCTCCCGACCCGCTGGCTCTCAGACAGTCCCGATGTCTGCTCATGCGACTCTGTCTTACTCTCTGGAGGCCCAGAGGCCGGCACCAACACCGGCGGTTGCCTCCACCGAGGAAAGACGGCCCTGGTCTCGGTGGTGGCAGTAAGATCCGGGCTCTCCAGGTGGCCGGAGCATGACCACCAGCACCAGAATCCAGGATGATTTTTCCCAGGGTGGAGACGCCCCCCCCCCCCCCTGTGTTGGTGTTGGTGCCACTTCCCAAGCCTCAGCCACGCGCAGGGGGGGTAGGGGGAAGGGGGCTGGCTTCTTGGAAGCACCCTGCTTCTCAGACGGCGCGGATCTTGTCCATAGATGTAGGGCTGGCGCCTTCTAGGAAGCAGCCTCCTCCTAAGAAGCCTTCCCCCCTCTCCCTACCCCCCTCTACGCGCCGCCAATCCAAGCCTTCAATCATCCTGCCTTCGTCTCGCGTCGGGCGGGGACGGTCGGTGAGCGGCCCCACGCGTCCGGGGCCTGCGGCGGAGGCTGCGACTGCAGCTCGTGGTCGCGGTCCGCCGCTGGCGGCGCCTAGGCAGGGCGGCCCCCTGGCAGCGCGCGCAAGGGGGGTGGAGGGAGCAGGGATGGAGGCGTTCTTTGTTGGTTCTGTTGTTTTTGTTGTTCTGAATGTTATTCACCGTTTCTGGACGGCCGAACGCAATTCGGCAAGCTAGTCGGTGTGTACATAGATATACTGGTAGGTGAGCACAGTTTCATGGGGCGGACAGTCATTAACATCCAAGCGGGGAAGCATCAGCAATAAGTAACACAGGCAGAAGAAGGGAATACCACATATTGGCACGAGGGAGACCAAGCAGCATCAGTAAGAAATGGGGTATCTACAACACCTAGAAGATCTGGATACGCTGCATCGTCAGGCGAGCTAAGAGTGTCGGAAGAGCTGTGATATTCACAATACTTCGGATGAAGTTTAACATATACATATAACGGCGCACCGGGTCCGGGGGCCCGGGGCCGGGACCTCGACCACAAATGTGGGCCCCGGGGGGCCCGGAGGCTCGTCGGACCGCCGGACGCCGTCCAAGATCGTTCGCAGGCGGCTTCGGAACGCGCTCCGATGGCTCCAGATGCCTTCCAAGACGCCTGTCATGACACCAAGAAGGTCCCAGAAGCCTCCAAGACGCTCCGAGAGGCAGCCCAAGAGAGGCCCAAGAAGCAAAAATCGTGCCATTCCTATGGGAAAACGTATATTTTTCGCATGTTCGCCTCTTGGGCTTTCACCGCGTCCAAGACGGCCCAAGAGGCGCCCAAGACGGTCTACGAGGCCTCCGGGAGCGCTCCAAGGCTGCGCACGAGTGGCCCAGGACGGCCCCAAGACGGCCGAAGAGAGCCCCAAGACGAGTTCGAGAGGGGTCCCAGACGGAGAAAGCCAACCTCGAATTCCGAGCTTCCGGCCCAAGAGGCTCCAGGAGGCGCCAAAATGCCGCCAAGAGGCGCCAAAAGGCTCCAAAAGCACCCCAAGACGTTCCGAGAGGCACCCCAAGAGAGGTCCAAGAAAAAAATCGTGCCATTCCTATGGGAAAACATATATTTTTCGCATGTTCGCATCTTGGGCTTTCACCGCGTCCAAGACGGCCCAAGAGGCCTCCAAGACGGCCTAGGAGGCCTCCGGGAGCGCTCCAAGGCTGCGCACGAGTGGCTCAGGACGGCCCCAAGACGGCCCAAGAGAACCCCAAGACGACTTCGAGAGGGGTCCCAGAAGGAGAAAGCCACTCTCGAATTCCGAGCTTCCGGCCCAACATATCCCAGGAGGCGCCAAAACGCCGCCCAGAGGCGCCAAAAGGCTTCCAAAATCAGCCCAAGACGTTCCGAGAGGCACCCCAAGAGAGGTCCAAGAAACAAAAATCGTGCCATTCCTATGGGAAAACGTATATTTTCCGCATGTTCGCATCTTGGGCTTTCACCGCGTCCAAGACGGCCCAAGAGGCCTCCAAGACCGCCCCAAGACGGCCCAAGAAGCTTCCAAGAGGGCCCCAGGACAGCCCAAGAGGGCCCCAAGACGGCCCAAGAGGCGCCCAAGATGGCCCAAGAGGGCCCCAAGACGGGCCCAAGAGGGGGCCCAGAGGGGGACCACGAACCGCAAGCTCGAGCCTTCCGCCCCAAGAGGCCGCCAGGAGGCCCCAAGGAGGCCCCTCAAGAGGCCCCAGGAGACCCCCAAGAGGCCCAAAGGAGGCCCCGAGAAGCCCCAAATCGGCCCCCAAAATGCTTCGAACCTGCTTCCAGGAGGCCCCCGACAGGTTCAGAGGCTCCCGAGAAGCTACGTCAAACTCCCAGCGAGCGGCCGGACGAGGCCCCCCACAAAATCACAAGAGGGTTCCAGTATTTGTATCCTTCAGCGCTCTCTGGCCTTCTTCCCCCTGCCCCCTTCCCTGCGACTTTCGTTGACTCAAGCTCGCCTCCTAGCTAGAACCTAAGCGCGCGCGAAGCGCGCGCGTGGTTCTAGTAATATCTAATCGAGCTCTATGTGTTAGACAAATTTGCCAGCCCTGCGCGAAGCCAATCGCAAGCCTAGAGTTGCACCTCCTACATCCTTTTCACTCGAAGGGTGTTCAATTTTGCCCCTTCGCAGACACCCAGGAGCTATGCAGGCAGCTCGACGATGCCCCTACCAGGGTGCATAACACGAACGAAAGGTGGCAGCAAATTAACACCCGCTCATCACCCGCCGAGTTCCACACCTTTCCCGGCCCCTCGCCGGAGCCGCCGGACTGGGCCTCTCCAGCACGCTCCCCCTCGACGCCCACGCGGCGCGGGACCAGCCCTTCCCACACCGACGGGCCTAGCCCACACTCCCCGACAGGTAGGCGCCGCCCGCCGGTGGCGAGCCCAGGTGCCGAAGGCCCCACCGCCAAAGGACCGCCCCAGGGCACGTCTCCCCCACGTAAAGTTTCTGCAACGGGGCACTCACCCACGGGCAGTGGCGCCGCCCCAGCCGCGCTCAGCGACGCCATCTCTGACACCTCCGTGGCCGAGACTCACGTAGCTGAAGCCGATCCCGCCCCACCCCCTCCAGCGGTAAGAGAGGGGGCTGTGGTTGCCCTGTCCCCGCCCCCTAGCTCGGGTCCACCCATCCTGCACGTCGACTCCTCCCACAGCCCCGCGGTGGACTCCAGGCTCTGCAGCCCCACCTCACCAGCGGATGACCCAAGGGGGATTCACGAGCCACGCGAGCAGGACAACAGGAGACCCGTTAGCACTCTGATCGCAGGGCTGCGCCCTCCCCAAGTATCCCCGCCCCGGGGCGACCCCTGATCGACATTGCCATGCGGGACGAACGCAGCTGGGGCGAGCGTTGGGGTGAGCACCGGTCGCGTCAACAGTTTGAGTCCAGCCGTAGTGAGCCATACAGCGGCAGATGGACCGGATGGACGGGCTGGTCCAGCTGGTCGGCCAACGAGCGCTGGGGTCGGTCCTCTCACGCCCATTCGCCCTCGTACTCCGACGACAATCCGACCCCTCGGTCGGCCCCGTGGCCCCCCTACGCAGACGCTCAATCCGACCCTGCGCAGGATCTGAGCGACCCGCACACTGGCCAGTACATGTATCGAACCCCGCTGGAGCTTCCAGCTCTCCCCCCTCCGCGGCGAGGTTCCCGCCGAGACAGTGAAACGCCCGTAGAAGGAGCTCGGGGAATACTTCAGCGGGGTTTGGCACCAGTGGACGGCTAAAAACCCCACAAGGACCGGCTATGTCTGCGTTGACCCCACCAAGCAGGAGCCCGGGTCATGCGAGCGCCTCCTCAGGGCGTGGCATCGCCACGGGGAAGGGTGCCCTGGGCAAAGGCAAAGGCAAGGGGCATCGGGAGGATGGTGACTCCCGCTGGGCAAGGCCAGGGGACTCCAGGTGGGCCACGAGCTCCCACCAGCCATGGGTGTACCCCTAGCACCCCTCCCACGCACTCCCGCCCTCCCACAACCCAGCCGGCGCCGCGTGCGCGTTCCCCCTCAACCGGGCACGCCCCGGCTGCCCCGACGGAGCCGACCGCCGTCCTGCACCTAACGAATGTACTGACCCTGATTCTATGAATGACCCTCCTCACACTGGGGCCAGCCCCAGGCGGGGCCCCTCGGCGCGCCACTTCGGCTCCGCGCCTGATACCGGCTCGGGCGCGCCTAGCTGGGGCTGCTGGCTCGCCCCTGGCCCTCAGGAGACCCTTGCTCCTGGCAGCTTTGCGGCCTCTCGCCCCCTGGATGATCGCCGCCGCCCCTGGCCCGCCTCAGGCGCCGCCCAGGGGCCCTGGTCCTCCCTCCCGCGGTGTGACCCGTACTGCCAGATCCTTAGCGGCAGCAGGACTCGCAGCCTGACGCAGCACGCTACAATACCCACCTCGTGACTGTTAGTCGCGCCCCCACCCTTCCCCGTCCGCCTTTCTGCACCACTCTGCGACTGTCAGTCCCCCTTCCCCTCGCCCGCCCCTCGGGGTTGCTCCCTACCCACTACGCCACTGTCAGTCACTCCACACCAGTACCCCTCCTCTGCACCTACGCTGCCTCTACGACGCTTCATTCTGCGGCTGTCAGTCGCTTTCCCCTGGCCTCCGTCCCCCGCGTGTACGACGCTCCACTGTGCGGCTGTCAGTCGCTTTCCCCTCGCCCACCACCCGCCCGCCTCCTGGCCTCCGTCCCCCACGCCCGCCCCCCGCTGGTTCCGCCTCTAATGCAGCGCGACTGTCAGTCGCCCCCCCCTGACTCCCCTGCCCGGCTCTCCCCGCCGACGCGCTCGACGGCTGTCAGCCACCTGCTCCCCCACCCCACCGCGGCCCGCTTCGCGGCCGCCACGGCCCAGCGCCTATTACCGCCCCGCCGTATGTGCTCGGGCCTTTCGCGACGTTGCGCCCTCGGCGCCATGTGGCCCACCCCCAGCGCTCGCCCCTCCGTCGCCGCGGGTACCCTTGGCCTTACTGTCGGCCCCGCGCACCGCCGGGCTGGCTGGGGCTTGGTCGCCAGGGCTTCGCGTGCCACGCCCCCGGGGCTCGCTGCTCCCTGCGCACCCGCTGCGGGCCTCGCCGCGCAGCCCCCGGCCTCTCTCTGCTGCCGCCGGCTCCCCCCCCGGTCTTCGACGGTTCCTTGGACGTCGCAGCCGGCGTCGGCGGCCCCGCTTTGGCGCGCGTGGCCTCTGGGCTCCCCCGGCCCCTCGCGTCGTCACCCCTGTCTGGCTGGGGTGCCTGCTTTCTGTCCGTTCGGCCTAGCCGGTCGCCCTGGGGACGGCCCGCTCGCCCCTTCTTCCGGGGTGCCCCCGGCCGCTCGGGCCCCCTCGCCCGTGGGCGCCACCCCCGCCCTCTTGGGGTCGACGGACACTTTGTCTTCCCCCGTATCGGCTTGGGCGTCCTCCTCCACGTGATCGGCGATGTCGCTTCACGCCGGGTGCGGATCCTGGCGCCTCGCCGCCTCGCTGTCGGTGCTCTGCTAGGCGCCGTCCTTGCTCCTTCGCCGCGGCCCTCGCCGTCGCCCCCGCGCGGACGTGCGCCATCTTCGCGCTCGCGGTCTCACGACGATTTTTCGTCGGCGACCCGGAGTCTTCCGTTGAGCGCCTGCACGGTTCGCCCCTGTCGACTACTTGACAGTGGTCATCGTCTGCACGCAAACCTTGTCTTCTTTGACGGCATGGCGTTTCACGTGGATCTGATCCTCAGCGTCTTCGCTTGCTGAGTCGCAGCGTAGCTCGCTGTTCGCTCCTGCGCGCTCAGTGCGTAATTTAGACCGCGGCGCTGTTTCTTCGCTCTTTGACAGCGCGCGGTTGCTCCGTGTCGCTCGCGAACGGAAAATATCCCCACCGGTCCACCCAGCCAGGCGAGATGCTCCTAGTGCAGGAGCAAGCAGTGGAACAAAGAGCGGGGGGTGGGCAGCCGTCAAACCGAAGCTCGGGATCAGCCTGTGTGAGCAGACCCTGGGGTGAACTAGAATTACTTCGCGGATCTTTCGATATGGGAGCCCCCTGGCAATTTAACTGGGTCATCTCGGGTCCCTCTTGGGTGAACATTGGAATCCTTTGGGGTTCTCTTGCGTCCCTCTTGGGCATCTCTTATGTGCCGTGGGGGCTCTCTTCGGGCCATCCTGGAGGACATGGATTAAAGAAGGGGGGCACATTACTTTTGGGGACTGTCTTTGGACGCTCTTGGGGTGTTCTTGGGCCCGTCATGGGCCCCATGAAAATACAGCTGTCTTGGATCCGTTTCGATGCTTTCAGAACCCATCGAAAGCGAACAGACAACAATGCACACATCATGTGTTTCCTCAAGCTTGGGAGCGTTAGTGGCTTCTTGGAAGCGTCCTTGGGAGGCTCCGTGGCAACTTTGAGCCGTCTTGGCGGGTCTGGTGCGTCTTAGAGGTTTCATGGAGATCATCTTGAGCCGTCCTGAGCTATTTTGTGCCATCTGGGAGGCCATCGTGGGCTATATTTGGAGCCATGTTGAAAAAATTGAGCCGAGAGCTTCCCAGGGATGCGCCCACTAAGGCGAACTTCCCCGTCCAGACCCGGGGGGAGAGGGTAGGGGTGGGGGGAACCCCTCCCAGAGGGGAAGAAGGGTGGTGGAAGAGGAAGCGCTCTAGACCACTTCCGCCCAAAGGGCTGGTGGGAATACCCAGGCCTCTCAAATTGCGCCAGGGTAGATGGGGTCGGTGGATCGCGCCACATCGGCGATGTGTCGGCGATGCGGCGCGATTTGAAGTCCTGTTCTCTTCATCCCGTCTTCGCCGGAGCATCGACGATGCACTGGCGATGCGGAATGTGGGTCAGGAACTTTTCCGTGGCCGAGGCTCACCGCGGGCAGAAACGCCCCTTCGTTTCTTATCCAGCGCTTCTGGTGGTAACGCGATGGCCGCGACGGTTTATCTGGACCCCCCCCGAGTCATCGGGATGGTGGAGCCCGCGCTTCGGGGGAGCGCGACAGTCTCGGCCTTACCTGGGGCCCCCGCAGGGCGTGGACCTGCGTGTGCGGTGGGGCGCAGGCTCTGGCCGCAAGCAGCCCAAAGTCTCTGCGGCCAACTGCGAGCCCCACCCCTGCGGGTCCACTCGACGCTGGGGTGTCGGACACCCCCGCTGGGGTTCACTTGGCTGCAGACATCCTTCGAGTTCTGAGCCCCGGCTGGCGGCTCAGAAATCTGGCCTGCAGGGGTAGGGTTCACTTGTGGTTGCCCAGAAAGTCTGCCCTCTGCTCGTCCTTTCCTCTCTCCTCTGTCCTTCTCTGTGCGCTCGCTCGCCCCATCTGCTCCTTCTCTTTCTCTCTCTCTCTCTCTCTCTCCTTCTCTCTTCCACTCTGCCTCGGGGCCTGTGCTCAGGGGCGACTGGGGGCTCAACGATGTGCCGTTGACCGAGCCTGCCATGGTGGGCGCTCTGCCTCTCTGCGCCCCTGAGTTTGGGCTTCGGTTTCGGCTGTGGGTGCACCCCGAAGCACCTTCGGGCCAGCTCACCCGAGTCGGGTTTCAGCCCGCACGGGTGCCCGCCCCTCGCCCCGCCCGCGGGCTGTGCCAGGGGGGGTCATCACTGGGGGGGTCATCACTTCCCCGTGGAAGTCGAGGGTCAAGGAGATGGAGGGAGGATCGAGAATGGACAAGGTTTTGGATCGATGACCGAGGATCAGCCCTCTGCCTCGGCCCGCCCCCGCCGCCGAGGCGTGCTGTATCCGCTCGGCCCGCCCGGGGGCTGGTTGGCGGGCCAGGCGGCCGAATTCGCGCAGCCAGAGCCCGCGCGGTCCCAGAAGAGGCGCCGCCACCATCCCCGGCGGCGAGCAGGGGGGCACTCCTCCTCCAAGCCCTCCCTCCCTCCCTCCCTCCTCCCTCCCGGTCGCCACGGCCCCGGAGGCTCCCCGAAAGAGAGACTGACACCCCCACAGGGGACCCAGGGGCAGGCTGGAACAGAGGGTCCGACCGCAGGGCCGTCACCTTCGGCGACGACATGCGAGTCGCTTGAATTCGACTTCGCGCGCGATGGGGACGAGGAGGAGGAGGAGGAGGAGGAGGAGGAGGAGGAGGAGGAGAAGGAGGAGAAGAGGAAGAGGAAGGGGAGGGCTGCGCGCTAGGCGCGCGTGGAAGCAGTGGCGGCACAGCAGGGGCGAGGAGAGGAAAGCTTGAGGGACGGCGTGGGGCGGGGGCTGTCGGAGCGGGCGTGAGGGAAAGGAGGGGGAGGGGGGCGGGGTCGGTCCATCCCTCCCTCCCTGCCTCCCCCCCCTTGCTCCTCCTCCTCCTCTTCCTCCTCCTCCTTCCTCCTCCTCCTCTTACTCCTCCTCCTCCTCTTACTCCTCCTTCAACCGCGACCCCGGCACCCATTTTAGGATGGGTGACCACTGGGGTCAGGCGCGTAAGGGCGGTCCCCTCCAGATAATGCGGTACAGCCCCACGGCTGCGGGCAACGGCCCCTGATCCAGGCCGGGGGGGAGGGTGAGAAAAACGAGAGCAGCGCAACAGCGCGGGCGGCCTGGGCGGGGGGCGACGTGGACAGGGGCGGGGGGATGGGAAGCGGTCATCGTGTCGTCGTGGCGCTGGCGTGGCCGTCGTTCCCTCCTCCACCTCCTCCTCCTCCTTCTCCCTCAGAGGCGGGACGTGTGCGGCGGCCTTCCCGGAGAGGCCTCCAAGAGGGTGGGGTGTTAGGAGGGGGTGTCAGGAGTATTGGGCCGGGCGAGTGTAAGGGGGGAGGGGTTCTACGAAAGAAGCCTGCACCATGCAGCTGGTTTCGGCCCCACCGTGGTGCTCTCCGAGATGCGGCGGGGGGCGGGGGGGGCTCTCCGACCAGCTCCTTTTCCTTGTCCTCCTCCTCCTCCTCCTCCTCCTGCTTCTCTTACTCGTCCTCGTCCTCCCTTTCGTCCTCGACAAGCACGCTGCTGTAATGTACGCGTTGCTCGGGCTATGCTTCTTAGTAAAAGGGACGAGGCCTCTCTGACGCGTGCCCGCGAGCCCCGATCGCCAGCGCTCACGCGAATCGCAGTGCGATTTTGTCTGCAAAACGGCGCCCTAAGAAAGGGAAGGGCGTGGTTGGTGCCCCAGAGCTGTCCATGCACAGGGGTCCTGGGCCGGGCACTTTGAGGGCCCCGCGGCCACCCAGACGAGGACGGGTCCCAGCGGCGGCGGGCCTCAGCAGGCCGGTCCTCTACCGCATGCTCGCCTCCCTCGGGCTCACTCTGGCAGGCGTCCGGGGTTTTGGGGTCCCAGGTGGTCGAGGTTAGAGCTCTGCGAGGGCAGGAGCCAGAGGGCGCGCTCCCACATACTTGGATGCAGGACGCCATTTCGGCAGGCTCGGGCCCCTTCGTCCTCGTCCTCCTCGTCGTCCTCCTACTCCTTCTGCCCCTCCCTCCCCCCCCTCCTCCCCTTCCTCCTCCCCCGCCCCTGTGCGCGCTGCCGGGCCGCAGACTCGTGCTGCCTGGGGAGCTGGGGCTGCGCGCGCGGTGCCGTCCCCCTTGGGGCCCGCGCGCGGCCAGAAACGGGGCGAGCCTCGCTGCCCACTGCTCGGCAGCGCGCAGGGGTTGGCCCCTCGCTGGAGGGGCCGCTGGGCGCGCGGGTCCTGGGGGCGCGGGGTTGGGTGTGGGGGGGGGGGGCCCAGTGGTCCTCGGAAACGGCGGGGCCCTTTTGCTTCCCCGTTTTCGTTCTGTCCGGTTCCGGCGCCGCGGGGTTGGGAGTGGGGTTGGGTCAAGTTAGCCAGCCCGAACGAGCCAGAGGGCTCCGTCCACTCCCACCCGCCCCCCCACAACATAAGAAGCAAGTGCGTCGCGTCCGACGCCTGTCGCTCATCTTACACCGTGGGCGGCTAGACGTTCAGCGCGCGACATGAGCTGCGTCCTATTCCTGCCGCGTGTTGAGTAACGTCGACGAGAAACATGACCGTGCGCGATGTACGCCGCGCCCCGCTCCGGCCTCTCATGTTGCATCGTCGGCGGCAACATGTCCAGCGCGCGAAGTGCGCCGCGTCTCATTCCAACCACGCGTGTTGCACCGCCAATCGTTTCGCTCCTGCCGCGCATGGAGGAGGGGGGGAGGAGGAGGAGGAGGAGGAGGAGGAGGAGGAGGAGGAGGAGGAGGAGGAGGAGGAGGAGGGGAGGGAGAGAGGGAGGGAGGGAGAAACTGAGGAGGAAGAGGATCATGCCTCTTGGGAATTTGCGGGGCGTCCTGGGAGTTTTCTGGTATACGCCTGAGGGCCTCTTGGATATATCTCTGGGTTGGAAAACTGTCATCACAAGCAGGTGCTAACCGTAGAATCCTTCAAACACCAAATGAAAATCAATATTTCTTTGTGTTGCCCCCGAGGACCTCGTGGGCGCCTTTTTTCGACCTCTTGGGGGTCTCCTGAGGCACTTGCTTGAACCGCACTTGCTTGAGGCATTCTGGTTTGCCGCCCGCCCAGCCCCTCAACCCGACGGGCCGCAGCGTCGACGACAAAAAAGTCCATGCTGACGAGCAGGCGTCCCCGCGCTATGCGCGCCGAGTCCCACTACCGCTGCGCGATTCGCAGCGCCGACGAGGAGAAAGTACATGTTGGCAAGGAAACCGTCGACGTTGCTGCGTTTTCTGACAGGTAGGACGGGGGATCCCGCGTAGGGTTGGCCAGGCGTCCGCGCGCGATGTGCGCCGCGTCTAATTCCTGCTACACTTTTCGCAGCGCCGACGACAAGCACGTCCATGTTGACGACAGAAACGTTGACTTTGTATGTTTTTTTGTTGGATAGGTCGGACGCGACCACCCGATTAGGGCCTCCCAAGCGATGTTCATCAACTCGACGACATGTTGGCGACAAAAAAAATGAGTTTGCGTTGTTGTTTGACAGTTAGGATGGCGGGGTTGCTATCGGCCGGCTGGGGGGGATGTCGGGGTGTTTAATCATAAGAAGTAAAGATTGGGAGCGTACCTGGGCACGGAGCCTAGGCTTGCCCCTTCGATGGTGGGGTCGATGGGCGCAAACCTAGGCGCGGAGGCCGCTGCTGTCGCATCGCACGCAACGATGGGCAAACCGCGCGCCAAAAATCATTCTTGCCCAGGGCCGCTCCTGCGCGCGGCCGGACCAGGATTGGGTTTGGGGGGGCCGAGAGGGACGGAGGCGTGATGGTCCGGAGAGGGTGGCTGCACACCACCAGTATCCCTGGGTCCCAGGAGTGCGCACAGGCCTCCCGGCCGAGGCCAGGAGGGCATATACACATATCCGTTGTGCACCAGCCCAGGATGGCCCTGGCCAGTGTTGGCGCCTGCTGCGGATATTAGGCTCTGGATCATTCCTGCGCGGACCCAGCCCGTGCCTCGGTGACCTGACTCGCCGGCCTCGAGGCGCGCGCCCCCAGGTTCGGGAGGTGGGGCTGCACGGGATCCACTTTCTATTATTCCGCGGACGCTTCTGGACCTCCGTCTTTACCTGGGAAGTCGAGGGTCTCTTGTCTGTCCGCGCTGTTTATGGAAGATCCGTTGTGTGGGCGCATTTTTCTCGAGCGGGCACTTTCAGAATAGCCCTCCCCGCACTCATTCCCTACCTAGGCTCTGCCTAGAAGGGTTCTTACTCTCTTAGCTTAAAGGGGCCGGGCAGTGCAAAGCGCCCCGGGCGGTTCCCCCAGTCCCCGCCCCGCGGTTCCCCCCAGTCCCCTGGGAGCTTTAGCTTTAGCTTTAGCTTTAGCTTTAGCTTTAGCTTTAGCTTTTAGCTTAGCTTTAGCTTAGCTTTAGCTTAGCTTTAGCTTAGCTTTAGCTTAGCTTTAGCTTAGCTTCTTAGCTTAGCTTTTTAGCTTAGCTTTAGCTTAGCTTTAGCGCTTAGCTAGCTTAGCTTTAGCTTAGCTTTAGCTTTAGCTTAGCTTTAGCTTAGCTTTAGCTTAGCTTTAGCTTAGCTTAGCTTTAGCTTAGCTTTAGCTTAGCTTTAGCTTAGCTTTAGCTTAGCTTTAGCTTAGCTTTAGCTTAGCTTTAACTTAGCTTTAGCTTAGCTTTAGCTTAGCTTTAGCTTAGCTTTAGCTTAGCTTTAGCTTAGCTTTAGCTTAGCTGTATCTTAGCTTTAGCTTAGCTGTTGCTCAGCTTTAGATTAGCTTTAGCTTAGCTTTAGCTTAGCTTTAGCTTAAATTTAGCTTAGTTGTGGCTTAGCTTTAGCTTAGCTTTAGCTTAGCTTTAGCTTAGCTTTAGCTTAGCTTTAGCTTAGCGTTACTGTTACTACTGATGCTGCTTTCCTGGGGGTTCCAACTCCTAGGTAGGGTCGCACTGGGTTTTTTTATGGATCTGCCGTCCCTTTCAGTCATGACACCTGGGACTGACAAGTCGACATGAGAAATCTGGGCCCACGCCTTTTCGTGGAACAGTATGGCCTCAACCGCTGTTTTTGTCCCTCCTCCGAGTCGTGGTTTCTTGTTCTCCTCCGTCAACCAGGCGCTGCGGAACATACGAGCTGCTTTGCCAGCAGGAGAGGCGGCAGCAGAGATAACAGCGGTGAGCGGGCCGCTCCGCCGCAGAGGCATTTTTTCCCCTTGTCTGGAAGGGGTGGGAGGGGCTGCCGCGATGGGGCGTGCGGCTGCGGATGTGGAGCGCCATGAGCTATGGTTGTGGGAGTCGTGGGAGGAACACCTGCGACTCGGCTTCGAGTCGGCCGAGTTCTGGCAGGCCTGCAACTGCTGGAACTGGAGCTACTGGCTCCTCCTCGTGCTGGTGGTGGTTCCCGTGAACATGGCCGTGGAGCTGCTCCAGCTTCACGCCGAGCGCGCCTTCGATGCGTACACCACGGTCGCGCTCGGGGCCTCCGTCGCCGCCTGGCTCGGCTGCCTCGGGAGCCTGGGGCTTGCGCCGCAGCGGGGCCACACCGTCATGGTCTGGGTGGCGTCGTCACTCTTCGTGCTGCACTACGGGAATCTGTTCCTGGTCACCGAGCAGTGCCACGGGGCACGCCAGTCGCACATCGCGTGCGCGAAGGAGCTGGTGCTGACCCAGCCGCCGCTCCACCTCGTGGTCTTCGTCTTCTCGTCCTGCCGCCTCCGCCCGCTGCTGGCGGTGGTGGTCTGCGGGGCGTGCTGTGCGCTGTCGCTCTTGTGGTCGCTGAGCCTGACTGTACGGGACGTCGTGGAGTCGCGCGGGGAGGTTGACGCAGCGCAGGTGCACACGGCCATCGGCAGTGTGCTCTGTGGCGTGCTGCTGATTTTCGGCGCTCAGGCGGGCGCGTCGGTGTTCAAACGCCAAAAGTACATCTTCGAGTACCTCAGCGATCACGCCAGCCTCACGAGGGCACACGGCTCGTCGAGGCTCGCCTGCGACTTTGACAGCATAGGCGGTGGAGCGCGCAGGTTCTTCGCCTCGTACCTCGACCGCACCCTGGTAACCCGCTTTCCGGACGCCAGCGCCGACGAGGAAAAGCGCTTCGCGAGGTGGCGGCTCGCGAGCGCCCGCGCCTGGCTCCGCCGCAGGGGCCACTACCTCGTCGCGGGGGTCGGCGGGCTGGCGCTGCCGTACCTGTGGCTCTCATGGGACCAGTACGCCCGGGCGGAGCTCGCGCTCTCGTGCGCGACCCTGCAGACGGCGGCCATGCTGCTCATGCTGTCGGCGGCCGTGGCGCTGGGCTGCCGCGGCGGGAGCGAGGGCTGGCCCGTCTGGGTGTTCATGGGCGCGCAGCTGGCCTTCTCCGCCAGCTTCCTCTGGTGCGGCGGCCTGGGCAAGGTGGACAGCGCCCCGAGGGTGCCGAGGGCGGTGCTGCCGAGCGACCCCTTCGTCTTCCTCGTCTTCTCGGCGCACTCGATGTGGAGCCTCGGCGTTCGTCCCATCCTGCTCTTCGACCTGCTCGTCCTCGGCATCTTCTTCGCCATCCTGGCCAGCCGGGCGGCCCACCACGTTGACGAGCTCGGCGTCAACGTCTTCACGATGAGCAGCCGCATGCTGCTCGTGGTCGTCGAGTGCCTGTCCTTGACCCTGACGCTGGAGAAGTACGACCGGGTCCTCTGGAGGCTCCACAGCTCGGCGTCGGAGGCGCCCGTCGGCAGCTTCGCGAGCTTTGCGAGCTTCGCGGGCGCCCCCTCGGCCGACCGGGCCTCTTCGCTGCAGGCTCCCAGGGACGTCCGGCTGAGCGTCGTGGGCTTCTCGGCCGCGTACTCCGACGACGTCTTCTACTTCATCGAAGTGGACGCCTCGGGGTACCCACCTCACGTGGCGCTGCGCAGCGTCCCGGCGCTCCGGGCGGCATTCCTGCGGCTGCTCGAGAGCGGCGAGGCAGAGGCCGTTCCGTTCTTGGAGCCAGAGGAACAACAAACGGCTCTGGCGTAAACCTTCGGAGATCCACGCGGATTCCTGTCGTCGGCGCTGGACCCCCTGCCTCCCTCCCCTGGCGCGAGGAGGGCGCCAGGGTCGGTTCCGGAGGGGCCGTCAGGGGGGATCCAGCGCCGATCCAAGGAACCCGCGCGGAACTGCGAAGGCTTCTCTTAGATCCGACGTCTCGGAACAAGTTCAGCATCGAACAAAATCATGACCAGAGCCCTGGACCCCATGTTATTGCGGAGTCTCCCGAGCGGAATTTGGGCGGAAGCGCCCGATGTGAAAAAGTTCAACGCCTGGATCTCACGGTCATGCTCATGCTTGGGCGTCGTGTCATGGGGGAGGGGCGATGCATGGGGGGGCAGCGAGGGCTGCAGACAAGGGTCCCTGCAGGGTCCCTAAACGGGGCCCTTCAGGGTCCAGAAGGGGGCCTTCGGGGCCCCAGCAGTGCACCTTTCTCCCCCCCCCCCCGTGACTCGCCACACATCGCAGCGAGGCCCAACATGCCGCCTCTTGCTCCTCCCAGGAACGCTCGTTCGACGCGCTCGTGGACGCCACGGAGCCGCAGCTGCGCCGCGCCTCGCTAAGGCCTGGCGGCGTGCACCAGTGTGTGTATGTGTGTGTGTGTGTGTGTGTGTGCGTGGCGCGAGGGGGGTCGCCTGGAGAAGGTGGGAGGCTTCTTTCAGACGAGAAACGCGCAGGGGATATGTCGACCCCAGGCTTTGGGAGCATTGCTGGACCAAGAATTTGGGGCCCGACGCTGGGATATACGGAGGGGGGGCGTCCATCCTCGATAGGGGTTTGTCCGAATAGCCCCCTTGGGGTGTATCCCAGGATTTTCAATTTTTCTGAGCGGCTGAGCTTTTCGGTCGGAGCTCGGGGATTTGGGGGAAAAGTCGCCTGCGAGGTTTCTTTCAGAGAAAAATCACAGGCGACTTTTCTCCACCAATCCCCGAGCTCCGCTTGAAAAGCTCAGCCGCTCAGACAACGGGGGTCACCCTGGGATATACCCCAAGGGAGCTATTCGGACGTACCCCTATCGAGGATGGACGCCCCCCAATCTTATATCACAGGGTTGGGCCCCATATCTTTTGGTCCATTCGAAAACCCCGCGAAGCCTGGGATAGGATTCGACATTTTTGCTGTTAGGCTTGTTTCAGAGGAGAGACATGGACCACCGCCACCGAGAACCCATTGGTGGAGGTCCGACTCCTGACCGGTGGCACGCCCGAGAGTCGCGACGACGAAAAAACAGCATGAAGCATGAACATAACTTATCGGAGGTGCCCACGGATTTGGACCCCCCTGGCGGCGCCTCCAGCACCGTGCGCTCCGCGCGCACGGGAGAGGGGTCCACCGCCGACCAAAGAAATTCTTGACGCCCCAAGGGAGGAGGAGGAGGAGGAGGAGGAGGAGGAGGAGGAGGAGGAGGAGGAGGAGGAGGAGGAGGAGGAGGAGGAGGAGGAGGAGGAGGAGGAGGAGGAGGAGGGGGGAGGGGGAGGAGGGAGGAGGGAGGAGGGAGGAGGGAGGAGGGAGGAGAAGTCGCTTCGGATGTCTCTTGGAAGCCTTTGGGAGGCCTCCTGAAGCGTCTTGGGGGCTTCGTGGCGGTCCCGGGAGCCTCTTGGAGCGTCTTGGGTGCCTCGGGAAGCCTCTCGGGTCCTCTTGGGGATCTCTCGGGAGCCTCTGGGAGACCTCTTGGGCGTCTCTTGCGACCTGCCTTCTTGAAGGGCTCTTGGGAGATTTGGGAGCGCTCTTGGGGTCATCTTGGAGGAGATCGATCAACAACGGTGGCCCCCCCCCCTCCCCCTAGGGAACCCAACACATCGCCTCTTGGACCGCTCTTGGAGCGCTCGTGGGGCGGCCGTCCTGGGGCGCTCTTTGGCCTCTCTTGAAGCCTCGGGAGACCATCGAAAGCAAAAAGGCGTGAGCGAAGTTCATTGATTTTCCTTAGGTTCTTGAAGGATTTTGGCCTCTTGGCGGCCTCATGGGGAGGCTCCGTGGCCACTTGGAGCCGTCTTGGAGCGGTTTTGCGGCCTCTTGGAGCATCTTGGGAGCCATCTTGAGCCAGCTTGGGCTATCTTGGGCCGTCTTGGAAGTCATCTTGGTCTCTCTGAGGCCCTCTTGGAGTCGCCTTGGGCCATCTTCGATGCTCTGACCGCTCGCTGCGCGCCCTGTCCAGGTCCAGGGGAGGGGGTAGGGGTAGGAGGAGGGGTAAACCCTGCCCCGAAGAGGAAGAAGGGGGTTGGAAGAGGAACCTCTCTGGACCACCTACGCCCAGATGGCTGCTGGGATTCCCGCGGTATACTGATTTTTGTTTTCCTGCAGAAGGCAGGGTGCCTGTCAGAAGCCTTCGCGGCTTCTAAGACGCCCTGTTAGACGCCCCTGTGCCCTTGCAAGAGGGCCCCCGTCTTCAGAGGACCCCCCCCCTGGCCTTCTCAGAAGGCCGCTCCCCTCGCGCCCCCCCCAGAGATCCAATGGTTCGATTTCTTTGACTTCGCGGTACCCCAAATTCCCAACCCTCTCTCTATTCAGGGCCGGCTTTTCACCACGGGCTGTTTTTGGACGGCCCCCCTGGGGGCCCAGCGAGGGTCCCCGGAGGCCGGACACGGTGAAAAACCACCGCCTCGGCCTGTTCGGTGCGTCGGCCCCCGCCTTCCGAGAGTCTCCCCTCCCTCTTCGGAGGCGGCCCGCGCGCGCCAAGCCCTGCAGCATCGTGAGAACCACGCCTGGAGCTCCAGGCCCCGTCCTTGCCGCGGCGTCTCCCGGGCCCGATGGAGCCGCGAGGGCCCGGGGGCCCGGGAAGCCCGGACGGGAACGCCCGGCGTGGAGAGAACGCGACGCCCTTGTCGGGCGCCTCGCTGCGGCGGGGCGACGAGTGGGCACGGATCGAGGGCTGCGGGGGGCGGGGATAGGCCCTTCTCCTCCTCTTCTTCCTCGTCCTCCTCCCTATCCTCCTCCTCCCTACCCTCCCTATCCGCCTCCTCCTCCTCCTCCTCCTCCTCCTCCTCCTCCTCCTCGTTCCCCCATGGTGCCCCGATGGTGAAGAAGTGCGCGCCTTTCTTTCTCCCACCCCTGGGGCCAGAGGCGCCTATTGGCTCGCCCATGGCGATTTGGCCCTTGTGATGTTCCTACCTGCTCGGCGGTGTTCTGTGCAGTCCTTCCTGGTAAGGTGTCTTCGGTCCGTCGCTTCCTGCACTTTGCTGGTGGAGCCTGTGGAGCCTGGGAGGTCGGCTATTACTTTGCACGGCTGCAGGATGTCGGTGGCATGCAGAGAAAGAGCCCTTCCTCCCCCCCCCCGTTCACTGCCCCGACCACGAAGCAGCGCCCGAGCCTGGATTTCAGGGTCTGTGCGCGCCGCCCCAGAGGCTGGAGCGCATCCTCCGCCGCGCCCTGCCCACCGCGGACACGGCGTGCCGCGTCCTCGGCCTCCGCCCAGACGACGCGCAGCGCTGCCCCGCGCTGGCGCCCCGGCTGCCCGTGCCCAGGACCTGAGCGCCCCGGCATCAAGCGCCTTTCGGGCGCTTCGTAACTCACCACGCACGAGACCACCCCAACCCAACCCGAAGGCCCCAATCTGCTCTCCATTCCCAGTGTGGAGGGGGGCCAGGGAATACGGGAAAAGCATATACGAAGCCCGTGCCGCCCCTCAACCCGAAATTCGGGTCTTGGGTTGGGCTGGGGTGGCTTGGTAGGTAGTCTGTACAGGGGGGGGGGGGGGGCGATCACGGGGGGGTGGGGAGCGAGGGTTGCAGGGATGGGTCCCTCAAGGGCGCCCCCTGGCGCCCCGAAGATGCGCGAAACAGGAACCATTTTGCCTACAGGAGTGAGGCCATGCCCGAGTCCAGAGACAATCGGCACAGATGGCGCAGGTCTCCGACGACGTGTTTTTTTTTTTTTTCGATCCTGGAGTTTCTCTTGGATTTCGGCTTCTGGGATCCGTGGAACATTGCGACGAAACGTCGATTTCGGGCCTCGATGTTTCGACTGACCGTGAAACATTCGGACGAAACGTCGATAGTGGGGTGTTTGTCATAGAGTTTGGCTTCCGGGTCCATCAAAATTAGAATGGGGGCCCGCGGAAGGGGTCGGGACGTCCGGGGCCGCGCAAAGAAACAATTTACATCGTCGGATGTTTGCTGGATGTTCCTCCAGTGGATTCGGTGAATTCTTTTCAGTTTTCGGGCAGTGTTCGATCGTTTTGAAGGTCTTCGGGGCCAGTGTGCTTTCCATCAGCTGCGCCTCGCCGAGGGCCTTCCAGGGGTGCCCGAATCGTGACGAACGGCCGTTGTCGGCCCGAGTTGTGGCTGGAAAAGCAGACCTCCAATTCAAACCAGAACTCCAGCGTATTGACGATTCGCCGTTTTCGGCCCCTGGGGCCCCTCGCCGTGACCCAGGGCCTGCCGAAACCAGCTTAGGATGCAACGCCAGCCCTGGGTAAAAGGGGATACCTCCTTCCCCCAGCGCTGGCTTTTTATCTGTATCAGATCGGCTTCGGCTTGCGGTTCACTGGTTTCGCTGGTTTTGTCTTGAGGTTAATTGGCCCGCGTGCTGCCGGCTTCTGGCAACGCGGAAGTGTTCGTGGGCCAGCTCGAGCTGCAAGCCCATGACTTTTGGGGTGGCACTTCAGGGGGCTCCAGACAGATCAA
Organism: Prorocentrum cordatum; assembly: GCA_963575745.1. NCBI lineage: Eukaryota > Dinophyceae > Prorocentrales > Prorocentraceae > Prorocentrum > Prorocentrum cordatum. Next base: position 403,746 of record CAUYUJ010000647.1, read on the forward strand.
GACGTCGGATCTCCTGGAGGAGCGCGCAAGCAATTGATCGGCTTAGTCCTTGTCACGCTCGCCCTGGGCCCAGAGAACGGCGGAAGCGCCTTCTTATCTTAGCTCTGCTGGGAGGGCGTCTCTCTTTGGTGTTCGATCGTGGCCATGTTGTAAAGACGCAGCCTTCCAGCTTCCTTCAAATCTGGGCATCGCACAATAATTCGCAACAGTTGTTTGTTGCTTTTTGTTTTTGGGTGGTTTCGGCCTTCGGAGGCCGTGTCCTCGCCACTGGACCGTCAAACACGACTCAGAATGAGACGCCAGCCACTGGGAGAAGGTCCAGATCCCCAGGGAGCCCGCGTCGCGAGACGAAGCATGCCTCGCCGGAGGAGTAGGATGGCCGACGGGCATCCGTGTTCGAGTGCGTCACGTCTCCGCCGATCGTGGGCTCCCCCCCGGCAGGATGGACGTGCTGCTGCTCGCTGTTGGCTCGCGTGGCGACGTGCAGGTCTTCATCTCCACGGCCCGGGCGCTCAGCAGCGCGGGCCACCGCTGCCGCTTGGCCACCCACGCCCAGTTCGAGCAGCTCGTGCTGGCTGCGGGCGCGACCCTGGGACGGGCTCTTGTAACTTGTAAGTCTAAGAATTACCCCAGTGCGACCCTATCTAGAAGTTGGAGCCCCTAGGAAAGCAGCATTAGTTGCTATGCTATGCTATGCTATGCCATGCTATGCTGCGCTACGCTATGATATGCTATGCTATGCTGCGCTATGCTATGCTATGCTATGCTATGTTATGCTATGCTATGATAAGCTATGCGATGTCATGCTGCGCTGTGCTATGCTAAGCTATGCTATGCTATGCTATGTTAAGCTGCTCTATGCTATGCTATGCTATGCTATGCGATGCTATGTTATGCTATGCTATGCTGCGCTGAGCTATGCTGTGCTGTGCTGTGTTGCGCTATGCTATGCTGTGCTATGATATGCTGAGCTATGCTATGCTATGCTGGGCTATGCTATGATATGCTGTGCTGCGCTATGCTATGCTACGCTATGATATGCTATGCTATGCTGTGCTCTGCTATGCTAAAGCTCAGCGAAGCTAAGATGAAGGTAAGCTAGCTAATATAAACCTGAGCTAAGATGAACCTAAGCTAAGCTAAGATGAAATAAGCTAAGCTAAGATGAGATAAGCAACGCTAAGCTAAGGGGACGTAACTGGGGGAACCGCGGGGCGGATACTGGGGGAACCGCCCGAGGCGCGTTCCACTGCCCGGCCCTTTAAGCACACCGAGTAAGAACCCTTCTAGGCAGAGCCTAGGTAGGGAACAATCAATTGCATAAACACCCAGTAAGCCCGCAAAGTAAGGAGCGACTCTCCAGGGTTACCCTGGCGTCCGTCCCCTTCGGCCCATTCTTGGCCGCTTTGGCTGGCCGCGCCCCGCTCGCAAAGTGTCGACATGGCCTTCCAAGGCCCTTGCGTCCTGATCGTGCGTCCTTATTCTGCGGGTTGACTGAACTTTTGGAGCTTCGCGCGGATTTCTCGGATCGGCGTTGGGCGCCCTCCTGGCGGCGCCCGCGCTCTGCGCACTAGGGAGGGGGTCCAGCGCCGATCCACTAAATCAGCGCGGACTTCCGAAAGTCTATGTTTGTGTACTTTGTTGCCTCTCGATGCTAGGAGGAGTGCGGGGGAGCAAGGAGGGACCCTGAGATCCACGCGTCGCTCCTATTTATTTTTGCGCATCAGGCGGGTGTGCCCTTTTTTGGGACCCGGGACCCTCAGGGATCGAACCCGCTGGAGAAGTGCCGCAGAAAGATTGGGTCCAGGGCTCCGGGCGCGGTTTTGGGGACATCTTTTTTTCGCGACGTCGGATCTCAGGGGGGGAGGGGCAGGAGGAGTAAGGAGGTTCCCTTCGGTTGGGGGCCGCTTTCTCATGGAAGCCTGCGTGGCCGAGCCGGGGAGAGGAGGAAGTAGGCAGGAGGAGGAGGGAGGGCGGTCGGGCTCAGCCTCGGGGGGGCAACCCCAGGCTGTCTTCGAAGACGGCGTAAACATAAACTTTCGGAGTTCCGCACGGATTTCTGGGATCTGCGCTGGGCACCCGTGGCGCCCTCTGGCGCCGCCCCTGGCGCGCTGCGCGTGGATCGAAGAAGTCCGCGCGGACCTCCGAAAGCTTCTGGTTGTGCCGCTTTTTGTTCACATGTCTGGCAGTTCGACTGGTCGCGCAGCAGTCGTGAGCCAGTCGCAGTGGAGAGGAGGGAGGGCGGAGCCCAGACGTTTGGTGTGCCGATTTTGTCGGTGCGTAGGCCCCTGGACCTCTCGACCCTTTCCCCAGGGCAGTGATTTCATCCCGAGTCGCTTCATTGACGGCCCCGAGGCCCGAAATAGGCCTCCAGTGCGCTCCCTCTCTCTCTCTCTCTCTTCCCCCCCCCCCCGATGGCAGGTGTGGAGTTTTACCCCCTGGCCACGACGGACCCCGTGCACTGGCAGGCCCGCTCCGTCCTCGTCCCCCCTCCACGGGAGCGGAGAAAGAATGAGGCGGCAAGGGTGGAGAGATGTGGGTTCATACGTGGATGGGGGGGTGAGGTGCGTACATGGGGGTGAGGTCTCCTCCTTCTTCTCCTCCCCTTCCTCCTCCTCCTCCTCCCCCTCCTCCTCCTCCTCCTCCTCCTCCTCCTCCTCCTCCTCCTCCTCCTCCCCTTCCTCCTCCTCCTCCTCCTCCTCCTCCTCCTCCTCCTCCTCCTCCTCCTCCTCCTGGCTCAAGCTATGTGAGCGACGAAGGTAAACGGGTTCGTCTTCACCGGCATTGTCGCGTAAGCTTCCCGCGTAAGGTCGCGCGAAGGCGCCCTCGCTTCCAGCGCAGCGCGTTCGCTGGCGGCCCGCGTAAGCCGCCGGGTAAGGTCGCCACGCCATCTCGCGCAAGACCCGTGTTCGATCGTCGCTCATGTTGGCTCAAGGCTTAAGTGGCCACCCCGCGCAGCCGAGCTGCAAGTAGACGGATGTCGGTGGTTCCGAGCGCACCCCCCCAGAACGAGGGGCGGCGCGCAGCAGTCGCACGAGGCGTGAAGAGGACCGACACGCGTTCATTCGTTCAACAACGCTGGAGACGGCACTCCGGCAATTCATGGAGAAGACGCCCATCCGGCGTCTGAAGAAGAATCAACGTGTCCCCCTGGTTCCAGGTTTCGTTGAAGAAAATCACGGATCTGGGCTGGACCCTGGGTGTGTTCTCGGGGACCATTTTCGCATCTGGACTACGATTCAAGAAAACGCTTAGAGTGACGTCGATTTCCATAGCTTAGAACCTTCTTGACTCTAAACAAGGGCGTATTGATAACGTATTTGAGACAGTCTAGAGCAGCCGCGATGAGAACCCTTACAGCCCAGAAAGAGTTTGACCTCGTCCGCACCCTCGCCTCCAACAGCGTTGTTCGCGTCAAACGGATAGAGATTATCCAGTTCTGGGCCCAGTTGCTAGATCTCGCTGCGCTCGATACGAAGCTCAGGGGGAAGAGGAGAGGGTCAATGAGAAGATGGGCGATCATGCAACGAGGGTCAATGATGATGAATCAGACAAAGTTGTGGGCCAGATTGAGTGAGTCGTTTCTCGGCAGACGCGCCTCGCGGAAGCGACGGGCGGGCACAACAACAGCATCATTCGGACCACCGCCATTCGTTCGTCCGCTGGCCGGCCCCCGTGCCTCCCCACTCCGGTCTCCTCATGATGGTCATGATGGCCCCAAGAGAGCACCAGGACAGCCCCAAAGCAACACCAAAGACGATGATGACGACGACGCCGTCGACGACGCCGACGCCGACGCTGATGCCGACGCCGACGCCGACGACGCCGACGACGCGGACGCCGACGCCGACGCCGACGCCGACGCCGCCGACGCGGACGCCGCCGACGCCGACGACGCCGACGCCGACGACGCCGACGCCGACGCCAACGCCGAAGCGGACGCCGCCGCCGACGCCGCCGCCGACGACGACGCCGACGACGACGACGCCGACGACGACGACGCCGACGACGACGGAGAGCCCTCGCCGCCTCCTCGCCCCGCTTCTCGGGGCCCTCGCTCCTCCCTGGCGCAAGACAGCTGGGGCGTGCGTGCCGCCTGTTCGAGGCCTGCGGCCTTCATGGGCACGGGCGGGCCCCCCCCCCAGCGGAGCGGGCGCGACTCCCGCGCTCGTTTGTTCGCTGGCTCTTTCTCCTCCTCCTCCTGCTCCTCTTTTTCCGGGGCGCTCCAAACAGGGCCTGGCCTTCGAGGATCGAAGGAGTTGCCATCTCATCTTCGGCGGCCGGACGGGCGGCGGAAGCTCGGCGGAAGTAAAACGAGGCCGCCTCCGCTGGCGGAAGCCGGCGGACGGCTGCCGGACGGCGGCAGAAGTAAAAGATGTGCCCCCAAGAGATGACAACATTTTTGGGTTCAGGGTTTCCGGAGTCGGCCGGACTATGTTGAGCACGCCGCACGCGAGCCTCTCGCCCGAACGAGAATCCAATAAGCATGAGTCGAACTTCCTCTTCGGGCCGATATCTTGAATCTCGCCATCCTGCTTCCGCACGGGAAGGAAACTCGGCACAGCCCTAGTTTCTTTGATCTCCACGCGGGTTTCTAGAATCGGCGCTGTTCACCCCTCTCTGGAGCGCGGTACGCGCCTGGGCCGGCAGGGTTTTCTGTTTGTCGCGTTCAAGATCGACATGTGTTGTTTCGTTTTTTGCTCCGTTTTCTCGTTTTGGATTCTACTTCGCGATATGTTCGGTTTGCTTCGGTTCGTTTCAGCTTTGCACTGCAGTCCTTTTTGGTTGTTGCCGTTTTTGGTCAACAAGAGAACAGATTCCATCAGTTCTGGGTGACCGAAAACTCAAACAGTTGAAAGCGGGGGGGACACGCGCCCAGCGTCTGCAACATCAACTAAGCGGGGGGTGGGGAGGAATGGCGCCGGGACCCCCCTGGGGGGCACGAAGATAGCCGCGCTTCTCGCGTCGCGGCTGGGGCCGCCGAGCTGGCCTTCTGCGGCGGGCGGCGCGAGGGCGCGAAGATCACCGCGCGTCGCGCGTCGCGCATCGCGGGGCGCGATGCGCGCAGCTGAGGGGCCTCGGCGCGGGAGGGGGGAGGAACAGGCAGGCGGGAGGGTGCGGACGCGGCGGGGGCGGGGCTGAGCAGAGGGGGCGGGAGGTTGCAGGAGGGGGGGCGAGCGCAGCGCCCCCCCTGCCGCCAGGGGGGAAGGGCGGGCCGACGGGGAGGGAGGGGGAGAGCTGGAACGGCGGGGTGTCGCGGGTGGGGGGATGGTCAAACTGGGTGCATTCGTGCCATATCTGACATCCTATCCCCTCCTCCCATCCCCTCCCATGGCGCGGATCTTGTCTCTATCCGCGGACGCGTGTCATAGCCGGTCTGGAACTTCGGCAAACAGATTCCATCGTGTTATGCGCATTCGGCGAAGGGGAGCTACGTACATAAGAGGACGAGGTGGCGCATGAGTACGAGGATGAGCAGGAGGAAAAAGAGGATGTGGAAGGAGGACGAGGACGAACAGCAGCAGCAGGAACTAGAGTGGAAGGAGCGGGAGGAGCAGGAGGACCAGGGGAACGCCGCGGAGGGGAAATGAGGGGGGCGACAACAATGAACGAGGATTCGGATCCAGAGCGAGCGCGCCATTCTGAACGACGGGAGCGAAGCGCCGATCCGAAAATGAGATCCACGCTACAGAGGGAACACCATGTGGAAGCACCGAACACAATCGGATTGTGAACACAACAGTTGGAAAAGCCACCGTTGCCCACCAGACGGAGTCAGGGGAGAGAGGGGGACAGCATCCATGATGTGTAACTGTCAAGCGAGGGGGGGTGGGCGGCCGAAGCCACCCCTGCCACCCCGCCAGCCCGAGCAGCTCATGCAGCACATGGAGGCCAATCCGGGCCTGGGGCCGGAGATGCTGCTTAGGCCGCAGGACCCCGCCGGCCAGGGTGGAGGCGAGGCCTCCCGGACCCCGAGCGCCCCGAGAAGGCAGAAAGCGTGGTGGAACAGGAACGCATGCTTGATCTGTTTGTCTTGTTCTGCGTTCTAAGCGTGTCTTGCTTCCGTTTCAAACGATTGCGTAAAACATTGGGATCGGATTGGTCAGGCGAAGCGTTTTGTTTTGAATTGGTTTCGTTTTTCGATTCATGCCGCACGCTTTGTTTTATGTTGTTTTGCGCGCGCCTGTTCGTTGCATCGTGTTGGTTTTCGCTTTGTTTCGTAGGGGAATCCTTGGATTTGGCCCTGCTTGGCCTATGAATTTTGGCATGGCCTTCTCTGGGCCGAAAGAAACGCCATGTCAAAATCTGCGGGTTTGGCTTTGACGAATCTACGGGGTTTTCACACGGTCACCTTTGGGCTGAAGGGAGTGCCATGTCAAACATTCTGCTGAAGCCACGGAATTTTGACAAAGGCTCCTTTGGACTGGAGGGAACGCCATGTCAAACATCCTTGGGGTTGGCTCTGAAGAGCCCACGGCATTTTGACATGTCCGCCTTTGGGCTGAAGGGAACGCCATGGCAACACATGGTTGGGTTTGGCTTGCAGGGCCTACAGAAAATTGATCTGTGTCCTTTTGGGCTCGGGGGGGGGAGGATGGGGAGGTCAAACATTCTTGGGTTTGGCTTTGCCGATCCCATGGGTTTTTGACATGATCCCCTTTGGGCTGAAGGGAGTGTCATGTCACAAATCCTTGGGTTTGGTCCTGCAACACCCACGGCATTTTGACATGGCCTGCTTTGAGCTGAAGGGGACGTCTGGTCTCCGTTTTGCAGAACCCAGCGGGTTTTGGCATAGCCTCCATTGGGCTGAAGGGCAGGCCATGTCGCAATTCCTTGGGTTTGGCTTTGCAGAATCTGTGGGATTTTGACATGAACTCGCTTGGGCTGAAGGGAACGCCATGTCAAACATCCGTGGGTTGGGTCCTGCAGAACCCACGGGATGTTGGAATGGCACCTGTTGGGCTGAAGGTAAGGCCATATCAAAATCTTTGGGTTTGGCTGTGCAGAGCCAACGGAACCATGTGATGACCTCCACCGGGCTGAAGGGGATGCCATGTCAAGCATCTTTGGGTTTGGCTTTGCCGAAACCACGGGATTTTGACGTGTCTTCCGCTGGACAGATGGGAGCGCCATGTCAAAAATCTGTGGGGCTGGCTCTGCAGAGCCCACGGGGTTTTGATAGGCCCCCCTTGGGTTAAAGGGAGCGCCGCGTCAAAATGCTTGGGTTTGGCTCTGCAGAACCCACGGATTTTTGGCATGACCTCCTTTGGACTGACGGGACCGCCATGCCAACAACTCCTGGGGCTTGGCTTTGCAGAGCCCACGGAATTTTGACATGGCCTTCTTTGGGCTTCTGGTGTTGGCTTGCAGAACCGACGGCATTTTGACATGGCCTCCTGTGAGCTGAAGGGAGCGCCACGTCAAAATGCTTGGGTTTGGCTTTACAGAACCCACGGAATTTTGACATGGCCTCCTTTCGGATGATGGGAATGCCATGGCACACGTGAAGGGGCTTGGCTCAGCAGAACCCAAAGACTGTGCATATGCTGTGTACAGGCCGGTGATAGGCTTCTAGTGGGCCTATGTAGACACTGGCGTCCCGCGAAAGGCTTATGCACAGCCTGCGCATAAGTCCACCACAGGCCTGTGCACAGGCTGTGCGCACGCCTGTGGTAGGCCTCTGGAGGGCCTACGGAGGGGCCGGCGCTCCGAGATAATCCTATGCACAGCCTTCACGCAGACCTTCCATTGGCTTGTGCATGGGCCATGCGCAGGCCTCGGGTGCTCTCCTCTGGAGGGCCTCTGAAGTTGGCCAGCGCCCCGCGACAGGCCGATGTACAGCCTGCGCATACATCGGCCCAATGAAAGTTCCTGGAATTTTCATCACGACGCTGGCCGGCGGAAGTCGACGGAAGTAAAACGAGGCGGAAGACGGGGGAAGGCCGCCGGAAGGCTTGCCAATGTCAGCGGAAGTAAACGACGCCCCTTCCGAACCCCCTACCCCCGTAGAAGCCTAGCAATGTTGTCTTCCTCCGTGGGCCGGGCGGGATCCCGCCTGGCTTATTCCGCTTTGATATTATAAGTTTAGTTCAGGACGATCAAAATCCCATCAATTAAACATGGGGTAGACCAAAATCCTGGGCCGTTCACGGATCCCACCATGCTGGGATCGGCTCGAAGTAAGATGGGGCTCATAAGTTGCAGTATTATTGCCGTGTTGGGGTCGTCTTGAGGTCATCTTGAGATCATATCCCGGTCATGTTTGGATCACGCAACCATCGCGTGGTCATTATGAGGCCACCCTGGGTGCGCTTGGATCCATCTTGTTGCCATCGAGCCATCTCGGCGTCACGCGTTGCTCATGTGTTTCGTCATCTGCGAGTCGGCCTGAGACGGTCCAGAATCCATGGCGGGATCGCTTTGGGGTGGCATCATCCTGGGTCCTCTGGACGTTATCGTCCGTGGCCGGAGGCATTCCTGGAAGCATGTTGTGGCCATGGGACGTCTTGGGATCGCGTGCGTGCGAACGCTGAGCACGCGCGCGCGACTTTTCATCTTGCCGACGGGTTTACATACATATTATTCCTCTTGCGAGTTTCCAAGGAAACTTTTGTTGGAGCCAAGTAGGCGTACCACATGCCTGTGCATAGGCTGTCCGCAGGTCTATGATAGGCTGGTGCGCAGCCTGTCGATAGGCCCATTACAGGCCTATACGTAGCCTACCAATAGCCTCATTGTAAGCCAATCGATCCAAGGCAGGCGGGCTCATGCGCCTTAGACCCTGTCGTAGCCTAGACATAGGCCTATTATAGGTCTATGCGCATGCTCTGCGAATCGGATAAGGGTGCGGAGCATCGGACTTCTAAGCATTGGGTGTCAGTCGGGCCAAATTTTGCCAGGCAGTGTGTCAGATTGTTGACCCAGACTGCAGTCTTCCCAGCATGCACGTCGATATGGCATACACGTCGTGACGTTTCCAGGACAACACGTCAAACGAAAGCCGCGTCTGTCGGATCGCACACCACATACACATCGCCCAAGTATGCCAGAGTCTCCGTTCCAGATGGTCTCCTGCTGTGGGTGTCACATCAGGCTGGGCGGAGGGCGAGACAGAAAAGTGCCGGCATGAGTGCGCTCCCTTGTTCTCCCCCCCGATCTCCTTGTGGTATGAAGTGGTTTCGGCCAATTTTCGAAGGAGGGAGGTTGAGGAGAGGGAAGGCCCTCCCCTCTCCTCATCCAGACCCCCGCCGTCCCGGGTAGCGCTGGTCTTCGGCGCCCCGACCGCGCTTCCCCCCCCGCAGAGGACCTGGTGAAGATGCTCCTGCACACGCCGGAGATGGCGCCGCAGCCCCAAGGGTGGCAGGTGGGATGAGGAGGAGAAGAAGGAGGAGGAGGAGGAGGAAGAGGAAGGAGGAGGAAGAGAAAGAGGAGGAGGAGGAGGATGAGGACGAGACAGGAGGATGAAAGGAGGAGGAACGACGAGGAGGAGGAACGAGGTGATATCGATGTGATGGTTGTGAGGTGATCCTGTTGGCGAGAAGGGGCATTTACTTTGGAGATCGTATCTTTTTGTTCACGGCGGAACGTGCATATCGCACCAGACACGCGATCATTTGAGGAGCCTTGGGTGGCGCTGGCGGCGCAACGTAGGCACCAACGCGGCTGTCCAGGTTTCGACCTGAGCTGTGACGAACGGAAGGAGAACGGAGGCAGGATATTAAGGCAGCAGAAGGATGATGATGATGGTGATGCTGATGGTGATGATGATGATGATGCTGATGTTGATTATTGTGAACATGATTATTACAATGATGGTGATGCTGATGCTTATGAGGATGCTGATGATTATGCTGATGATGATGATGCTGTTCAAGGTGATGATGCTGATGCTGGTGCTGATGCTGCCGATGATGATGATGGTGATGCTGATGATGACGATGATGCTTATGATGATGATGCTGCTGCTGAGGATCATGATGATGCTGATGATGATGATGATGATGCCGTTGTCATTGATGATGCAGGTACATGTGACGATAATGGTGAGGATGAATGCTGATGATGCTGCTGCTGCTGATAACTACTGATGCTGATGATGCTGATGATGATGACGATGCAGCTGATGATGCTGATGCTGATGATGCTGATGCTGATGACCATGATGATGATGATGATGATGATGATGATGATGATGATGATGATGATGATGATGATGATGCTGATGCTGATGCTGATGATGATGCTGATGATAATGATGATGATGATGACGATGATGATGACGATGCTGATGACGATGCTGACTATGGTGATGATGCTGATAATGGTGATGGTGATGGTGATGATGATGCTGATGCTGCTGATGATGATGAGGAGGAGGTGGAGGGAGAGAGGGAGGAGGAGCAGGTGGATGATGAGGAGGAGGAGGTGCAGGATGAGGAGGATTATGATGATGAGATGGTGATGATGATGATGATGATGATGATGATGATGATGACGACGACGACGACGACGACGATGATGATGATGATGATGATGATGATGATGATGATGATGATGATGATGATGATGATGATGATGATGATGATGATGAGCAGGAGGAGGAGGAGGAGGAGGAGGAGGAGGAGGAGGAGAATGAGAGGGAGGAGGAGGAGGAGGCGGAGGAGGAGGAGGAGGCGGAGGAGGAAGAGGAGGTCGGAAGACGTCGCCCGCCTCCTTCCGTTCCCGCCAGGTGTCCCACACCGATGCGATCGGTCCGATTCGATGCTGGTCTCGGCTGGCTCGGTGCCGATCCGATTCCGACTCTCTGTCGATCCGTTGCGGCCGGATGCGGGCACGGAGTCGTGGTGCATTATCTTTGGTGCGGGTGCGGCCCGATCCGATGCACGTTCCGATCCGACCCAATCTCCCGATGCGATGCGCGTTCCGATCCTGCCCTCCCCCCCTTCCCAGGCCTCGCCTCGTGAACGGATCATGATCCACGGTTTTGGCAGTTCTCGGCCTCTGGGGGACCTCACGGGGTCCCGGGACGGTTCAAGAGCTACTCGGGATGAGCAGTTTCATTCCGGGGCAACGCTAAGGGGGGACAGGTTCCGGGGCGGATGCATCGACCCCCAATCGCGCATTTCTCGCCGATCGGGGCCCTACAGCCCACCCCGCCCAGGAACATGCGGATCCGCTATCGGGAGCATATTCGCCGATCTATCGGCCATGTGTCGCACGGGGCGATCGACATGGGTACGGAAACAATGGGTACAAAGTCCAGCAGCAGTTTTTATTCATTCTGAACAGGGTTTGCTGTTGGCGCGGCTGCGGTCGTTGCACACTTGAGGCACAAGGCCGCTTGCCCAACAGCGGCCGCTGTCGGTTCTGGACAACATCTGCTGTTGGGCATCGTGCCCAGTTTTTCCGTACCCATTTCGGGCGTCCAAAATCGCCGATGCCACATCGATGTTTCCCCCCTTGGCGTCGCGCAGAGGGGGGTAGGGGGAGGGGGGAAGGCTTCTTAGAAAGAGACTGCTTCTAAAAAGCCGCGAGCCTTACATCGCAGGCGATTTTTCTCTCCCAGCCCCCGGCTTTTCGACGACCACTCAGAAAAGGAGGGGAGGGAACCTCGGGAAATCCCCCCAGGGGGCTATTCGGACGCACACCTATCGAGGATGGACGCCTCCCCATCGTGTATCCCAGGGTTGTGCCCCAAATTTCTGGTCCATTCGAAAAGCCCACGAAGCCTGGGATAGGGATCGGCACATCTCCTGTTACCTCATCTGCAGACAAGGCCCGCGCCTTCCTCTAAGAAGCAGCCTGCTTCTAAGAAGCCTCCCGCCCCCACCCCTCTCTGCGCGCCGCCAGCCCCCCCTGAGCCAGTCTCCCCGCCTGACGCTGCCCCCCCCATCTGTTGCGAGGGAGGCACGGCGTCGGAAGCGCCACGCGCAGAGAGCGACCGCCGACGCCCGGGGACACCACATCTGGATGCGGCAGGCTCGTGCCGGGTCGACGCTGCGGCGGCCCCGCGGCGGGCGTTCCTCCGCCACAAAGAATCTGTACAGTTGTGATGTCCAAAGCCCGGATAGCGGAACGCCAGAGGGGCCTTCAACACCTGTCGAAGGAGCGCAGGGAGCTCTTGACAGGAGCTTCCGAAGGAGCTTCCGGAAAGCCTCAGGGCACACGTATCGGGCAACGGTTAGAAAAGGTCTTCTTGGACACGCTGCAACTTCAAGCAAGCCCCGGCGAGGTGTCCTGCTGGAAGCTGGAACGAGCTCTGGGGATGCCTTTGCTTGCCGGCTTCTAGCCTGGAATCCTCTTAGCCATCTACGAGCTATCCGGAACAGGACACTCTTCAATGGATGGTTCCTGGGCCTCAGGGGAGGGTTGGCGGTGTATAAATCACACCACTGGGAGCCAGTGACGTTATACACCGCCACCCTCCCCTGAAGGTGGTAGCAAGACCGTCCCGCACCTCCGTGACATCTGGGGGCAACTCCCGGTACCGCGCCCCCGTGCCTCCCAGGGAGGCCCCAAAACGCTCCAGGACGGCCCAAGACGCCCCAAGGAGCCCCCAGACCGCGAAAGGACGGCCCAAGACGCTTCCAAGCGACCCAAGACAGACTTCTGACGGCTCTCCAGGCTCCCAGGAGGCCTCCAAGAGGCCCCAAGAGAGCTCCGAGAGGCGTCCCGTCCCGGGAGCGCCCGAAGAGGCCAACATCGTTGATTTTTTCTTTGCGGCTTTTAGCTTTCTCGCGTTTCGAGCTTCCAACGCTCCAGGACGGCCGAAAGAAAGCCACCAAGAGCGCCCCAAGACCGCCCAAGAGCCCCCAAGCCGGATCCAAGACGGGCCAAGAAGGCCCAAAGACGGCCCAAGAGCGCCCCGAGGCAGCTCAAGAGAGCCCCAAGACCGAAAAGCCGCCCAACAGGGGGAACGCAAATCGACAATCCCGGCTTTCCGCTCCAAGAGGCCCCCAGGAGGCCCCAAGAGTACCCCAAAGAGCCTGAAGAGGCCCCGAAGAGCCCCGAAGAGGCCCAAAAGTGGCCCGAAGAGGCCCCCAAACAGCCCCCCAGCGGCCTCCAACCTGCCTCCCATGAGTTCCCTGCACGCCTCTTAGGCCCCCCCCCCGACTCCTGCACACTACATGTTAGGATGCCCCACTTGGAAAAACATGGAATCCAGTGATTATCTGTTTGTTCGAGTTCATCCCGAGCCCCATCGGGGTCACATTGCAAAGATTTTTCGAGAATGCTGTTGAACTCTCTGACGCTGTCATGGCACTCTTCTGGGTCGTCTTCGTGTCCTCTTGGCTGCCCCTGAAACCACCGTAAACATCGAGATCCTATGAGTTCACCTGTCCAGCCTAGCTAGAACGTCAGCGTGTGCGCGCGCGCCAATGAAAAGAGGGGACCTCCCAAAGCCTTACGAGCGCTTCGCCCCAAGGTGGCCCCAGAGTTCTCCCAGAGGTTCTCGAGGCGCCACCCAGATGCCTGCGGAGACTCCAAGGAGGCTCCCAGGAGGCACAAAGAGCTTCCTAAAAAGCCCCGACAGATTCCCAAGACGCCGCCAAACGGCGCCCAGAGGCGTCCCAACCGTCCACGGCCTGTATCCAGGAAGCTTCTGACCCACGGCCCAGGCATGGCAATTTGAAAAACATGGAATTCCAATAATCCCTTGTTTTCAAGCTTACTGCGTATTGCTTGCACGACAGACCATATCTAAGGCTCCCGCCACCACCGAAAAAAGTTCCCAGGAAGCCTTCGAGGGCCCGAAGTCATCGAACACTAAACAGGAAATTTGTGTTTGTGTGGTTTCCGCATTTCCCCTTTATACGCTTCCGAGGCTTGCGCAGGGACTATAAGAAGCTTGTAGATGCACTTTGCACATCAATTATTGAGATTCCATGCGTTTGCCTTTTGAGCCTAGCTAGAACTTGAGCGCGCGCGAAGCGCTTGATGGTTCTAGTATATACCTATATATACAGATGTACAACTATATATATATATATATATGTATATATATATATATATATATATATATATATATTCGTGGCGCAGTCTCCAGGTTGAACGCCACAGTGCCCCAGAATCGGCCAATGTGGAACGGTCTGGCGATCGAGAAACCGCCGATCTTTCAAGGTCGAGCGATGCACGAGGTGTCAGAAACTGGCGCAGGGGTCGTCACGATGCGAACCTGCCGCACATTCGAGGTTGACTAGCATCGATCGACCCTGCCAGATCAAGGGATATCCTTGTGCCCTGAGCTTCGCGACCAATGCTTTCTACATTCCTGTGGCAGTGTGTCGGCGGCGAGCCCGCGGGGACAAGTTAGAAGGGGCGGGCCTTTCAGAAGGCTCGGATTCTCCCCATCCTTCTGAGAAGTTGTCTGAGCCTTCCCCGAAGACGCAGGAAACCTCAGAAGGCGCGAGGGCTTCTGAGAAGTCCCGCCGCCTTTGAGAAGGCCGTCTCCTTCTCGTTTCCCCTCGCTCGCCGCCGAATGTGGCCCTCGGAAGGGTCTTGTGTCGGCGCCGCCCAAATATACAAATCAACACTGTGTGTGCGTCGCCACCCCCAGGGGCGACGCGCGCACCGAGAAATCTGATAGTACATGCGTCGAGGCGGGCGCTTTTTGGCCATACCGCTCGGGAGACGATGTGCTACAAGATGGTTATACCTATACGACCACCCTTCGGGTGATAAGGAGGTTCGGGGGGGGGGGGGGGAACCAACGTCTCACTCGATCGGTCTCACTATCGATCTCAGTATCGTTCTCACTATCGATCTCGCTCGATCGATCTCACTCGATCGATCTCACAATCGATCTCACAATCGATATCACTCGATCTATCTCATTCGATCGATCTCACAATCGATCTCACAATCGATCTCACAATCGATCACACAATCGATCTCACATTCGGTCTCAATATCGATCTCACTATCGATATCACAATCGCTTTCACAATCAACGTCATCATCATCATCATCATCATCAATATCATCAACATCAACATCATCACCAACATCGTCATCATCATGAGGGCACCGTCATCATCATCATCATTCATCATCATCATCATCATCATCATCATACACATCATCATCAACGTCAGCATCATCATCGGGACAACATCATCATCATCATCACCATCATCATCTCATCATCAACATCATCATCGGGACACCGTCATCGTCATCATCATCAGCAGCATCATAATCACCATCATAATCGGGACACCATCATGATCACCATCGTTCTCATCATCAACATTATCATCAACATCGTCATCATCATCGGGACACCATCATCATGATCATCGCATCATCATCATCATCAACATCATCATCAACAACATCATCAACATTGGGGCACCATCATCATGAGCAACATCATCATCATCAACATCGTCATTCTCATTATTATCATCATCGGGACACCATCAGCATCACCATCATCATCATCATCACCATCATCATCATCATCAGCATCATCATCGGGACACCATAATCATCATCAACATCATTATCACCTGGACACCATTTCCATCAACATCATCATCACCAACATCATCGGAATCATCATCTTCATCAACATCATCATCATCATCATCATCATCATCGGGACACCATCATCGTTATCATCATCAACATAGTCATCATGAACATCATCATCCTCATCATCGGGACACTATCATCATCATCATCATCGACACCATCATCATCATCATCATCTTCATCGGGACACCATCATCATCATCATCATCATCATCATCATCATCATCATCATCATCTCATATCATCATCATCATCATCATAATGATCATCATCATCATCATCATCATCATCATCATCATCATCATCATCATCATCGTCATCATCATCATCATCATCATCATCATCATCATCATCATCATCTTCATCATCTCATCATCATCACCCTCGCGGGACACCGCAGGACACCAGCGGGACACCGCGGGACACCGCGGGACACCGCGGGACACCGCGGGACACCGGCGGGACACCGCGGGGCCCCGGCCGCCCGGAAGGGAATCATTTGGTCCGGCCGCGCCTCAGCCACATGGGACACCAGCGGGACACCGGCGGGACACCGCGGGGCCCCGGCCGCCCGGAAGGGAATCATTTGGTCCGGCCGCGCCTCAGCCACAGGAGACTTTCTCTCGCCCGCCCACGCAGCTTCGCCTCGCCCGCACGGCACGCACGAACACGAAACCGAAATCGATTTCCCGGTAGGGGGGCTCTCCGTTCCACTTCGATCTCACCCCCCCACCTCCGACTAGTTGTTCGGGCCGGACGCCGTGTCCTGCCGTGTCCTTGTGCGTCCCATCCGCCCCGACCGCACCCCGCGCAGACGCACGCGCTCCAGCAGCTCGTGCTGCCCGCCCAGCCGCCGGACCGCGAGGGCCTGGAGCCCGCGGTGGGCCCGTGGGCGGCCCGGCGGCCCAGTGGGCCCCGAGATCGGTACGGTCGGGTCGCTGTGAAAGGAGAGGCGTGCGCGGAGGAGGAGGGCGAGGAGGAGGAGGAGGAGGAGGAGGACCGGTGCAAACCCACGACTCATCAATGTTGTTGGAATACATCCTCCCTCTAAGCTCCCTCCTCATAGGATCTTACAGTGGTTCATTTGCACTGAGGGAATTGCGCCGTTGGGGAACAACCGAGTGAACATCCCGAAGCGTGCCAAAACACAACTCTCAGGATTTCAACGCCACGAGTAAGCCTGACTGCTATGTCTTGGAGATCCTGTTATCGTGCCAGAATCACTCTTGCATTTTTTTAAATAACGAATGTGCGCGGCGCAAAGGCGAGAGCCACATTTTGAAAACGACCCGCCCTGAATCCGTGAAGCTCTTGCAATTCGTAAAACGAGTGTGCGCGGCAATGAGGCGTCATCCATAAGTTGAAAGCGACCTGCCTTCAACCCGTGAAGCTGTTGCAATTGTTTAGAACGAATGTGCGCGGCGCTACGGTGAAGGCCACATGTTGGAAACCACCCGCCCTCAATCCGTGAAGCTGCTGCATTTTGTGAACACGAAAGTGCGCGGCGCTAAGGCGAGAGCCACATTTTGGAAGCCACCCGCCCTCCATCTGTGAACCTGCTGCCAATTTTTGAGCTTCAGCCTCATGAGAAGGAAGGAAGTCGCAGGCGGAACGCCCAGCCCGCCCTCTCGACCAGCCTTGGGGTGCGACAGGGAGAATTCATTTCCATTGAGGAGGAGGCGAGGGCCCTGATGGGACGCCCGGGTGCCCGGGTGCCCGGGGGTGCCCTGGTGCCCGGATGCCCGGGCGTGCCTGGAGGTGCCCGGGTGCCCGGGGGTGCCCAGGGGTGCCCTATAGCCCAATAGCCCTGTAGCCCTACAATTCTATAGCCCTATGGCTCTATAGCCCTATAGCTCAATAGCCCTATAGCCCTTTAGCCCCCTAGCCCTATAGCCCTGATTGTTTTTTTCTCCAGTATCATGCTTTTCGTTGGAATCCGCGTTTTTTCCAAATGCATGTTCTTTAACGAGACCTCGTGGATTCCTCCAGGTGCCAGGGACGGAACGAGCTGCCGAATTTCGCAAACACGCACAGGTCAGAGTCGAAGAAGCGGCGGTCAGCGGAGCCCCTGGTGCCTCCCCTGAGAGCGCCAGGGTCGCCATGAAGGAAATTAACGAACGGACAACACACCCATGCCCATCTTGGGGACGGAGGGGGCTACGGCTAGTTTCGTGTTGTCGGATGGGGGTCTTTGCTCGAACGGGAGCCCCCCCCCCGCGGTCCGAGAACCCGCCCCCATACCCATAGCCAGTCCTCCTCCCTCTGTTCCCCCTGTGGGTATGTGTGTGTGTGTTTCTCTCTCTCTCTCTCTCTCTGTGTGTGTGTGTGTGTGTGTGTCCGTTGGTCCCCTCTGGCGGCCGCACCTCGGTCGCTCTGCTGCGCTGCCCGCCTCCAGCTTGCGCTGGACCTGCCACCCACACTTGGCTGTGCCCGGCTGCCCGCCGGCTGTCGCCCCCCAGCTGCTGCCTCGCCGCCGCCGCTGGCCCCCGTCCCGGCGCCCACCCCGCCGCGGCCTGGCGCTACTCTGAGCGGGCCCGGCCTCCTCTCCCTCCCGCCCGCGCCGGGCCTCCTCTTCTCTCCTCCCGCGTGCCCTGCGGCTTAATTCGTGTTTTGTGGGACTCACTAATGCCACATCGCCGGAGCAGTCCCCCTGTCCAGCCGCCGACGCAAAAGTGTGGGTGTCCGTACCCCCCCCTGGCTCAAGCCTGTGGCCCGAGCCCCTTGGCTCAAGCCGTCTGGGCTCGACCACGCCCCTGGCTCAGGTGCGGCCCTCGGGCCCCGGCACGATGGAGAGCGCGGCGGCGCGGCGACGGCGGTAGCGGGCGGCTGACTCCGCCCGCGCTGCCGGCGCTGCGGGCGGCGCGAGTGCTGCTCAACTTCGCTTTGGTTGGCGCGCTTGCGGAGGAGGGCCCAGGCAAGGAGGGAGGAGCGGCGACGGGCACATGGAAAGGAGAGCGCAAGGAAAGAGGACGACAGAGACGACGATTAACGAATGATGGCGACGACGACTCGAACGGAGAAGCCCCTCACACACGCCGATAGGGTCGACGGATTTGTTTGTGTGTATATGTGTGTATGTTTATGTGTGTATATACATACGTATATCAATAGAAATGGGGAGGGAGTCCCCGGGGCCCCAGACTACACTGATTTCGCTTCTGACCGTTTTGGGCCCCAGAACACTTCAAAGGAGGGGAAAAGGGGCGACGAGAGTGCCCGAGAGACGTCCAAGAGGGCGCCAAAATGGCCCAAAACCGCACAAGATAATTTCAAAATTGGTCCAACATGGCTTGAAGACAACCCAAAAGGGTTTCAAGAGGGCCAAATTGCCTTCGAAAGGACTCCCACGAGGCCCTCAGGAGGCGAAACACATTTTTTTGTGTTGGTTTGTTGTTGGTTCCCCCCCATGAGGGTTTTTGAAGGTTTTTCGTGTTCTCGCTTTTTCGTGCTTCCGACGGTCCAAGACAGCCCGCGAGGCCCCTGAAATCAGTTCAAGACGGTCCAAGAGGCACCCAGAGAGGGCGCCACGACGGCGCAAGAGAGTCCCAAGACGGCCCAAGAGTGCCCCAATACGGCCCAAGAGGCGCGCAAGATCGCTCACGAGGGCCCCGAAACGGCCCCAAGAGGGGCCCAAGAAGGGGGAACACGAACCGACAATTCGAGCCTTCCGTCCCAAGAGGCCCTTAGGAGGCCCCAAGAGGGCCCCAAGAGAACCCCAAGAGGCCCCTAGCCCCCTAGAGGCTCCACGAGGCCCCAAAGAGGTCCACAGAGAGGCCCCAAAAGAGCACCCTGAATGGCCGAACGGCCTTCAACAGGCTTCCAAAACTGCCTCCCCAGGAGGCCTCCCACGAATTCCAAACGAAGTTCCAAGAGGCTTCTAACCCAAAAACCAGGCACGGTGGCGGGATGTGCCGAGGGCCACTAGATGGTCCCAAATGCCCAAGACGGCTTCCAAGCGGCCCAGGAGGCCGCCAATATACCCAAGAGGCTTCCAAGAGGTCTCCCAACAGAGCTCGAAGAGACCAACAATATTTTCTCCACCGGTTTTCAAACAATTTTGGCGTTTCCGCCTGTTCCGCTTCCCAACGCTGCAAAACGCCCCAAGAGACTCCGAAGATCGCCCCAAGACGGCCCAATAGGCTTCAAAAGCGCCCCAAGACGGCCCAATAGTTTCAAAACGCCGAAGGGACGTCCACGACGGCCCGAGAGGGCCCCAACCGCGGCCATTCTTTTCTTTCTCCCCTAGGGAACCTCTTCACCTCCACTTTTCCTCCCTGTCCTTGCTACGTCCAGCCGCGGCAAATACAAGGGCCCCCGAAGTGCCTTTGGGCCTGCCTTAAGCCGTGGTGGGTGGACCGTAAGAAGTCTTGGAAGCCACTTGGGCTGTCTTCGTGGTTTTTGGGAGCCCCAGAGAAGAAGTGTCATGGAATAGAGATCCCCAAGAGTTCGACCACCCAGCCTAGCGAGAACTCGAGCGCGCGCGAAGCGCTCGCGATGGTTCTAGTGTATATAGTGTTTTCCTCTGGCGCGCAACGGTCGTTGCCCCGCCCCCCCCAGTAAGGGTACTGATCGTACATAGGGGGGAGGTGTGGGTCCCCCCCTACATTCTGCTGGCGCGCGTACTGTGGCGACCGCAGCGCCCCCTCGCCCCGACGTGCCCCTACACCGCCCAAGCGTTGCCATTGCCATTACCCGCCTCCCCCCCGATATGTAACGACCGTTGCCGGCAACCGCAAAGGAACAGTCTCGAGGGGGACGGGTCCCGGAGGCTTTTCGCCGTTCTCGGGCTCCTGAGGCCGTCTTTTCGGGCGACCTAGCCCATACATATCCACTGCTCCTGCCCAGGCCCATCCTGGACGCGAGAGCTGTGCATACACGCCAGTCGTTGGAAGTAGGTATTTTTGGATATCCAGATCCCAATCTACTTTAAGCGCCTTCATACTTCAAAGGTCTAGCGGTGCTCCCTCTTCCCTTCTCTTCAGGGGGTGGGCAGAAACCCAGTCTACTTCAATCGCCTTCGTACTTCATGTTTCGGCCCACTTCTTCCGACCGACGGGCACGCCATCCTGGCCGAGCCATGAGGGCATTGCGTATACACAGCTGCTGGGCGCGGGGCGGTCAGCAAGCGAGTCGGGATGAAACGCCAGGGCTAGCCGAGGGACGCCAAACAATATAAGGTATAAGCATAAACTGTCGGAGGATCCCCCCCCGATCGGGAAGGTCGAGGCGTTCTCGTCAGTTCTTGGCGATTTCCAGCTTTGGGGTGCTTTCAAATATTTGCGCCTCGCCGAGAGCGTCCCGAGGGGGCGTCGGCCTGGTCAAGTGGCGCGTCCTCCTCCGCAGTGCTTGAGGCTGGTGTTCGCGACGTGCCGCTGACGGCTACACCATCTCCTTCGCCTTCCGGGTCTTCGCCCCCGGTCCTCGTCCGCGGCGTACCTTCTCCTGTGCAAGCTCTTCGGCACCGCCTGCACCCCGGGCTCCACCTGCTCCGGCCGCCCGAGGCCCCGCCTTCCTGTGCCTTGTCTCCTTAATTGAAGCTGCGCGTAGCCCGCCTAGCTTTTAGCGGAAGAGGTTCGCTCTCGCCCCGCAGACCAAAAAAGAGCGTCCCGAGGGGGGGGGGCAGAATCGTCCCGGACGGCCGCCAGAGATCCGAGTTGTGAGCCGAAAGCCAGGCGGCGGTCGGCGACGTGCGAGAGTAGTCACATATTGAATGAGCGGCCGCTGCAAGTCTGGGGACAGCCCAGCAGCGGCCGCTGTCGGTTCTGAGTTGCATCTGGTTCGGTTGCAACTCATGGGGGCCTTGTGTACCCTCGCATTTTTGTCTTTCGGGTGCGTTAGGGTCGACTAGCGCCTGGTAGTCCATGAGATGGCGCCGAGTAGCGTCGATCAGCGTCGATTAGCGTTGATCAGCGTTGATTTAGCGTCGATTGGCGTCGGTAGCGTCGATTCGCAAGATGGCATGAGTTGCCACAAAAATCGGCTGTTGGACATCACATCGTCTTTTCCGCTTCCTTGCGGTTGTGTCAGCCCGAGGGATCGTTACGTTGCATCTTCGGGGGACCTCGCCTGTCCCCACAATTGGTGTCGTTTCTTGTGCCCGACGCGGATTTGGCGTGGATCCGACGCGGATTCGACACGGATTCGACGGGGAGCCGACGAGTCCGAGATGGATTCGACACGGATTCGACGCGGACGGGACCGCGACGGGACGGGCAAGGTCCCCCGAGGAATGCAACAGCAATCCCGAGGGGTCGCCTTTGCGGTCTTCTTCGGCTTTCCGCGGCTCGCGGTGGGCAGTCCCTCGGCGGCCCGTGGTGGGCCTTCGAGGGCCCTCGGCGGCCTTCGGTGGCCTTCGTGTTCCTTCGGTGGCGAGGACGGTGACGACCTCCACCCCTTTGTCCTCGTCCCTCCTCGTGCTCGTCGTGGTAATCATCCTCCCGTCTCCTCCCGTCTCCGTTCTCCCTGCATCCTCTCGCGCACAACCCTTTCCTGCTCCTCCAAAATCCCTCCTATCCGCTCGCTCCTCCCTCCTCCTCCTCGTTCATCTTCGTCTTCGCATGCGTCGCCGAATTCCCATCTACTCCTCCGTCTCCCTCCTTCTCCTTCTCCTCCTGCTCTTCCGGAATAAGAGTGGGATTCGGACATTGATGATATTGTTGTTGTTGACGACGATGATGTTGATTATGATGCTGATTTTGGTGATGATGCTGCTGATGATGAGGATGATGGCGGTGAGGATGAGGATACTGCAGATGCTGATGATGCTGATGATGATATTGATGATGATGGTGATGATGCTGATGCTGATGATGATTATAATGCTGATGGTGATGGCGAGGATGATGATGATGCTGATGGTAATGGTGATGATGCTGATGCTGATGCTGATGCTGCTGATGCTGATGCCGATAATGGTTGTGGTGGTGATGCTGACGATGATGATGGTTGTGATTATGATGATGGTGATGATTAGGTTGACGACCATGCTGATGTTGATGAGGACGATGATGCTGCTGATGTGATGGCGATGGAGATGAGGATGATGCTGAGGATGAGGGTGATTAGGATGATGATGCGGGTGAGTCCGATGATGCTAGCGCAAATGAGGATGGTGACGATGAGGCTGATGCTGATGATGATGATCATGATGATGATGATGATGATGCTGATGCTGATGCTGATGCTGATGATGAGGACGAGGCGACACACGATGCGGATGCGGATGAGGACGATGATGATGCTGTTGATGATGAAGCTGATTATTACCATGAGTAATGTGATGATGAGGGTGCACATGATGACGATGAGGATGCTGGTGTCGATGATGCTGATGACTTTGATAGTGATTATGATGACGGTGACGACGAAGATGATGATGAAACTGATGACGATGATGACGATGCTGATGATGCTGGCGTTGATGAAGAGGGTGTTGGTGATGAACATGGTGCTGATGATGCTGATTCTGTTTGTTATTATGACGATGCTGTTGATGTGGTTGTTCCTGTTGCGGTTGATGCTCATGCTGCTGATGCTGATGATGCCGATGATGATGATGCGTATGATTATGCAGATTATGATGCTGGTTGTGATGATGCTACTGATGATGATAATGATGATGATGATGCTGGTGCTGACGACGACTATGACGATGATGATGATTGTGATGCTGCTGATGGTTATGGTGATGATGATGTTGATGATGATGCTGATGGTGGTGGTGGTGATGATGACGCTGATGCTGCTGATGATGACGATGTCGATGCTGGTTATGATGCTGATGTTGACGACGACGCTGATGTTGATGAGGACGATGATGATGCTGATGTGGTGGTGATGAGGATGAGGATGATAATGATGCTGATGATGAGGATGCTGATGCTCGTGATGATGCTGCTGATGATGATGATGATGGTGGTCGGGGTGGTCATGAACCTGATGCTGCTAATGATGCTGATACTGATGACGATGCTGATTATGCTGCTGATGTTGACGGCGAAGCTGATGTTGAAGAGGAGGCTGATGTTGCTGATGTGGTGGTGATGAGGATGAGGATGAGGATGATGCTGATGATGATGACGATGATGATGATGATGATGATGCTGATGATGATGATGATGATGATGATGATGATCGTGATGATTCTGCTGATGATGATGATGCTGGTGGTGGGGGCGGTCATGAATATGATGCTGCTGATGATGCTGATGATGATGCCGATCATGATTATGATGCTGATGTTGACGACGACGCTTCTGTTAATGAAGATGATGATGATGATGTTGTTGATGTGGTGATGCCGAGGATGAGGGTACTGCTGATGATGAGGGTAAACAAAGATGATGGGGATGATGAGGACGATGCTGTGGATGAGTCCGCCGATGCTGATAATGATGTTGATGAGCAGGAGGAAGATGATGCTGATGCGGATCAAGCGTATTGTGATGATGATGGCGTTGATGCTGATGATGATGGTGCTGATGATGCTGATACTGATGACGATGCTGATTATGCTGCTGATGTTGACGGCGAAGCTGATGTTGAAGAGGAGGCTGATGTTGCTGATGTGGTGGTGATGAGGATGAGGATGAGGATGATGCTGATGATGATGACGATGATGATGATGATGATGATGCTGATGATGATGATGATGATGATGATGATGATCGTGATGATTCTGCTGATGATGATGATGCTGGTGGTGGGGGCGGTCATGAATATGATGCTGCTGATGATGCTGATGATGATGCCGATCATGATTATGATGCTGATGTTGACGACGACGCTTCTGTTAATGAAGATGATGATGATGATGTTGTTGATGTGGTGATGCCGAAGATGAGGGTACTGCTGATGATGAGGGTAAACAAAGATGATGGGGATGATGAGGACGATGCTGTGGATGAGTCCGCCGATGCTGATAATGATGTTGAGGAGCAGGAGGAAGATGATGCTGATGCGGATCAAGCGTATTGTGATGATGATGGCGTTGATGCTGATGATGATGGTGCTGATGATGCTGGTGTTGGTGATACTGATGATGACGATGATTATGATGATGACGATGACGACGACGACGACGATGATGATGATGATGATGATGATGACGATGGTGTTGATGATGATGATAATGATGATGATGCTAATGAAGCTGTTACTGTTTGTGTTGTTGCTGCTGTTGCTGTTGACTCTACTGCAGCTGATAATGGTGATGTCTATGGCGATGATTATTACGATCGTACGCAGATGCTGATGCTGACGCTGATGCTTGTTCTGATGATGATGGCAATGATGTTACTGATAATGCTGAGGCTGCTGATGATGATGCTCATGACCATGATGATACGGATGATGCTGATGATGATGGTGATGATGCTGATGGTACTACAGAGGATGATGGTGATGATGGTGGTGGTGATGATAATGATGATGCTTGTGATGCTGCTGATGATGATGATAACTGTGTTTTATGACGATGAGATGATGATAGCAACGACGATGATGATGATGATGATGATGATGATGATGATGATGATTATGATGATGATTATGCAAATGCTGACGCTGATGATGATGGTGATGGTGATGGTGATGCTGCTGACGACGAGGACGATGACGATGACGATGATGTTGATGATGATGATGATGATGATGATGATGATGATGATGATGATGATGATGATGATGATGATGATGATGATGATGCTGATGATGATGATGATGATGATGATGATCAGGAAATAGGCGGTGATACTGATGCTGCTGTTGGTGATGATGTAATTGACGATGCTGATGATGATGCTGCTGATGATGATGGTGATGATGATGAGGAGGAGGAGAAGGACGATGAGTATTACGAGGAGGAGAAGGACGAGAAAGAGGAGGAGGAGGAGGAGGAGGAGGAGGAGGAGGAGAAGAAGCAGTAGGAGGAGGAGCAGGAGGAGGAGGAGGAGGAGGAAGAGGAGGAGAGGAGGAGGAGGAGAGGAGGAGGAGGAGGAGGAGGGAGGAGGAGGAGGAGGAGGAGGAGGAGGAGGAGGAGGAGGAGGAGGAGGAGAGGAGGAGGGAGGAGGAGGAGGAGGAGGAGGAGGAGAGGAGGGAGGAGGAGATGGAGGAGGAGCAGGAGGAGGAGGAGGAGGAGGAGGAGGAGGAGGAGGAGGAGGATGATGTCAAACCAAAAGGTGCGGTGGAGGACGCGGAGGAGGAGTTTCAACCACTGGAGGGGCGGAGGCGGAGGCGTAGGAGAAGGAGCAGGAGGAATGTGAAGAGGAAAGGGAAGGAGGGTGGGGAGGAGGAGGAGGAAGAGGGCGGGGAGGAGGAGGAGGAGGAGGAGGAGGAGGAGGAGGAAGAGGAGGAGGAGGGGGAGGAGGAGGGTGGGGAGGAGGAGGGTGGACAGGGCCTCGGGGAGGGGGAGGGTCGCCTCGCGCCGAGGCCGCGATCCAGCCGGACCCGCGGAGCGGCAGACCGTTCACCGCGCAGGCCCCCAGCGCGGCTCCCGGGCGGTGCCCCCCCCCCCTCTCGGTAAAACGACCCGAAGATCGGGACAACATCGGATCGGGATAACTCGAAATCTCTGAGAATCGGCGGGTTTGGAGGATGTATTGGGCGCCGCGGCCGCTCCAGAGCGTTCCGGAACGCTCTGAGAGCGCTCCGGAACGCTCTGGAGCGATTTATCCCGATCCTAGCCCTGTTTTACTCGGGAGCCCCAGCGTCGCCAGGAAGGATAGCTCAGAAGCGAAAGAAACATGCACCCGTCGGTCGTTGGAAGCAAGTATATTTTTGAATGCCAGAGGCCCAGTCTACTTTTGGCGCCTTCCTACTTCAAGAGTCGAGTGATATTCCCTCCGCCCTCGTCCTGAGGGGGCGGGCGGAAGCCCAATCAGCTTTCAACGCCTTCCTGCTTCATGTTTCTACCCACATCTTCCGCCTGACGTGTGCATGAATCCACGCCCAGCGCCCTGTACCTGTTCATTGCCTTCCACATCAAGTTGGGGTCGGCGTCCGCTGCTCGAGCGCAGCTCGCATGCAAGATCTACTACGGCATCCCCGCGCCGGCTTTCATGACCTGAGCAGGCTCCTCCCTCTTCCCTCCTCGCGCTCTGTTCCTTTTCGCCGTCGTGCCTGAATTCGCTCCCAGTGCACCCCATCGCTTGCTTACCGGCGTCTGACTGTTTTGGACCACTTGGCGCCCGTGGGCTTAGAATGTGCATGAAACCACGCTAGCTTCGAACATACGCATTGCGCGAGCGCTCCTCACTCGAGGCTGGCCTCGCGGACCGGGGGGCCTTTCCATGTACGTGGCTGGGCGCGTGCGCCCCCTGTGGGCACCCTAGCAGCGAGGGAAGATCGGGGGCCGCCCACAGAAGCAAGCAGAGGGCACAAGCACAAACTCTTCGCCTCGAAAGAGAGTGGTCCTGAGGAGAGTCCTCGCCGTTTTTTGTGGGATATCATGGCCTGGGCCACGACATCTCCCCAGATTTCATGGCCCCTCTTCTTATTTCAATACGGCCCTCGGCCGCCCCAGGGTCGCTCACATGCCTCGGGCCATGATTTGCGAACCTTCTTCCTGGAGGCCCTTTATCCTTTGCTATCCTACCTTTCGTCCCTCTGGCGCCGCAGTGTTCAGGGACGGGTCAGCTGAGACTACAGCCGGCGAGAGCCTCCTGTCGCCACCGTTGGGCGCAGCTCGCAAAACAGGTGAGCGGTGTGGGGACTGGTTCTGAGCTGCTCCCTGTATTACGTAGGGGGAAACGCACAGACACACACATGATCGCTGATCCCCCAGAAAATATGGTCATCATGGGAAGTGGATGGGAAGACGAAGCTCGAGCAAATTTAAGACACATGGGGAATCCTTGGGTTTGTGCTTATTTGTTCCCAATCCTCCTCTGCTGGGGTCGTGGGGTTTCGTTTTGAATCGAGCACTGCGGTCGCGCACCTTTTCCTCCCCCCTTCTCCTCCCCCCTCTGCCTACCTCCTCCTGCGCTGCTCCCTGGGTGGCTGCGAACTGTGCAACTGTCACCACTATCGTGGGCTCCTTGGGGGCACGGCGGAGTAGGGGAGTACCCGAGACCTCGCAGCTCCTTGGGAGAGGACGAGGAGGAGGCGGTGGAGGCGCAGGAGGAGGAGGAGAAGGAGGAGGAGGAGGAGGAGGAGGAGACGGACGAGGAGGAGGAAGAGGAGGAGGAGGAGGAGGAGGAGGAGGAGGGGGAGGAGAGAGAGGAGGAGAGGAGGGAGGGCGGGGGGAGGAGGATGATGCTGAGGGGAGGAGGAGGAAGTGGAGCGAGGCGGCGGAGGAATGAATGGAGGAGGCAACGGAAGGAGGAGGAGGAGGAGGTGGAGGAGGAGGAGGAGGAGGGAGGAGGAGGAGGATGCGGAGGAGGAGGAGGAGGAGGAGGAGGAGGAGGAGGAGGAGGAGGAGGAGGAGGACGAGAGGAGGAGGAGGAGGAGGAGGAGGAGGAGGAGGAGGAGGGAGGAGACGGAGGGACGGAGGACGGGGGAGGAGGAGGAGGAGGCGGAGGAGGAGGAGGAGGGGAGGAGGAGGAGGAGGAGGAGGTGGATGAGGAACACGGAGGAGGGAGGAGGAGGAGGAGGAGGAGGGAGGAGGAGGAGGAGGAGGAAAAGGAGGAGGAGGAGAGGAGGAGAGGAGGGAGAGGAGGAAGAGGAGGAAGAGGAACAAGGCAGAGGAGGAAGGAGGTGGAAGGGAGGGAGGATGGAGGAGGGAGGAGGAGAATGGAGGAGGGAGGAGGGATGAGGGAGGAAGGAGGAGGGAGAGGGAGGAGGGGGAGGCTGAGATGGGAGGATCAGGAAGGAGGGAAGAGGGATCAGGAAGGAGGGAAGAGGGAAGAGGGAGGAGGGAGGAGGGCGGTGGGAGGAGGGAGGAGGGACGAGGGACGAGGGATGCGGGGGGAGGGAGCAGGGAGGAGGGAGGAGGAAGGAGGAGGAAGCAGGACGGAGGAGGATGGAGGTAGAAGCAGGAGGAAGGAGGGAGGATGAAGGAGGGAGGAGGGAGAAGGGAGGAGGGAGGAGGGAGATGGGGGGAGGGCGGAGTGAGGAGGAGGAGGAGGAGGAGGAGGAACAGAAGGAGGAGGAGGAGGAGGACGAGGAGGAGGAGGAGGAGGACCGTCGGCTGGCGGGCAAGGCTGCCTGCGAGGTGTTCAAAGACGAGATCCGGAATGCGCGTGGTGCTCACCAATACGCCATCGGCAGGCGGGCGGGCTGCGAACTGGTCCACAAGACCATAGCTGCGCTCACCGAAGCCAGCTCGACCAGTGTCGTGCTCAGCTTCGATGCCAGCAACGCCTTCAACTCGATGCCGCGAAGACGGGTCATGGACGGGGTTGCTACCAGAGCGCCTGAGCTGTACCACACCGCGCAGGCGTGGCTCGGAACGACTGTTACCACACACTTGCTCTGGAACGACGCTGACACAGCCCTCCCTATACGAGCCACTCGCGGGGTGGACCAGGGATGCCCTCTGTCACCGGGGCTATTCGCTATTGCTTTGGCGGACGCACTTGGCGATATCGCGGTAGCGCTCCAGCGGCTGTCCCCCGAGTGCCGCGTTTTCTCTTACCTTGACGACATCATGGTGTTTGGGCCGCCAGAACAAGCAGACGCCGCCATCCAGATAGTCCTCGCGGCGCTCACGAACGCCGGGCTCCAGGTGAACCAGAGCAAGACCAAAGCCTGGACGAAGGACCCGGCGCAAGCCTTGCCCCCGACGGCGCAGCAGGCCCGGGTCGACACCCTCACGTGTCTGGGGAATGTGGCGACCTGGCTGGATCAAGAAGACGAGAGGGTCCGGGTTCACGCTGGCGCCGACGGAGCGGCCGCCGCGGCCAGGGCCACCGCTTTTCGTGCCCGCCTGCAAGAGCTTCGGGGTGCCGGACTTTCCGCAGAGGGAGCTTGGGTCCTCCTCCGCACCTTCGCCCAGGGCGCAGTGACTCACCACCTTCGCGCCGCGTGCAACTACAACTTAGCGTGGACTGACACTTTCGATGGCGCTGTGTTCGGATGCCTCGAAGACCTCCTGCAGGCCCCTCTGGACGACGCGCAAAGACTGCAGGCCACCCTGCGGCTGGTCGACGGGGGGGGGTCCCTCCCTTCAGCCAAGGAAACAGCGCCGGCCGCGTACGCTGCGAGCTGGGCGCTCGTCATGCAGGACGTGGCCCGCGGCGCTGGGCTCGTTACTTGGGAGGACTTTCGGGCCCGCTGCCCCTTGACGTTCCAATCGTTGCGGGAGGCGGAGGCGGCGCTGCGAACGCAGGGAGCTATGGGGGACGACCCGCGCAACTGAAGCTGCAGGGGCAGTGGGGCAAAGCGAGGTCCTCGGCTGGGAGGGAACGCTTGCTGGGAACGTTGGGAGAGGACGACCGACTCCAATTCCGCGGAACAGGAGGACCAGGCGCCGGGGGATTCCTGCTCCCCCGTGAGGAGGGTGACCAGTCCATGCCAGATAAGCATTTCCTTGCGGTGTACAAGACGCGCTTGCGGGTGCCGGTGTGCCCGCCCGGTGCTCGCTGCCAGCACAAGTACGCCGACACAGGACTGCCGTGCAACGAGCCCTTGGACGCGCGCGGGTGGCACGCCTGCAGCTGCCCTGTGGGGGGGTCCCGCGCAGGCCGCCACGACAGCATGAGGGACTGGCACGCCCCCACGCACACGCGCCTCACGGGCTACTACGCGGTCAAGGAGCAACGGGTCCCTGGTTGGGACCGGATGGACCCGCAGACGGGCGTCATGCAGGAGGCGAAGTTGGACGTTTGTACACGAGACCCAGCACAGGCCAGCCTGTGTATGTTGATTGGAGCGTTACCTGCGAATACAGCACCTACGGCCCTCGCAGGCGCGCTCGATCCAGCAGAGACGGGGTCGCGGCGGCGCAGACGGTCCACGAGAAGCGCGAGCGCTACCCTCCGCAGCACGGGAACTTGGCGCCCTTAGTGTTCGAGTCGGGCGGCCGCCCATCCGACACGGCCGTCGAGTTCGTCCGGTCGTACGGCCACGGGCTCGACGACGCTGACCGGGCCGTGGTCCTCGGAACGCTGTGGAGGCAAATCAGCAGACGCCTGCAGACCGGCAACGCCGAGATGCTGCTGAGTGCACTCGGACGCTAGGCCGGCAGCTACCTGGGCACCAACCCTGCTGCCCACGGTGCTGTTCGGACAGGCGCCTGGACAAGGACCACCGCTACCGCGGCCAACACATGCGGCCGCACCCACCACTGCGGCAGCCTTGGCAACGCCAGCCGCCACCAACGGCCGTAGCCACCACCGCGGTTCTTGCGGCCACCGCCACGACCACAGCGGCCGCCCCCAGCACGGCGAACGAACGACGCAGCCACCGCAGCCCGGCCGCCTCCAGCACTACTACCACCAGCCCGGCTATCGCCAGGGCTGCCACGATGCGACCACCCGGCCCGACCCCCACGCCTTTCACCGCCCCCCGTCCCCCGTCCCCCTCCCCCCCCGCCCTTCCCCTTCCCCTTCCTCCTCCTCCTCCTCCTCCTCCTCCTCCTCCTCCTCCTCCACTAGTGTCGTGTCAGCTTTGTAGTCCCCGCCCTATGTGTAACGCATGCTGGTTAATTCAAAGCCCCTCACTGTGTCCCCACGGGTCCCCTTGGCGAAGGGGGAGGGGGGCCAACTCTGGCGCCCGTGGGTCTTTCCGCCGGGAGGGAGGGAGGGAGGACGGATGAGGGAGGAAGGAGGGAGGAGGGCGGAGGCAGGGAGGAGGGAAGAGGGAGGAGGGAGGAGGGAAGATGGAAGAGGGAGGAGGCCAGAGGGAGGAGGGACGAGGGAGGCGGGAGAAGGGAGGAGGGAGGAGGGAGGAGTGAGGAGGAGCAGGGAGGAGGGAGGGGGGTAGGATGGAGCAGGGAGGAGTGAGCAGGTAGGAGAGGAGAGGAGGAGAGGGATGAGCAGGGAGGAGTGAGGAGGCAGGAGGTAGGAGGGTGGAGGGATGGAGGGAGGAGGGAAAGAGGGTGGGAGGGAGTGAGGAGGGAGGAGGGAGGGAGGAGGAAGGAGGGAGAGGGAGTAGGGAGGAGGGGTAGGGAGGAGGAGGGAGAGGGAGGAGGGAGGGAGGGAGGATAGGAGCGGGGAGGAGGGCGGAGGGAGGATGGGATTGGAGGAGGAGGAGGAGGAGGAGGAGGAGGAGGAGGAGAGGAGGAGGAGGGAGGAGGAGGAGGAGGAGGAGGAGGAGAGGAGGATGAGGAGGAGGAGGAGGAGGAGGAGGTGGACGTGGAGGAGGAAGAGGTGGAAGAGGAGCAGGTGGAGGATAGGCCGAGGAGTAGCGAAGGGAGGCAGGAAGGGGAGGATTGAGGCAGCCTTGCAGCCGCGCGCGCGTCGCCGCCGCATCCGCGGGCTCGGGCTCGAGCAGAGCTGCTAGGGCAGCCGGCCGTGGCAGCGGGGCCCGCCCGTCGCGGCCCGCGGCCCGCCCCTACTCGGGCGTCGGACGAAATGGGCATCCAAGTGCGGGCGCATGGGGGGTCGTTTGGGGATCGCTCGCTCCTCCTCCTTCTTTTCTGTGCTCCTCCTCCTGACCTTCCTCGCTTCCTTCTTCCCTTCCTCCCTCCCTTATTTCCCTCCTCCCTCCTCCTTCCTCCCTCCCGCCTCCGCCTTCTCCCTCCTTGCCCCCCCCATTCCTCCCTCCTCCTCCTCCTCCTCCCCCTCCTCCTCCTCCTCCTCCTCCTCCTCCTCCTCATCATCATGGCATGCTCGGTGCAATTCTCAGGGAGACGGCTATTGAGAGACCATCTGGCCTTCGATTCTCCCAGATGCAGCTTGGCATATCACTTGCACGGCGCTGTGTTAGACCTGGTTCATGCCAGACAGCTTGCACAGCAAGCAGTAGCAGACAAACATATAAACAACTCGGATACGGTAGTCGGAGAGCAGCATACCCAACACAGGTCAGCATACCGGAGCATGGGATCAATGCTTGCCTTTTCGCATGTTGATGACGATGAGGCAAGCGACCTCCTCCAAGAAGCAGAGTATGCGCATGATCCCGGTACTGTGCAGAGCGTCCGAGCCTTGTTTGCACGAGCGAGAGACGAGGCTCCAGAGCAGTTGACGGTACAATGCGCAGATCGTTTGCAGAAGTTTCGCACGCACGATACCAGCAGCCAGCGTCGGAATGGCTGCCAAGGAGGGTGCACCGCATTGAGATTTGTGTGTTCAATCTTCTCTCGGGCAAGCGCAGAGAAGGAGATATATGCAGGCATGGGTTAGAAGGAGAGCGACACACGACACACTATCACATCATCATGTTGTGCGCAGATATTGCCATAGACAGTGAACTCGGAGATCTCACCAACCATGACACGATACAAGAGTGGGCCACACACACACATATTGGAACGGCGCGTCTGGAACACGGGGGGGGGGGGCGTGCGAAACGTGGTGTGCAGCACGATGGCACGAGGGAGAGCCTCCCCCTTGCGTACACGGGTTTGGTTCTGGGGTGTGCCCTGTGCCACCCCAAGGCAAGCGCTCCAATTGGATATGGGCAGCCGACGCATGTGGTCAATCATCTACCCTCTCGGCTGTCACATCAAGACTGGTACCCCGGGCTGGTTTGAACATCCTCAGCCAGTTGTTTGGCAGCCCCAAACCCCGTCAAGTTGCAGGCTATCATGGCAGCCCCCACGACGGTAACGGTAGATTTCGACCAGTGCACCCACCAAAACCAGGACCCCACAAACATTGGCAGGGTTCCCACGAGGCTCCTTGGAGTGCGACTCCCAGTGTCCACCAAAGGTTCCAAGGCAGATGCCCCCATCCCAAATTTACCCACCTCTACCTTTTGGGAACGAGTCAGGACGGCAAGTTTCGGACCAAATACAAGAATACCTTCCCACCTCGTATGTGCATGGCACTTGCGTTGGCTCCGGGATTCCATTGCCTCCATATACTGTGAAGCAGGTGCCAGTGATGAGACGCACCATGATGACTCGGAGAGGCTTGCCAATGGCAGCGAACTGCTCAACCGTCTGAGGGCCTTCTATGAGAAGGACATAGATGAGGAGTTTGAAATTGCACCAGAATTTGCTCAGAACAAGAAGCTTTCTTCCCACCAGAGAGCTGATCCTGAGCTTGCCAGACTCACGGACACGTTTGAGGACAGTACGCAGGCGAGCGTCGAAGTTCCTACTCCAGCTCCGGCTCCAGCTCCTGGGAACCTCTTTCCCTCCATCCCTGAGGCATTGGACGAGCAAGAATTTGTAGAATCCAATGGATTTTTTGGCCCCGCACCCTTGTCGGCTTCTCCCCCGCCGCCGCCGCTGCCCCCCTCCTCGCCCGAACAGCTCGCCTGCATCGCGGCGAACAGGGAGGCGGCTGCGCCAACGCCGGGAGGCCGAAACTGCCCAACGAGCAGCAGAGGCCGCCTGCGCCCGCGCGGCCGCCCACGCGGCCCGAGCGCCGCCGTGGGCTTTTCTTTCCTTTTCTCTTTTCTTCCAGAACACGGACGATGGTCCCAAATCCGCGTCTAACTTACCTCCTCCTCCTCCTCCTCCTCTTTTCTCATCCTTGCCTTCCTTCCCCTCCCCCCTCGCATTCTCTGGCCTCCTCCCCGTCCTCCCCCCCTGCCTCCTTCCCTCTTTTTCTCCTCCTCCTCTCCTCCTCCTTCTGCTCCTCCTGCTCCTGCTGCTCCTCCTCCTCCTTTCTGCCTCGTTCGAACGGCAGCTCCTTGGTCAGTGCCTTGCTGCCGCGCCTTCGCCAAATTGTTATAAATTGTTTATCCTTGCCGAGTTGGGCCGGTTTATCTTTTGTGGTTGTTTGGATCGACGGATTCCTGACCGCGCCGGCCCCGCATGTGCTATACATCGCTTTACAGGTTCCCTTTACGGGAGAAATTTGCCCGCCTTCCTGCATTTTCTTTTCTGGTTGGTAGCGGAGCACACTCGCCCCTCCAATGCCACGGCCGTCGTGTCCCGCCGCGCCTCGATGGCCATGGCTCCCACTCTCCGTCGCTCTACATCGCGACGCATGCAGGAGACGTCATTCAAAAGTACCGCAGGTGTGGGCCAGCCCATCCTCAGGAACATTACGGTGTGCCGCTCGACGTGCCGCTCTGTATCCCGCTCTACATGCGCCTTCCACATCATCGCCTTTGTGCACCTCTTCGCGCTCACTGTGACAGGATACGTCACTCCAGGGTCCGTCGAGGCATCCAGGCATCCACCAGGACCAGGGGCCGACAACGTGCACAACCAGTATTTTTCTAAGGACAACGCCACCAAGATCTACAAGGACCGCTCTGCGACCCATCCCGGGCATGCGCGGACTGTGCCCAGGCAACTCGCGGACCCCAAATTGTCAGCGCCCCCGCCCGTGGGGGTAGCCTCAGATGTTAGACATCTGCGGTGTCAGAACAAGGTACCGATCTTCTTGAGATCGTGTCTCGAGCGCCCTGGGAGAAGCAAGCAGAGTAGAGACCTCCGGCGACTCTCGTTGGCGCCGAGCGGGGAGGCATTGGGAGTTTGGGAATTGTGTGTTTTACCCCCCCCCGAAGGTAACTCAGTGAAGGACATGAAGACTGGGACGCCATCGCTCCGAGGCACCGCGCCTCGGGACCCGATCCTTCGCGTTAGCTACGCAGACCCGCCAGCCGGGCAGGACGTGATCCCGACCCACAATCCTCTAGACGATCGATTGTGCACTTGGTGGTGACGCGGGATTGTGATTCCCGCGATTGTTTCGCGGGGTTTTCCGAATGCAGTGAACACCGCAGTGGCGCGACAAAAGCATGCGCCCAATGCGCTGACGAAGAGGAACACATCCAGGGCAAGTATCCTCGGCGGCTCATGCAGGGCCGCTTGAGGATCCCCGGCCTCCAGCGCCTACGCGGCGCGTGGACGCAGCTGCACTCCAGATGGAACGCCATCGGACTCGGCGTGCTCGCCATCGCAAGGTGCATCGCTTGCATGGGCGCAACAGGCGGCAGCGGCAACATGTGCCACCTCCGCACATGGGGGCCCGAGCGCCAGGCCCGCGTGATTTTCCAAAAATGGGTGCGCGAGGTGATGCTCTGGTCAATGGCGACATCGTGGGATGCCTCGGGCCTCTTGGGGCAGTTTGGAGGCGTCATGGGGGCCGTTTTCGGTCCAGTTGTTTTTTTTTTTGGGGGGGGGGGGGCTTTTGGGGGATCTTGGGAGCCTCTTAGGGCCTCCTGGGCGCCTCTTGGGGCAGAAGGCTGGGATTTTCTGTTCTGAGTCCTCTTGGAGGCCTCTTGGGCCGTTTTGGGGTTGTTTTGGGGGCATCTTAGGGCGTGTTGGAGCGTCGGAAAGCTGAAATTGCGAAAAGGTTCGAAGCCTCCAAAAACCAACGGGAAATCAATACTTTTCGCCTTGTTGGGCCCTGTTGGGAGGCCTAGTGGGGCGCTAAGGTCCCCTCTCAAAAGGTTTAGGAGGTTTTCAATCGATACACCCAACCCGCACAATAAAGATGTGCGGTAAGGATGCAATGGCCTTGGAGGGCCATGTTAACGCTTTTCTTCGAGCAAGGCTGGCCAGCGACAGTCGCTAAGGATGGGCCGAATGGGGAGGATGCAAGGGTAACCTCGGGCAGTCGCGCGTCCTCATGGAACGGGTGGGCTGTAATCGCCCCCCCCCCCCCCCCTTTGTGCCGCTTCCCCTCGCCTCTCCCCCCACCTTTCGTCCGACCCGAACCTCCGCCGGCTGCCCCGCCTCGCTGTGCCCGCCCCTCCCGCGGCCAGCCCGATGTCGGAGCAGCCCGCGCCGCCGGCCGCCCCGGATCCGGAGGCTGGGGCCGCGCCGTCGTCCACCTCCCAGAGATATTCTGGGCATCCGATGTTTTGACAACAATTCCCGGATAGTTCTCTGAGAGCCAAGAGGGCTCCAGGTTCGAAGCCGACAGGCAAGGGTCGTCCTGGAGCTCGTTCAGGCTTCCGGCAAAAATCCCCGCAGAAGTTGCCTGAGCCTCCAGCGCGTTCCGGTAAGTAGGCCTTTGTTTGTGTTTCCCAATGCGTGCGCCGACAAGCTTGCCAGGAACTCCTTCCAAGAGCTTCCAGAATTCCATCGAAGGACTTTCCAGAACCTTCTGTTCGCTCGTTATCTGGGTTTTGGACACCACAAGCCCGGCTACACGTAAAAGTGACCTTTCCCCGGAGTGACCTTTCCCCGGAGTGGCCTCGGGCCCTGGCGACGAAAACATGTTTCTAGAGGAAAGGAGGGGAGGGGAGGGGAGAGGAGAGAAGACGATAAGCGAAGACAAAAGAGGGAGAGAGAGAGAGAGAGGGGGCACGAGGAGGAGGAGGAGGCAGAGCAGTAGAAGGAACATGAAGAGGTGGGGAGGAAGTAAGGAGCTTCTCTCATTGCTTCTTCGACCATCTCTTCTCGTACAAGTATATTATCTTATCATCTCTCCTATCCTCTCCTCTCACCTCCCCTCGCTTCCTCCTCTCTTATTTTCTCTTCTCGTATTGGATCGCATATACTTGTCTCTTACCTCCATCCTTATGCTCGTCTCTTCTCTTCTCTTCTCTTCTGTTCTCTTCTCTTCTTCACTGATATCTTCGCTATCTTCCCCTCCCTGGATCTTATATTGCCTTTCCCTCTCTGGTGTATATATATATATATGTACAGAATCTCGTGTGCTCGCATTCTATTTTATGCAGTGTCTGCTCTTCTCGTAGGTTCTCTTATTTGTCCTCATCGTCTCTTGCCTTCTGCTTTCTACTCTTGTCGTCTCGTCTCGTTTCGTCTCGTCTCCTTTTTTTATTCTCTCTCTCTCCTCCTCCTCCTCCTCCTCCTCCTCCTCTGAAGAAGAAGACGCTTTCTGCAGGTCGAGATGGCCACGCGGGCGGCGCTCGACCACCGCGCCGCCTACGCGTCGCGCCAGAGCACGACCACGCGCAACCCGCACGTCGGAAAGAAGGGCAGGTCCCTGAAGGAGCGCGCCACCCCCTGGCAGCTGGCCCTCCGGACCTCCCCTTCCGGTCCCCCTCCTCCCCCTCCTCCCCCTTCTCCCCCTGCAGACCTCTCTCTCTTTCTCCCCCTCGGGTCCCTCTCCCCCTTCCCCCCCTCCTCCTCCCTCCTCTCCTCCTCCTCCTCCTCCTCCTCCTCCTCGCCCTCCAGACCTCTCTCCTCCTACTCCTGCCCTGCTCCTGCTGCTGCTGCTCCTTCTCCTCCTCCTCTTCCTCTTTTTCCTGTGCCATCCAGCGGCCTACACAGCACGCCCACTGCTGGCGCAAGGGCGCTGGCCACTCCTGCGTGGCCCTGGCCGCCGTAATGATTTTTCTCCGGCCCCCCCCTTCCCCTCCTCCCCTCCTCCTCCTCCTCCTCCTCCTTCTCATCCTCCTGTTCTCCTTCTCCTCCTCTTCCTCCTCATCCTCCTGTTCTCCTCCTCTCTTCCTTCCTCCCTCCTCCGCCTTCTCCTCCCCGCCTCCTCCTCCTCCTCCTCCCTCCTCCTCCTCCTCCTCCTCCTCCTCCTCCTCCTCCTCCTCCTCCTCCTCCCCCCCCTTCCCTTTCCCCGCTTTCTTGTCTCCGATTGCAGCCTCGGCGGTTCGTGACGTCTCGCCGTGGCAGCCGCCAGTCTGCTTGGCCAGGGCGTCTCGATTGACCAGCAAACTTCGGCGGCTTATCCTTGACGTTGCACATCTGCTTGAGAAATTCGTCCTCATCCTCGTCGTCCTCCTCCCTCGTTCCCTTCCCCCATACCTTGTCCTTGCGGGGTCCCAGCTTGGCCATAGGCCCCCCCCCCTGGCAGAGCTGGAGCTCTCATGGCGGCTGCGGTATGTCTCCAAATCCGATTAGTTTTCTCTCTTGCGCAGCCTCTCAGCTACAAGGCACTCGCGCCTTCGGATCTCACGAATCCTGGTTCCTCCCCCTTTCCTCGGGCCCCCACCGCCCCCCGACCCAGGAGCCGATCGCCGCTGCGCCAGACTGGGTCGCTTCTCGGGGTGCGAAGGTAGCCGCGCTTCGCGCGTCGCTCATTGGGCCAGGGAAGCGCCCTTCTCCAGGGCTGCGGCGCGAGGGCGCGAAGATAGCCGCGCGTCGCGCGCCGTGGGGCGGGCGGCGACCCGCCAAGTCAAGTTACCCAGGCCAGCGCGAGACGCTGGAGAGAATTCGCTTTGGTTCCGCACGGACACCCTGCCGTGCATCTCTTTATCATCACAACGGGTCATCTGGGATGTTGAGGAGGACGTGAACGCCCTTGAGCCCCCCGGCGCCTCCTGGAAGGTGCGATACATATGGCCTCGGGATATCGATCTAGTCGGCCCAGATGTAGGTATTCCATTCCTCGATTGGGGACCCAGGAAGTTTTGACACAATCAAGACGAAGCGCTTGACAGTTTTCGGCACGACTCAGGATGGAAAGGTTTCATGGGAGCCTTGCATACCTCTGCAACTCCGTCCCTAGAGTGCATTAGCGTGCGCTAGTGTCTTCGTGATCGACGATGCAGCGTCGCTCTAGCGCCGATAAGCGTAGATTTAACTTCGATTGGCGCTTGTTTGAGTCCTTTAGAGACGGCGGGTGTCGATTCGCAAGAGCCAGCAAGATGGCATGGGAGGCTCCCATGAGTTGCCAAATGATCTCACTCTCTGTTTGGGGTGTCCAAGAAGGGGGGTGACTATGTGCTTGTGTGTGTGTGTGTGTTTGTAGGAGGGAGTTCCTTCAGTGCACCGCCCCCAGGGGCAATCCCTACTTCACTCCGACCCACGCTTGCTGATCCCTGAGCTCTTGCAGGCCGTGGCAGACCAGTGGGAGTCCGGGCGTCTCAGCGGATGACGCCAGATGCCTCTCGACCAGCGCCGCGACTTGACGTTGCGCCTCGGCGAGCAGGCCAGGGCGACCTCCTGCAGACCGATCTGGGGATGTGCCGCCCCTGAGGAGGCCTCGGCCTCCCCGGCGCGCCCGGGCCCAGCGGTGTGCAGCCCCCCCCCTTCCTGGGCGACACGCGGCCTGGGAGGACGGCCGGCCCACCTCCCGCCGCTTTCCCGACGTCATTGGCGCCCCCGCCTCGCGCGAGGCCACCCCGCCGGACTGCGTGGGGAGTCCGTGGGCACTTCTCCCGACGAGACCGTGCTGGTCGCCCGGCACGCCTTGGGCGCCTCCAGCTTACCTTGATTTGAACGTATTTTTACCTAACTGCGAAGACTGATAGGTTTCTAGTGGGATCAAAAGAGGGCAGCAGATCACTCCACAGGGGGGTCCGGGCAGGTGTTGGGAGTTGCCGGGCGGCAGGTGCCGGGCTCGTTTTTCACCAACAGTCACACACTTCGTGCTCTTCGACTTCCCAGAACTCCATTCCCAGGCCACATTCTCAATACCCGGATGCAACAGTCACACACTTCGTGCTCTTCGAGATCCCAGAACGCCATTCCCGGGCCACATTTAGAATAACCGGATGCAACAGTCACACACTTCGTGCTCTTCGAGTTCCCAGAACTCCATTCCCGGGCCACATTCTGGAGGGCCGGATGCAACAGTCACACACTTCGTGCTCTTCGAGTTCCCAGAACTCCATTCCCGGGCCACATTTTGAATGCCCGGAGCCAACTGTAGGCCACTTCGTGCTCTTCGAGTTCCCAGAACTCCATTCCCGGGCCACATTTTGAATGCCCGGAGCCAACTGTAGGCCACTTCGTGCTCTTCGAGTTCCCAGAACTCCATTCCCGGGCCACATTTTGAATGCCCGGAGCCAACTGTAGGCCACTTCGTGCTCTTCGAGTTCCCAGAACTCCATTCCCGGGCCACATTTTGAATGCCCGTAGCCAACTGTAGGCAACTTCGTGCTCTTCGACTTCCCAGAACTCCCATTCCTGGGCCACATTTTCAGCAGGGGCAAGAGCACGACGAGGAGGAGGACGAGCAAGACCAGGAGGACGAGGACGAGCAGGAGCAGGACGAGGAGCAGGAGGAGCAGGAGAAGAAGGACGAGCAGGAGGAGGAGGAGGACGAGCAGGAGGAGGAGGACGACCAGGAAGAGGAGGACGACCAGGAAGAGGAGGAGGAGGAGGAGGAGGGGAGGGGGAGGAGTACCAGGAGGAGGAGGAGGAGGAGGAGGAGGAGGAGGAGGAGGAGGAGGAAGAGGAGGAGGAGGAGGAGGAGGACGAGGACGAGGAGGAGGAGGAGGAGGGGGGGGGAGAGTACCAGGAGGAGGAGAACGAGGACCACCAGGAGGAGGAGGAGGAGGAGGAGGAGGAGGAGGAGGAGGAGGAGGAGGAGGAGGAGGAGGAGAGAACACCAGGAGGAGGAGGACGAGCAAGACGAGGAGGACGAGAACGAGGACGACCAGGAAGAGGAGGAGGAGGAGGAGGAGGAGGGGGGAGGGGGAGGACTACCAGGAGGAGGAGGAGGAGGAGGAGGAGGAGGAGGAGGAGGAGAGGAGGAGGAGGACGAGGAGGAGGAGGAGGAGAGAGGACGAGGAGGAGGAGGGGGGGGGAGAGCACCACAGGAGGAGGAGAACGAGAACACCAGGAGGAGGAGGAGGAGGAGGAGGAGGAGGAGGAGGAGAGAGCACCAGGAGGAGGAGGACGAGCAAGACGAGGAGGACGAGAACGAGGACGAGCAGGAGGAAGAGGAGGAGGAGGAGGAGGAGGAGCAGGAGAAGGCTGAGGCTGAGGCAGGCTGAGGCTGAGGCTCTGACTGCGACTGCCGTTGCCGCTGCGACTGTCATCGCGAATGCGACTACGACTGCGAGAACAGCAGAATTCGACAACTGGATTTTCATCTGAATCTTAAGGGGAATGCTTTCAGATATGCTCCTACACATCGCTGTTAGGTTGCTTTGCCGGGATAATTTAAGCTTTGGTATGT
This sequence comes from Prorocentrum cordatum, assembly GCA_963575745.1. Taxonomy (NCBI): domain Eukaryota; class Dinophyceae; order Prorocentrales; family Prorocentraceae; genus Prorocentrum; species Prorocentrum cordatum. The sequence continues at coordinate 445,061 of CAUYUJ010000647.1, forward strand.
CGATGTGGTCGGCAATCGGTTTCAATAAAAACAAATGTGGTTGTTTATATTTGGATAGCAGGTACAATTAAGTTAAGTGCTCGGGACCTCCCCTCAAACTTAAGTGGCCGCCAAGAGGCACCGAGCTCTCCTCATCACGTTCCCTTCCCCATCCTTCTCTACTTCCCATATCAACACATCATTCATTAACGTGGCGATGATGGCGATAATGCAGCGTCGAGGTTCTTGGGGCAAGGAGAAGACAGTCCAGCGTCGAGTGCAACACGCTTCCAAGTGCGACGCCGCATCGATACCGCAAGCCTGCAATGCATGCGCGTCGCCCGAGGGGTCCTTTTCGAGGCCCCGGGCGATTGCATTTACCCCCCCCCAGCGCGTGCCCGAGCACGCGCGCCTAACCAGCGGGGTCAAGTGGCTCACACCCCGCGGCCGTGCTCCCCCCGGTGCCCCCTGCTTGCCTGCCTGCTTGCTGCCCCTCCTCCCTCCCCCTCCTCCTTCCTCCCCCTCCCTGTCCTCGCTCTTCTCCTGGGCCCAGAGGCCGCGTGCTGGCGCGAAGCGGTCTTTTCTCCTCCTCCTCCTCCTCCTCCTCCTCCTCCTCCTCCTCCTCCCCCTCCTTCCAGGCGCTCTTCGCTTCGATAGACCCAGGCAGCGGCCGAATATCGGCCTCGCTGCCGGGGCGCAGCTTTGGCTTGAACTTTATTCCTGTCTCTCTTGCTGCCTACCTGACCGCTTTGTGACCGGCCTTGCCGTGTAGAGTGGCCTCTGGACCCTCGAGAGTCAATGATAATTCGGACTGTTAGAGTGCCCGCTGTCATGGCCATCCACAGAACCCCGACTAAGGGGGGTTGTTTGTGCAGGCTTTTGGGACGATTTCATGTAAGGCAGGACCTACGAGGAGCCCTTTCTTCTTAAGAGGGCCGCGTTCTCTTACCCTATTTGGGTTGACCCACGAGCTTTCTGAAGCCAGAGTCCGAGGGGATGCGTTCATAGTGATAAGCAGTAGCATTGCATTTCGCCTCACAATATATCACAGCATTCAGGTTCAAGTCGCCATGGAGGAGGAACCTCCTCCCCCCCGGGTGCCATCATGGGCTTGTTATACATGTGATAATGGGATCCCTCAGGGGGACCTAACACCCCCCGAACGCCTTAGGTTTGTACAATGGGATCGTACTGCGTACAACAGGGGGCAATGGGTGAAGTTGGCGAGAATTTATTTTCGTTTGGATTTCGACCCGAAGATCGACACATACATGTTAGCAAAGATGGTCCACGCCCACTGCAGCGATTGGGACAAGCAGAACAAAGGGGTGCAAACGTGGTGAGGAAGGATCATGGGGGGGGGGAAGGGTTGCCGCATCGCACGATTCCATTGGCTGCTTCGGCCATGCCCGCGCGCCCGCCTGCCGCAGTGATCAGTGGTTTTAATTCTCGCGAGCTGCGGGGCGGGTCGTTTGTTTCTCTTCCACGTGCATCAAAGACTTGTGCGCGATTGTGTTCTCTGCTTCGAATAGATGCCCCGTTGATCCCCAACGACAGCGGAGAGGGGGGAGCTCAAGAGCGTTTGCCCGAGGCCCTCGGAGTCCTTTAGCAGCGGAGGTAGCCTGGCATTGCAGACGCAGCTGGCGGACTGGGCAGCGAGAGTGATCATAGCCCAGCCGCCGCGTAACGTTTCGAGGACTGCATGACACGTTCCTTGTCGAAACGACGAAGCGGAGGCTGGAGGAAGGAAAGCAGGATTGAGAGGAGGAGGAGGAGGGAAGTGGAGGGGGATAAATATTTGTCCAAACCTATCTCGGCCGAAGCAGCCGATTAGCGGCGCAGTCAGCTACTGCCTGGCGCCGCGGCGGGCTCCGCCTCAGAGGCGCCGTGGGCGTCGGCGTCGGCGTCGGCATCGTCGACCCACGGGCCCAACTCATCTGCGGCGTCGGGATCTTCCGCAATCCTCTGAAGAAGCTTGGTCTGGATCAACATCGCCGTGATGTGGTCCATTTGGGCAGCTAGCCCCCTGATCAGCCTGGCCCGCAACCGATAAGCCGAGGGCAGCACAATGCGGAGCGGAGCAGCATAACGCAGAAATCCGTACCCAGTCAACCCATTCTTGGTAATGAAGATCATCTTCAGGTGCGCAGCCAACATCTGCCCCATCATCTTGGCCATGGCACCAATCCCGCTCATGTGGCTGACCGTGTCCTTCGCCACCGCGTGCGCTTGTCGACTTCCCGGTGGATCTTCATGGCTTGAGCCGCGTCCTCGTCGGAAGGCGTCGGGCCACCCGGCTGCCTCGGCGTCGATATCGGGCGGGAGGTGTAGGGCCCGCCGCGGGGCCCGACCGCGTGGTATCGAACGCCATTTGCGCCGCGCAGTGTGCCCCAGTCATGGGACGGCCCGTTCACGCAATTAAACGCGAGTGGAGCCCGTTCAAATTGAGCCAGAAATTGGCTACGGAGGAGGAGAAGGGAGGATGAGAGCGGCGTGGCCGAAGCAGCCAATGGCCCGCCCACGCCCGAGTGGAGGTGGCCCGGGGCGCGTTGGAGCGGGGTGTGTTGATGTGGGGGAGGGCCCATTCAAAGCATGAGGAGGAGGGCCCTTTCGAGCTGAACCCATAATGGGTAATGTTTGGGCCTCCTTGCTGAACCTATAATGGGTCATTTTCGGGCCCCCGTGCTGAGCCTATCATGGCTGAACGTATAACATGGGTCCTTCTGGGGCATCCGCGCTGAACTTATCTTCTCGGGCCTCGGCGAATCATCTCACTGAGGAGGAGGGGGGGGGGGGGGGGGGCAGGGGGAGGGGGGGTGGACCGCCCAATGATATCTCGCATCGCAGGGGAGGGATGGGAGGGGCAGAAGGACGCATGATGGAATGGGAAGTCGAGACGGAGGAACGAGAGAGCGAAGATGGAGGTTGCGATGGCGATGTTTTTCATCAGTGCTACGGCCGAAGCAGCCGATGCGTTAATTCCCAACGCGCGTGCAATTCCGCCGTGTCCTGGGTCAGCCACGGCGCGGATTCCAAAAAGGGTCGATCAGCCCTACGCCGTGAGAGTTCTCCGGGAGCGGCATGAACCTAGGCTCACTCCACCGCCATTTGTAGGTGGTTTGGCTCTGCGTAGATACCGTTCGCGTCATCGGCATCTGCGTCGGCGCCGCTGGCGTCGGCGGTGGCACCGTGGCGTCGGTCGGCGCCGTTGGCGTCGGCGTCGCTGTCGGCGGCGGCGCCGCCATGTGGATGGCGGCGGTCGGCGTCGGCACCGCCGCGTGGATGGTCGCGGCGTCAGTCGGCGTCGGACGTTTCGGGCACAGCCGCTCCCAGAGCCATATCGCAATCGCGCTCTGGACTGCGCCGCCGACGAGGATGGCCATTGCCAAGGTGTAGGCGATGCTGGCGCCGCCGTCGTCGGCCGCCATGCGGTTGGTCGCGGCGGCAATCGTTGGGCCCGGGCTAACCTGAGCTGGAACGGGCGGGCGAATGACGATGCAATGACAATGAGGAGCGTGTAGATCATGATTGGGCCAACCATTGGGGCCGCGATGAGTGTTTGAATGCTGATGGCGATGCTTCAGGTTATCGCAGGGGCCGTCTCGGAGCCACGGGGGAGGGGCACCCCCCAACCAAGTCGGTTGTCGCTCAACTGTCAGAGGACTGGTGGAGCGCGCGCGCGTCGTGGAGGGAGGAGATGGCGGTTGAAAGGGAGGGCGTAGGAGGGATGGGGGGTGCGGGGGGATGAGGATGCGGAGGAGGAATTATGCTTTTTCCTTTGCGCTCCAGAGAGCCGCGGCCGAAGCAGCCGCAGAAATCCCGCGCTCCTACGACGAAGCACTAATTCTTATCTGAATCCTCGTCGGACTCCCGGGGGCCCCTCAATGGCAGCGTCTTCTGCGTGTCATCGTCCGAAAGCGGCATCGGATCCAACGTGTCAGAACAATCCAGCCCCTCATCGCGCGTACGGCTGGAGAGCGGATCGCTATAAAAAGGTGCTCTCACAGTGAGACTTCCTCGAGGTCCACGACCACCTGTGCGCGCCGCCTGTTCGCAGACAGTCAGCGCGCGCCGCCTGGCTGTCACTGACTCGCGCGCCAGCTGCAGGACGAGGCGGTGGGGGGAGGAGGGGGGGGGGGGGTGGAGGAGGAGGAGGAGGAGGGGCAAGAGGAGAAAAAGCATTGCGAACGAACGCCGAACAGGACTTGAGGAGGGAGGGGAGCGGCAGAGGCAGCGCAGAGCAAGCAGGAACGAGGGGGCGGACGGAGGAGGTCGTCGTCGTGGACGGGGGAGGGGGCGGTCGTGGTCAGGGCAGGGCGTCGGGGGCGTTGGTCGTCGGGGGCGGTCGTGGTCGTCGGGGAGGGTCGTGGTCGTCGGGGCGGTCGTGGTCAGGGCAGGGCGTCGGGGGCGTTGGTCGTCGGGGGCTGTCGTGGTCGTCGGGGGCGGTCGCAGTCGTCGGGGCGGTCGTGGTCAAGTCAGGGCAGGGCGTCGGGGGCGGTCGCTGTCGTTGGGGCGGGCCGGGGGCGGTGGTCGTAGTCAGGGGAGGGGGAGTGGGCCGGCGGCTCAGGCGGCGTCGGCCGCGTTGGCCGCCGTGGCCGCCGCAAACCTGGCCGCGGGCGCCCCGACCGGCGCCTGTAGCCTGCGGAGCACGGCCCGCGCGTTCTCCCTTTGGAGGAGATGCGAGAGTCGCTGGGCGTGCTCCGCCGCCACCTGCGAGGGGTCGCCCCCCGTGGCGTCTGCCGCGCGCTTGGCCAGGACGGCCAGGGCGCGTCGCGCCTCCTTGCCCCAGCCGCCGCCGTGCGCCTCGACCACCATGGGAATGAAGGTGATCCCAGCGGCGGCGCAGCTGCGCTCGGTGTTGAGGAAGAGGCGTTTTTGCTCCTCGTAGCGCTCGGCCGCGGCGCCAGGCGCGGCAGCCGAGGCGGCGAGCAGGTCGCCCCGCAGCCCCGAGGTGACCGCGAAGTCAAGGGCGGCCGGGGCGCCGTTACGCCAACGGGGAATATGCACATCCGCCGGGCGTCGGCCGCCGTCGTCGAGCTCGCCGCCGTTCTCTTCCGCCCCAGGCGGGCCCTCGCCGCTCGCGCGAGGCTGCAGAAGGCCAGGCCGTTCGAGCTCGGAGCCTGGGAACCCCGCGGCTTGCGCGGCGAAGAAAGCCTTGTCTCGTCAGGCGTTGTGCCGCTTGACTCGGTCCCCTCGGCAAGGACAGACCAGCGCGTGGTCGCCGTAGACGTCGAGGATGCCGTCGCAAGCCGGGCAGAAGGTCTCTGCGTCCGCCAGCTGCACCCGCAAGCGCCTCTGCAGAGCAATCTGCATCAAGCCGTGCGGGAACTCCGTGCCAACCTCAGCACAGGGCCGCGCCTGCAGCCAGCCGCTGGCGCCAGGGGCACTGACCAGCGAGAGGTGGGCCCTGGTGGCGGGGCAAGCGCGTTCCCAGAGTTCGGCCTTGGCGGCCTGGTCCAGCCGGTCAGAGAGCCCCCGCTGGTTGCCGTGCTGGCTGGCGTCGAAAGCGATCCGATCTGCCAGTGTTAACCGGGCGTTGTAGGCCGCCGCGGCAGCGCCCAGGGCGCCGTCGGCGCCGGCGTCGTCGTCGGAGTAGCCCGCCCAGAGCTGCTGGCAGAGCGCAGAGCAGGCCGCGCGGGAAGCCAAGTAGGCGGCGGGCGCGTGGCGCTCCGCCGAGCGCAGCCCCAGGCCGCCTGCCTTGAGGGCGAGCTGCGCCTGTGCCCAGGAGTCGTCCGTGGGGGAGCTGCTGCTCAGCTGCTCGAGGCTGGCGCGCACTGCGTTGTCCAGCTTGACCAGCGCTTCCGTGTGCACAGTGGGCGGGACAACCCGCGCCGAGTAGCTGAGTCTGCAGAAGCCGGCGCACTGCCGTAGCAGGTGGAGCGCAACCTGGGCGTGCTCGAGGGCGCCGAGTGCGTCAAGGAGCTCGGTGGCCTTGTCGACTCGCTGCCGGGTGTGCTCGAGGCAGAAGGCGTCGCTGCCGACTGGCGCGCCCAGGAGCTCGAAGCAGCCGTCCGCGCGCAGGCGGAAGCCCGGGGGGAAGGCCTGCAAATCCACCTCGCTGTCGTTACCGCCAGTGGGGACCACTTCACATTTCCCGGGCCCCGTGCTCAGGCGGAGTCCCACGGTCGCCAGCTCTCCCACCAGCAGGTGGAGCAGGCGCGCCACGGCCTGCCAGTCGCCCGCAAGGGTGCCGTCGTCGAGGAAAAAGAAAGTCAGGTCCAGGGCGCCCGCGGCCGCGGGGGCGGGCTGGCGGAGAGCCCTCTCGGCAGCGCGCTGCAGCGCTAGGGAGAAGAGCAGCGGCCCCAGTGGGTCCCCCTGCTGCACGCCGCATTCCGAGCGGATCGAGTGCCGGCCGAGCCAGAGCAGGGAGGGGGCCCGGTAGCACCAGGAAGCCCAGGGCGCAAGAGCGGGCAGCTCCTCGTGCACCGCTTGCAGGAGGGCTTGGCGGTCGAGGGTGTTGAAAGCGTTGCTTGAGTCAAGCTTAACGAACACCTTCTGCCTGCTGCCAGCGTGGCGCGCGAACCACTGTCGGGACACGTGAACCGCGGCCTCGCAGCCGCCCGGGAGGGCGACGCCTACCTGCAGGGGGGCGAGGCGGTCTCGGGCGGCGTCAGAGACTTGGCTGCAAAGGCACTTCGCCACCAGGCGCCGCACGGTCTCCCCCACGGCCACCGGTCGAAGGCCGCCGTCCTTCTTGGGTAGGGCCACCAGCGAGGCGCCAGCCAGGTAGTCCGCCACGCCGGGGGGGGCTTGACCCTTCGCGAGGAGGTTGGTGAGGCCGAGCAGCTGCTGCAGCACCTCGTCGCGGTGGGCCGCCGTCTGCAGCGCGTCCTTGAGGTGTTGCGGCCGCAAGCCGGAGGGGCCCGGAGCGGAGCCCCGAGGGAAGGCCCGCACCTCGCGCTCGAGCGAGGCGGTGTCTAGCTGCGGCACCGCCGCCGCGTTGACCGCGGGGAGGCTAGCGGCGTCCACGGGTCGCTGGCTGCTTGGGTGCTTCTGACGCATCTGCTCCAGCACAGCTGTGGTGACCTCCGCCGGGGGCTCGCTGGTGAGCGCCGAGCAGCCCTTGGAGTACTGCGCGTCCGCCGAGAGTTCCAGGCAGCGCTGCGCTCTCTGAGCCGCGCGGGAGGGTTTTGCAGTGGCTCGCCTGTCCGCGGTCTCCGCCCAGAGTGAAGCGCGCTCTCCCTCCAGCCAGCGCTGGCAGAGGTTCTTGGTCAGAGCTTCCGCCGCGCTCCTGCTGCCGCGGCCCCCGCGCGTGTGCGGGCGGAGGACACACTTGGGCAGCGTGACAAACTGGAGCCACGCCTCCTCCGTATTTCGGTGCACGGCGAGCGCCGCCGCCTGCGCCAGGCAGCGGGCCCACAGGACCCGCGCCCCCTTGGGCACGTAGTGCTTTGTGCTGGCTCGTCGGGAAAAGACCTCTTGCCAGGTAGGCAAACCGCGCGGCCGGGGGGCGCCGTCGTCAGCCGCCGGCGCGGCCTCGGCAGCAGCAGCTCGCGCAGCGGGGCGGCACCGCGGACGCACGCGCCCATTGCGCGAGTGGAGGTACCGCTGGCAAACCGAGCATTGTGACAAGCTGCGTTCGTCCAAATATGCTTGTGGTACCGACGGCAGGCCCGGAAATCTGCCGTCCGCATGCTCATTAAGATGCGGGCGCATGGCCCCGTGGTCTGCCCAACCAGCGCTGGAGGCAAGGTCCGCGCGGGGGCGGCCCGGGACAGGACAGCCGACCCGCGCGCGCCGGGCGCGCCGTTGTGGAGGGGCCGCGGCGTCGTCTGCAGGGGCGGGCGGCGGCGGAGCCTGCGAGTCTGGAGCTGCGGCCGCTGGCGGGGCAGCCAGGGGCTGATCGGCGGGAGCCGCGGCGGCGGCAGGCAGACCGTGCACCGCCGGTGGAGCAGCCGCGGGCGGCGGGACAGGGGCAACGGCGGCCGCGGCCGGCGGCGGGGTCGCAGCAGCGGAGCTCGCGGCGGCCGCGCGGCGGATCTCTGGCAGGGGGACGCCGGCATCGACATTCATGTCCCGCTCGGGGTCGATGTTCAGTTCTCCCATCCCCACGCCCAGGCGGGGGACTGGGTCAGGATCATCCCCCTCGGTGCGGTTCCGCCGAAGTCGGCGCCCGGGCGACTCCCCAACGGGTGCAATCTCGAGAAAAGTGTTGCGGACGCCAACCTCGTGACGAGCAGGCTGAGATGCCTGCGCCGTTGGCCTGGATGAAGGGAAGCCCGCTAATGCTGCTGGCTGCTGCGGCGCCGCCTCCGGTGGAGGGGGACGGTTGCGGGTTTTGCTGTCCAGCGCGCCACCCGAAGAAGGCCGTGACCGATGATCCCCCCCCTCTCCCCCCCCTCCACGGCGGCAGATGCAACCCATGCGTTCGACGAGACACATGCGGCACACGTCCGAATCAGAGCCCGCGGGGAATGCGGGCGACAGCACGGAACGGATAAGCAGAGCGGCGTGCCCTGCCCACGAACGGCCGCGGCCCTCAATGGGCGGGTGGGCCGCGGCAGACGTGGCGGCCCAGTCGGCGCCAGCGTTCGCCGCCCTGCGGAACTCGCCCTGGTCGAACTTCTCGCTGAACTCGCCCTGGCGCTTGCCGTGGAGTTCGTCCCATTTGACCTTCATCACCTTCTTGAGCCCAGTGGTGAACTCCCATTCGGGCGCCCGCCGCATCTGCTGGGTGCGCTCGATCTTCTCGGTCAGCATGATCAGCATGTCGCTGCGGCCGTCAGCGCCCGGACACTGGGCTGCGATCAGGGTCAGGTCGCTGAAGTCCTCGTGCACGTGATGCTGGAACGTGTCGTCGTCAATCAGGATGTGCGCCGCCTCCGCCAATGTGCGCATCTTCACATATGCTTCACAGCGAATCGCATGGATGACGCCGCCTTGGTCGAGGTCAACGTAATCGTCCGAACGGCCGCTGAGGAAAACTGCCATTGCCTCTTGCATTTTTGTGTGGGGCTGGACAATCCGCCAATGAATGCTGATACTTTGGCAGCCTTGAACACAAGATGGCTACGGAACGTGGCGACGCATACTCATTCATATTCAGACACCGAAGCTCGGCATCGATGTGGGCCAAGTGTTGAGCAAGAAGGGTGTGTCAGCAGACGGTGTCGGGTTGGAATGCATGCCTCGTGCCACAAAAGGTGTAATTAACGATGTTAATTACACCTAGTGCTGGCACAAAGGTTTGCATTCGCAACCCCGAGGTGATGGCTGTTTGCAATCAATGTCAGACGGCGCCTACTCGTTCCTCGTGCTGTTCATGGCTAAGTATGGAAACGACGCTGTTCACGTGATTTCTCGAACAAATACAGGGAGTGGACTTCCTGGCGCTGAGCAATGAGATCGAGTGCTACGTCGTGAGGTTCCTCAGGCAGCGTGGCATCATGCGCCTCGGCATGGAAGCTCACCAGATTTCCATCGCGTCGAAGAAGAGCGGCTGGCGTGGCAATGGGATTCCTGCAGAGCGGGCCGGGATCACGCACATGCTGGACAAAGGCCCAGAGTGCCTGTATTCCGTGCTCTTGGACCAGACGGGCCAGAACGCATACAAAACGATCACATCCTACGATAATGGCTCGCCTGGCGCGCTCTTCCAGTTCACCAAGCACGAGGAAACTGAACCGCCATGGTGGATGAAAGTTCTCCCGGAGGAGGCCATGGCGGCCATGGCGGCCCAACTGCGCAATATCAGCAACTGGTTTTAGCTGGCCAACTACTTCGATCTGCCGTACAGGTGCGAGCTTTGGGCGGCAATTCGGAAAGAGGGGCCACCTCACAAACAACCTGAGAAGATGTCTGCACAAGAAGTGATCGACATGTGCAATGGGTCTAAACTTATGTTCTATCAGCCCGAGGACGAAAAGCCACAGACGGGTGACGCCCCGGACGATGCTCGTGGTAGTCAGTGCTCCGCGGAGCCGTATCAACAACATCATCCCGCCACGGACTACATGCACGACGAAGTGGAGGAGGCGGACACCTGGGTCAATAATAAGATTAATGATGATGGCAAGTCGTGGTACTATTATCCACAGCAGCCCAACGACCATCATCAATATGACAACATGTCGTGGCAGTCCGCGGGCTATCCAGAAGATGCCGACACGTGGCAGCAGCCCGCAGGTCAGCCCGCGGAGGAGTACGCCGACGAGATTCCACAGGCGGAGGGTGTTGGCATTGGCTCGCCAGACACAGGATCCCCACGGCCAACGCTCGGCGGCGGCGGCAGCCCACATACCAGCCTGCCAGGAAGCATGCCAGGCAGCGCCTGCCAGGCAGCCTACGAGGAGCAGATCAAACAGCTAAGCGCGACGGTTGCAGCACTCCGTAACGACGTGATGCAAGCGGTGGACGCTGCAACCGTGGCTGCACAAGCCGCACAATGTGCGGCGCACAATGCGGCCACGGCGCAGCACGCCCAGTTCAGCATGCCACAGCCGCATGTCTGCAGCGTGCCAGTGCCGCCGCAGCCACCACCAACCGCGCCTCCTGCTTGGGTTGAGTGGAAGCAGAGCAGTCGACAAGCGCCAGCCTGGCTAGAGAAGAAAGCGGCTCGTGCTGCACGCTACGCGGCAGGCGACAGGCCACCGCAAGGAGCAACCGTGCCATCGCTGCCGATGTGCAAGTGGTGCGGTAAAAACCAAGCCGGTCGCCATTGCATTTACGAGGCCTGTAGGTCCTGCTGCGACTCCTACAGGCAGGAACTGGGGGCCGCGTCCAAGCGGTGCTGGCAGCACGACGCTGCGTAGATTTTCCAGCAGGTTTTTGTGAACGGCTGCTTCGGCCGAACTTAATTCGCCATGCCTTGCCACAGGGGCCGGGTGTGCATCCCGGGAGGCGGCCGCTGGGTGTCATGGGCCCGCGGAGGCCTCGGCTGGCGCAAGGCGGCCGTTGTGATCATCGGTCCGCGGGCGCCTCGGCTGGCCCAGCCTGGCACTGTGCAAAAGCGCCGTCCTCCTCCGCCTCCCCCGTCCGAGTTCCCACCCCCCCTCCCCCTTCTTCCACCTCCTCGTCCTCATCGTCATCATTCGCCCAGCCGACCTCCGTGACCCAGAACCAGGATTGAACCACCCATTAATATCTTCACTACCCACGGGAACGTGTCGTGCATTTATCTACTTTCAGCGACCCTCCGACGATCAGCTGTTTTCGGCTCGATGGTTTCGGCGCCTCTGTTTCGGCACTGCACTGCTGAAGTCATGTACTCAGAGCTGATGCGGTCTATCGGGTCTGCCAGTAGCACTTGCAACCCTGAGGCTCCGAACCAGCTCATCTCATGTGATGACATCTCCGATGGTTGCAAATACTGGCAGGATTTTGCGCCCTCCGCAGGGCCAGCGGTGCTACTTGGCCAGGCGACGCTCCACTTGAACCGTGCGTCGTCCATGCTGCGCAAGCTTTCAGAGAAGCTTGAGCAGGACAAGGCGTTGCTGGCCTACTAAGCCATCAACTGGCGGATCACAGGTTATTGCTGCAGATCTACCAGAACTGGCCGCACATTCTGGAGCGCGGGATCGTCGTGAAGTGGCGCGCGCAGATCATCGCCCACCTCGGCTCCCAGATCAGGGCGGTGCGCGCGTTCGTGGCGACCCTCATCACGATGCAGAGCTTGGTCGCGGGCCTTTCGCCGCAGATCATGGGGCCGTTCCAATCGAGCAGCGACGCGCTCGGTCTGAGCTGCGGGGGGTGCGCGCCAGTCGACCCATGCGAGTAAGCTTTCGGGCCTGCTCCTCGGCTGCTTCGGCCACGACCGAATTGGCTCTTCGGCTGCTTCGGCTTTAGCGTGAAGTCAAACATCACCATCGTCATCGCCATTCCTCTGTCCTCTCCAATCCATTCCTTTCCAATTCCTTTCCAATCCATCCATTCCTCTCTCCTCTCCATCCATCCTTTCATTCCTCTTTCCTCTCCAATCCATCCCTCCATGTCTCCCCTCTCCAACCCGCCCCCTCTCCAATCCATCCGCCCCGGGTGCGCGCGGCGGCCAGTGGCCGAACCGGCCAGGGGGGGGGGGCTTGGCCGAAGCAGCCAATGAAGTGTGAGGACGTCCCAAGCGATACATTTGTTTTGTACAAGTCTGTTGAGGATGTCTCAGGCGAAATGTTGGTTGTGCAGAGTTGGGGGACGTCTGGAACGGGGGCTTCGTGGGTGGCCAGAACTCGCGGGATGTCTCTGGCGAAGTGATTACGTAGGTCGCCCAGTGGGTATCTAACAAGGCCGAGGCAGCCATCATTGGCCCATCTGCCTGCAGCTCTCTAGATCGAGAAGCCGCAGCATCGAAGCGATGACGATGAGGGGGGAGGGAGGGGGGATTGAAAGACGGGGGGGGCCTTCGGCCGTGGCTGCATCGGCCATCATGGAGGCGCAGGCTGCTTCGGCCGTGGCTTCTTCGGCCGCCGCATTCGTCACGGCTCAGATCTGTTCGGGCCTCCTAGACAGAAGGGGGCGCGCGCTCGGCA
>CAUYUJ010000647.1:467500-535000 GCA_963575745.1 Prorocentrum cordatum
AAACATTCGTGCGCGCCTAGTGTTCTTTCAGCCTGGGCCCCCGCTCCCGCTCGGCCTGCGATTGGTGCGCGATCAGGGCGCGACCAGTACGCGATTAGTGCGCAATTCATGCGCGATGAGTGCGCGACCAGTGTGCGATTAGTGCGCTACCAGTGCGCGATTCGTGAGCGATTCGTGAGCGCGGCTCGTCCGCAACTAGTGTGGCATTTGTGTACGACGACTGTGAACTTTGCACACGACGAAGGCGCCCATAATGCACGATTCTTGCGGGAAGATCTTGACGCATGATTAATGCTTTTCCCGCTCATGTGTTGATGGGCTGCAAGCCCGTCATCTACATCCCTTTCGCGAGCGTGTCGGTGGCAATAGTTCAGCCGATAAACTAGTCCACAAGCGTTGTGTGCTCCCTATAGGCGGCGCGTGCGTTGGCGTGAAGTGGAAGCAGTTGCAAGAGCCAGAATCAATCCTTCCACGGCATACTTGGCAAACTTATCGCCGTGTTGGCGCAGGAAATACAATCGTCCGCGCCATTTGTTGCAGCCACCCCCCATGGGCATGGCCCAGAGCCTTTTCGTTGGCCTTCCCCTTGGGTGTGCGCGTCCAATGGCCGCCCGTCTGGAAGACGCGGCAATCCGACTTGCCATTCTCGTTCCATGCCCACTGCTGTCTGTGTTCATGCAGCTGCTCCTCGAGATCGGCCAATCCGTGGTCCATGAGCTCGTCGCCTCGAGGCTGCCTGGCAGGGGCGCCGTGGCGGCCGCCGTCCGACGACTCCCCAGAAAAGCTCCGATCTTCCAGCGGGCAGACTTTTACGCGGGGCCGCGAGAGCTGGCCTCATAGGGGCTGCAGAAACTGGCTGCGCTTCGCGGGCCGCGTCCTGGACCATATCAATGAAAAGTATCGAGGAAGTGTGTTCGTTAGTGTTTTAACCTTCTCGCAGCGCAAGCGTTCAGCGTTGGAGTCACGCTTTCGTGCCTCGACACATCTTCCCAGTCGCGCGCGGCGCGCGCGGGAAACGCCCAGACACGTGCCTTGCTCGGCTGCGATCAGGGCGACGTTGGCATTGGCGCCCAGCTGGTCTGGGCGGGCACCCCCTGTGCCATGGCCAAGCGCCAGCGTTCCGTCATTCGGCGCTGCCTTCGCCGACGAAAGTTGTCGTGCCTGGTTGTTCTTGGCAGGGTGCGGGTGGCCTGAACCGTAGATAATGATTTATGGTTTCGCTGGTTCTGCTGGCTGCGCCATTGGACTTCCGATCGGGGCGCCCATGGAGGGGGAGGGAGAGAAGAGGCAACCATGAGTCAAGATCGGCCTGGGCCCGAAGGCCCAAGCGAGGCAACCAACGAAACGCGGAGGCCCGTGGGGCATCGAGGAGGTGGGGGAGGAAGGGGGGAGCGAGGGGGCCTACAGGATTGCTCGCAATGCAGAAAAGGCGACGGTCACTGATAAGGATGGTGCACATGATCGATTCAATGAACCGTGTATATCGTCAAAGAAACGGAGGATGAACAGTGATATTACAGATGATGGCCTGTGGTGCAGAGGAAGGTTGCGCTATATATGGTCACGCTGAAGATGAGGACTTGTATGACGAGGAGGAGGAAGAGGAGGAGGAGGAGGAGACTCAGGAGGAGGAGGAGGAAAAGCAGGAGGACGAGGAGGAGGGCGATGACATGGACGAGGGATGGATGATGATGGCGACGAGTAGGTTTGTCCTGTGTCTTGCCAAGGGCTCGATTGGGCTTGCCGCAGCGGCCCGCGGACGGCCGAAGCTAGGGAAGTGTCTTGATGGCGCGCCTGACCTGGCACGTGCCGAGTAATTGATAGGCTGTCGTCAGTTGGCGGGCTGCAGGATGCGAAGCATATGAGCTGCGTGAATTTGTGGCTTGTGCCGGTCTTATTTCGTGGGCCGAGCATCAAAGAGAGCCGTCGTCGACGACGTAGCGTTTGCCTCGGGCTCTGCTTGAACACCTCTTTACACGTAGTGTCCCAGCGTCTTGGCCGCAAATCGAAATTTACCCCGAAGTGACAGGATCTGTTGCCACCGCGCCGGCATGGTTCGGCCGCGCGAGTTTGTTTTCTCTCTCTCTCTCTCTTTCTCTTTTTGTGTTTGTTCGTTTCCTCTCTCTCTCTCTCTTTACCACTTTTCTTTTTTGCTCCGTATATGCAGCTGTACATATACGTCAGCGCACATGAGTACATTCCACAATCATCAATTCGTTCGCGGTGTTGCTCTTGCTCTCACTCTCTCTTTCTCTCTCTCTCTATACCCTCCTGGTTTTTCTCGCATACGTATAGAGACGCTTGGTACTCCCCCATGTGCAGCAGGTTCGGCCTCGCAGACGTGAGGCTATGGCTTGAGAAGCACCCGCAGAAGGCGGGCAAGGAGATGCAGACAGACCTCGTGCATCTCGAGTTTTTCTTCGACGGAATGCTCTCCGAGATTCAGGACTGAAAAACCCCCACCTTACGTACATTGTGGCGAGATCGCGGAAGTGGACTTGTTGCCATTTTCGTTCTGCGTCGTCGTCTTCCTGCTCCTCCTCCTCCGCCTCCCTTTCCTCCAGCTCCTCCTCCCTCTTCCGCTGTCCTCCTCATCTTCCTTGTCCTCCTGATCCCTTTCTCCTCCTCCTCCTCCTCCTCCTGTGCCTCCCCACCTCTCATGCTTTGTCGTCCTCACCCTCCTCGTTCGTCGTCTTCGTCATCTTCGTCGTCGTCGTCCTCGCCGCCGCCGCCGCCGCCGCCGGTGTCGTCGTCGTCGTCGTCGTCGTCGTCGTCGTCGTCGTCCATTTTGGCTCAAGTCGCTTCCAGGGAACAGGTCCCAGGCGACGTGACAACGTCCGAGTTTGCTGAGGCCGACATTTTGTTGGCACACCTCTCCCTTTGAGGTCACCTGTCACCTGTCATGTTCGCGAATGTGCCTCTCGGAGGCGCCGCGTCTTCCTCTGCCCACGGCCGTTCCCCATCTAGGCGCTGCCACCACCCATCAGGAGGATGCCAAGCGTGCTCGAGTGGATCCCAGAACCTCCATGGTCGTGGATGCTGACGCCGAGACCGACGCAGAGATCGAAGGTGGCGTCGCAGGACAGGCCGCCGCAGTGTTGAATCAGCCAGCCGACATGCCCGAGGGTTTGGAGCCGGGAGAGGCACGACTATTTCGAGCGCTGGCGTCCGATTTCAGGGCCACTCTTGCTGCCAGTGTCTCGCCCCTCGAGATCAAGGTTGACAACTGCATAGTGAAAATTAATCAGACTTCTAAGTCCGTGACTGACTTGAAAAAGGATTTCATAGACTTGACCGCGAGAGTCAGTGTGTTAGAGAATGGAGGAGGTGGAGGTACTGGTTCTGCTAGTGGAGCTCGTGCTGGTGAGGGAGCGCCAAGTGTAGGAGCAGGGTCAGACCAGTCTATTCCCCCACCTGCAGCACGTCCACCAGTGAATAAACGCCAGACAATTTGTATCGGTGTCTTTGAGTACGCTGAGGGTGTTGACATATCGAATGACGTGAAACAGGTCCTCCAGAGCGGTCTTTTCCTGGGCGTCAGGCGTGTTTTCGCTGTTGGGAGCTATGCGGACAGGGTGAAGGTTGAGTTCCATAATTCGCAGCGTATGCGGGATTTCCTGGTGAAGGTGAAAGGTAGGAAACTCTCATCGTCTCTAGCCGCCGCCAACGGGGCTCCTTGTCCTACGGCACCTGGCAAGAGACAGTTGTGGCATACCATCGAAAAGTTTCCAGAGGAGTTGGCCTGCCAATCCCGAGCTACCCATGCGAAGGATCTGCTTCGTCCCATCATCCAGGCGAAGTGGCCCGAGATGACCGAGGACTCTGTGAACTTAGCGGTAGATGCTACCAAAGACATGGGCTCAGTTGTTCTCTTGACGAAATACCTGCCGCCCGAGGTGGTGCCGAGAAATCCCCTGAAGGTGCTGATGCGGAACTTCCCAACTTACAACCTCAAGTTGGCGCAGGGTGCTCAAGAGTGGTTCACGAACGTAGGCCTCACTTTTGATTTGCAGAACCACTTGGAGACGACGAGTGATCCCCCGAGGCGGGGGTCTTGACTATCTGGAGGTCCGCGACTACTCTCATCTAGCGACGACACCGTTGTCATTTCTTGGAACTGCAGGGGAGTTCCTCTCAAGGGTGCCGTGCGGGGGCTGGATATCATGAGTAGCGAGTTCCACTGGGACGTCATCTGCATGCAGGAATTCACGGACGTTAGCAAGTTTGACCAGGAAGAGATTTCGGGCCATCCAGTGTTCCTAGGGCTCCCTATTAGGGAGCGGGAAAGGCGACCTGCGATTGTGGTGCATAAGTCTCTCAAGGCCTGTATCTCGACCGACCCCGTGCGTAGGGGAAATAGCTTAGCCGTGCGCATCGTCGCTCCCCATGGCGGACATCTTTGGATTGTGTGCTCTCATCTAGATTCCGATTCCAATCACCATGCCGCGTACTACAAAGACCTCGAGGATTGCGAGTTCCTACTGCAACATACGCCCAGCCAGTTCAGCCCCATTTTGTGCATGGATGCTAACGCTTCCTTCGACTCGGACAGGTGCCCAACGACCTCGATAGGCCCGTGCACCGCCGGCGTGACCTCTTGGAAGTCAGACGCTTTTCACGAGATGATTGTGTGCCAGAACCTGGTGCTGACGAACACGTGGAGCGAGCCGGCCACAGGACGGGCCATTTGCTTCTACGACGGCGCCAACGAGCCTCGGCAGATCGACTTCATTGCGGTCGGCAGCCAAGTGGCCAGGCGTTCGTACGACTGTCAGGCACGGCACTGCGCAGCCTGGAAGAGTGATCACTGCCCGCTTGTTTTTCGTTTCTATGCCTCTCGGAGGCACAGCTTGCGCCCTGTCTTTGTGCCGAACATCGCATGTGCTTTTAAGGTAAAACCTGTCGGCTGGAAGCTTTTTGATTTTTCATGCGCTAGGCAAGTTGACGAGAAGTTGGGGATCCAGGACCTGGCCACCCCAGCGGAGGATCTCCGCACGGTGCGTTTTCGTTTGTACAGCGACGGGCACTTCAAGAAATATTCGAAGTCCCGAACCACCTGTGGATGGGGCTTCGCCGTTTTCGATGACCCCCCTGGCCCCCCGTATAACTCGAGGGCCCCAGGAACCCGAGTCGATCCGATTTTCCGCGCGTGTGGCCCCGTCTGTTTAGACACATATAATACTGCGTACGTAGGGAGTGTGAGACACACGAACAACACGGCCGAATCTGCGGCGCGTTAGAGATGGGTCTCTGGCTGCTCGGGTCCGACACGCAGGCGGAGGAGCAGTCCGTCATCCCGAAGGGCACCCCCATTGAATTCATCTTCGATTATGTGTGCGTCTTGGGTATCTTGGAACATAAGTTTTGGCCGAAGAATAATGTCGCTCTGTCTTTCCTCGTCAGTTTCGTTTGGGATCTGGTGAAGAAAAGGAGGAGGGTTTATTTTACTTGGATCAGGGGACACTCGGGCAGTTGTGGAAACACGGCTGCTGATCACCTAGCGGAGGAAGGGGGCCGTGACCACCGCGGCCCCCAGGGGCCATATCGTTGGGAACAACATCGACCGTATGAGATTCCGAAGCTTGATGGTTATGGCATCCGCCAGTTTTTAAGTGCAGCCGACGCCCCATTGAATGAGGTTCAGTTCGTATTTCGCCGAGGCGCTGCGCCCTCTCCTGCTGGCCTATTTCAGTAGCCTTGGACCGACGTACTCGACAAACCGCGCAAGAGGAGATACATACACATCAACACAACGGATGCCCCGCCAGACGCTTCGATGGTTTCCCGCCTTGGCCAACAGGGCCGACCGTTGCCCTCTCTTGGAACTTTCGCCTCCATGGTTGGGGAAGTGGCTGCGCTGCGCGGCAAGAAGAGTTCCACGGGGCCGCCCAAGCTTTCCAGGGGGGCATCCATTGAGTCGCAGGATAGCGAGACGGCAGGGGGAGAGATGTTATTGCAAGAGGAGGGCATGAGGGAGGAGGTGGCGATGTTCCATGGGCAGCTTTTCAAGGGCCCAGAGGACGGGTCCCTCCCGCGGTGGGCGTGGCAACAGTGGGGCCCTGACTGCCTAGCAGCACTTCCGAAGAAGCTGGATGCCCAGCTGATGCGGAAATTTCTGTCGAGACTTGAGCCTGGGAAGACGTGCCCCAGATATGATTGTATTGTCATGGAACTGCTTCAGGATCTTAGTGCCGAAACTCTGGATATCCTGGCCGAACTTTTTGTTCTGCGTCTCACGAACCATCCCAGCTCCCAGCGAATCCTTGGGCCCGGCTTTCGCGCGGGATCAGGTGACCCTTCTGGCCAAATTTTATGGAGCTTGCAGAGTGGCGGATTTCAGGCCGATCGCTCTGCTGTCCAGTTTGCTGAAGCTGTACTCGATGTGCCTGAGTGAGCTCATAGACCTCAGCTCGCTGCCGCTGTCCCGTCTGCAGTTTGCGTCCCGACGAGGATTCCAAGTGCACGAGGTCGTGGCGACCGCCCGCCTCCTGATTGAGCGTGCTGTGGAATTTAGAGAACCGTTTTTATTTAGGTGAAGGTGATTTACATAAAGCTTATGATCATGTACGACGCACACGCATCATGCGAAATCATGAACGTATACGTACCTCGCGTATTCTGACTGCTGCCTGGCTTCGAGAACTCCGCGATGCGAGATCCGACTTTTTTTTATACTTCCAGGACTTGCCCCAACCAGACCCATCCCACGGACCCGTTCCTCTTACAGGGAGACCCCGAGGCACCGAGACTTTTCAACTTGTTCCTGGACGATCCGATTAATGAGTTCACATATTTATGTATCCGCAATAACTGGGGATATCCTCTGGAGCCCGAGGACCTGGCCATCCTGGGTCAACCCGCAAAACGGCGCAAACGGGACCTTCAATTAGAAAGACTTCCTCTACTTGTATTAGCAGATATTTTCTACCTCTTCGCCAGCTCTCCCGCGATGTTGGTCGCGATGTGGGATGCCCGGCGCCGTGCCCTGCAGAAGTTTTGCTATGTGGTCAAGCTCGCGGACTGCAAGTGGTCCACGACCGCGGCGGACAGCGCCGCCCAGCTCCGCATAGGCCTGGGACTTGCAACGCGGGTCCTGCGCAGTGAGGGTTTTCGAATGCTGGGAGCCTGAGCTACTTTGGGCAGTTGTGCGTCCGAAGCCGCACGGAGAGGCATTCGCAGGGCCTGGGCAGCCTGGGCCAAACATAAGGCCATACTGTGCAACAAAAAGACCAACCTGGGGAAGCGCTTAGGGCTTCTCGATTCGCCGGTTCGCCAGGCCGCTTTCTTTTGTTTTGGAGGCCCCAACTTTACGCGACAACACTTGAGCACGATAAGGGCCGCCCAGACCAGGATGCTCAGGTATATGATTGGACTCCGTAAGTTGGACGAGGAAGACATGTCTGAGCACGTGTCGCGTCTCCATCGTTTGCTTCAGAGCCAGATGAGTGGGCATAAGGTCGTGCCGCGGGGCGAGTACGTTTTCACGTTGGGTCATCGTTGGGCGGGGCACCTCGCCAGGATGCAGCTGTATGATAAATAGCGGGTCGCTCACATGACACTGAAGTACAAAGATTATGAATACTTGAAAATATTAGAGAGGACCCTGGGGCGCCAAGGACACCACTACAACTTTCATGTTTGGCGATGGGAACAACAATTCTATCAGTATTATGGGACAGAGTGGAAGGAAACAGTTTGGGATTCCGAAGAGTGGAGGGCGTCTCTGGATGATTGGCTGGTTTCGAGAAAGTCTCAGTATGGTAGCTCTCCCAAGCGTCAAAAAACCAACCCAGAGCACCACTGGATCATCCTGAACTTCCAGCAGTATGCGAAATTGGCCGCCGAGATGAGTTCGTTCTGATCCTTGTGTCGTAGTTTGCGCCACCTTTTCCTGGATCGACTCGGGGGGAAGTTTTGCCCCTGTCCCCACCGCGTCAGCCCGCCCAGCCTGTGAGCTCACAGGCATCCTATCGAGCTTGTTCAGAATCTAGACAGCCAGGACTCCAGCGTCGCTTCAGGCTGTGTGATGATGATGTCGTCGTCGTCGTCGTCGTCATCGTCGTCGTCGTCGTCGTCGTCGTCGTCGTCGTCGTAGTCGTAGTCGTCTCCTCCTTCTTCTCCTCCTCCTCCTCCTCCTCCTCCTCCTCCTCCTCCTCATTGTCCTTCTCCTCCCTCTTCCTGGGCCATCCAGCTGCCGAACACGTGGGAAGCTCGCTGATTGGCTTGAGAGTGGGTGTGTTTGGCTTGTGCCTGCTGCGAAAGGCTCCCCAGTCTCTAGGCCAAGCATCTTTTGACCTGGCTAAGGCGTGCCGCTGCGAGGCGCAATATTCATGCCATTGGATCCCAGGGCTGTCGCTGACTGGACGGGTGCGCAGGCTCCGCGCGCTGGTGCGGAAAGTGACGGCATAAGGAGGCCCAGACACCCAGCGCCTCGAACAAAGTCGAGGCGGCCAGTTCGTCTTCACTGTTGTTTCCGAATGCTAGTTTCGGGCATCGCGGCCGTCAAACAACGGCTCGGGGCCGTCAGAAATGGTTCGGGACGGGTCGAGAGGTTTCGGGGCCTATGCATCGATCGAAATCGAAGTGCTGGGTGCCTGGGGGAGCAGCAGGCGCGGGCCCAGCTCTGGGACGCGGAAAAAGACAGCCGCCACGGGTCTCCGAAAGAAACTGGAGGACCCCGAGGAGGCCAGTCGGCCTGCGCGCAGCAGCACGCCCGTCACGGGCACCTTGCGCAGCTTGTGCACGAAGCATTTGGGCAAGTGGTGGAGTAAGTGGTGTCGAGCGGCAGCTGTGCCGACGAGCTCACCGAGGAAAGCCCAGCCTCGGAGGTCACGGCCGAGCGCGAGTTTGAGTGGTATGTATATGTATGCTATATATGTATGTATGTATGTATGTATGTATGTATGTATGTATGTATGTATGTATGTATGTATGTATGTATGTGTGGATGTATGTATGTATGTATGTATGTATGTATGTATGTATGTATGTATGTATGTATGTATGTGTGCATGCATGCATGCATGCATGCATGCATGCATGTATGTGTGTGTGTGTATGTATGTATGTATGTATGTATGTATGTATGTATGTGTGTGTGTATGTATGTATGTATGTATGTATGTATGTATGTATGTATGTGTATATATACATATATATATATATATACATAGGTATACACATAAATTTGGTTCGACATGTGGCGGCGGATGGAGGCCAGCGCCTCCGCGCAAGCCAGGGAGGAGGAGAAGGACGCCGCAGGTGCGGGGCGCCCACACCGGCTTGGGCGAGCAGGGCTGCGGCCAGCACCGGCAGGAGGAGGTACCCACCGAGGTGTTGGTGGACCGCAACTTGGACGTCGCGTGATGGGGGGCGATCAATGGAGGGGCAGCGAGGGCTGCAGAAAAAAACCCTTGAGGGCCCCGGAATGGGGCCGTTTAGGGACCAGAAGAGGACCTTTTGGACCCCGACAAGTGCACCTTTCTCCCCCCTCGTATCCCGCCCCCCACAGGTCGCCCCCCAATTAAGCGACGCCCAAGCAGCACTTTGGCTGCCCTCTCCGGCTTGCCTGGACGCCGTGGAGCGACAGTTCGGCCCGTCTGCCCCCAGCGGCAGGCAGATGCAGGCTGAGCCAGCCTGCGCCCGCCAGGAGCCTCGCGATCAGGCCCCGTTCGATGCGTGGCCTGCACTGCCGCTCGATGCAGTCGGACCGAGGCAGAAAATCGAGGTTGGTTCGGGGAGGGTACCCTCATGTTCTTCGTGTTTGTTGGATGTTTTTGTGCATCCTGGGGGAGGGGCGCCCTCGGGCGATCTGATGTTTCGGGGTGTTCTGGCCGGCGGAGGGTCTCGTTTTCTTGAAGGATGTTCTTCTGCTTCTGTCCCAGGTCTGTCTGTACAAGAGGAGCTCCCGAACTCGTCCTTGGCATCGGTCCTCCGCGTGCGCACTTCTCCACGGAGTTGCGTCCCAACTTGCGCTGCCGCAGCGGTCGCGGGCAATCGTTCAATTGGTTGGGCCTTCTGGGCCGTTGTCGCGGCCCCGCAGTCGTCGCCGTCAGGTCCGACTGTGCGGCGGGAGGCGCGCGTGCCGATGGCGTCGGCAAGTCCCAGAGGGGCGGCCGCCGCAGCTGGCTCCCATGGGGGGTTGCCCCAGGCACGGCCGGCGGCAGGCGGGGCGGACAGAGTCTCCTCCCCTCTCCTGCTCCTCCCTCCTCTTCCCCCTCCCTCCCCTTGCCTCCTCCCCCCTGCCTCTCTCCTGACTCTCTCCCTTCCTCTCCTCTTTTTTTTTTTCTCTCTCTCTCTCTCTCTCTCTTCTCCCTCTGCCTCGATGTGCCCGCCCCTCCTCTTCCCGCACCCTCCCTCCCACGCAGGAGCAGGAATGGGGGGAGGAGGATGAGTTTTTTTTGTTATGCGAACGATTCACAGGCGAAAATTGTCAGGATGGGGCTGTGTCCGGAAAGCTAGAGAAACAACAAGCGCAGCCTGCAGGCCGATTCGTTTACGCTGTTCCTAAATGCTGGCTGCCAGCCGTGTGACGGCTCGGCCGATCCAGACATACATACATACATACACTACAATGCAATACAATACAATACACTACACTACACTACAATACACTACAATACAATACTATACAAACATACATACATACCTACATACATAGATACATATATACTTACACACATACATACATACATACATATATACATACATACATCCATCCATTCATCCATCCATCCATCCATCCACACATACATACAGACATACATACATACATATAATACATATAATGCATATAATACACAAAACACATACATACATACATACAGCCATATATACATACATACATTCAGACACACATACATAAGTACATACATATTTACATATACTACATCCATACATACATGCATACACACATGGATGTATGCATACATACATACTCACATACATACATACATACATACACACATACATACATACATACTTGCATGCATACATACAGACATACTTGCATGCATACATACATACATACATACATACAGGCAACCATACACACATACATACATACATACATACATACATACATACAGGCAACCATACACACATACATACATACATACATCAGCACATACATACATACATACATACATACATACATACATACATACATCCGTCCATCCATCCAGCAATCCATGCATGCATGCATCCATCCATCCATACATACATACATAGTACGTACGTGCGTATATACATACGAAAGAGCGCGTTCTATGGTCGCTTGGAGTGGGGGGGGATTGGAACCCTGGATGGAGGGGGGGAGTTCGAACCCCCCCCACCCCCTCCCCTTCCCGTGACTGAGGGGGGGGTTCGAACCCCCCCCCCCTCGCTACTTCTCCTCTCTCCCTCTCCTCGGGCTGGCGCCGGCGTCGGCGGCGGCTGGCGGCATTGGCGGGGGTGCTGGTGGTGGTGGTAGTGGCAGTGGTGGTGGTGGTGGTGGTGGTGGTGGTGAGGTGGTTTGTGGTGGTTGTGGTGGTGGTAGTGGGTTGTGCTGCTGGTAGTAGTGGTGGTGAATGTGGTTGTGGTGGTGGTGTTGTGGTAGATTGTGGTGATGGTGGTGGGAGTGGTGGTGGGTTGTTGTATTGGTGGTGGTGGCTGTGAGCTGTTGTGGTGGTGGTGGTGGCTGTGGTGGTAGTGGTTGTGTGGTGGTTTGGTGGTGGCGGTGGTCGGTTGAGGTGGTGATGGTGGTGGTCGTGGTGGTGGTGGTGGTGCTGATGGCGTGGTGGTTTGTGGTGGTGGTGGTGCTGGGCTCTGGTGTTGTTGGTGGTGGTGGTGCTGCTAGTCGTGGTGCTGGTGGTGGTGGTGGGTGGTGGGTGGTGACGGTGGTAGTTGTGTTGGTGGTTGTGGTGGTGGTGTGGTGGTTTGTGGTGATAGTGTTGGTGGTGGGTTGTGGTGATGGTGGTGGTTGTGGCGGTGGTGGTGATGGTGGTGGTAATGGTGTGGTGGTTTGTGGTGGTGGTGGTGGTTGTGGTGGGTTGTGGTGGTGCTGGTGTTGGTGGCATTTTTGGTGGTGGTGGTGGTGGTGAGGTGGTTTGTGGTGATGGTGGTGGTTGTGGTGATGGTGGGATTGTGGTGGTTGTGGTGGTGGTTGTGGTGGTGCTTGTAGTGGTGGCGGTGGTGGTGGTGGTGGTATGGTGGTCTGTGGTGGCGGTGGTGGTGGTGGTGTCGCCTTCGGCTCTTCCCGCCACTTTTTTGGCAAAGGGTCAGAGTTCTAATGGATGCCTCTTGAGGTCTCGTCAGAATGGTCTCGGGGGCGTTTGAGGAGCATGTGAGGGCTCGATATGACGATTTGTGTGTTCCCTCTGCTGCCTCTGGGCCCTCTCTGGTCATCGTCGCTGCGTCCCCGCCGTCGGCGCTGCTGGCCGCCGCCAGCGCCGGCGCCGGCGCCGGGGGGCTGGGGGGGGGTTTGCCCCCTCCCCGCCCCCTTGGCCCCTTTGGGGGGGGGGAGGGGGGTTCGGGAGGGAGGGGGGGGCGTTGGGGGGGAGGGAAGTCTCCCTGGTTCTGATCGACGGCGCCGAGTATTGGGGGGGGCCAACCCCCGGTTCAAAACGCGCCGCCGAATGTTCCGAAGGCAAGCGCCCGTGAAACGCGCTCTCTCATACGAGAATACATACGTACATACATACATACATACGCACATACACACATACACACATACATGCATGCATTTATGCATACATGCATACATACATACATACATACATATATACATACATACATACATACATACATACATACATACATGTTTATGTATCTATCGATCCATACATACATGCAAACATCCATACATCCATACACATACATGCATGCCTGCACACATACAGGCATACAACCATACACACATACAACCATACATACAAACAAACATACACATGAAACAACCATACACACATACACACATACACACATACACACATACACACATACACACATACACACATACATGCATACACACATACATACATTCATGCATGCATGCATACATACATACGTACATGCATACGTACGCGCGTACGTGCGTACATACGTACATACGTACACATATACCTGCATACCTGCACATGGATATATATATATATGTATATATACATCTATGTATGTTTATGTACGCATACGTATATCCATGCATACTTGCATGCATATTTACATGCATGCATATATGTATATACGCACATATATATATATGTATATATATGGCGAAGTTCAAACGGCAGTCATCCAAACGTGTCAGGAATCGAAGCAGACCAATTGCATGAATATAAACTGTCGGCGCTCCGCGCGAATTTCTTGGATCAGCGTTTGGCCCCCTGGCGCCAGGGAAGGGGCAGCGCTAATCAAAGAATCCGCGCGGAGCTCCGAAATATTATCTTTATGCAGTTTTACTCGTCTTCTCAGGGACGCAATCGATTTGGTTTGGGTGCATTTTGCCGGGTCAGCAGGTATTAGGAGGGAGTGTCGCCAGGCCTGGAGGCATGGCACGGGCGAGCATCGAAGACGGGAAGACCGACGAAGCGGGGGATTCCCAGGAGGGGGGGAACCTGGACGGCGAGGAAGTTGACAGGGAGACGAGCACCTCGCTCAGGGAGGTATGAACTGGGCTCCAAGAGAGGATTCCAATCCATGCTGCAGTAGCGACTGCGGATGTCTGCGGGAATGCCACCATTCACCGACTCAAGTATGGCTGTGTAGATGCCATGGGGAGGAGGAAGAGGAGTTAGACGAGGAGGAGGAGGAGTTGGACGAGGAGGAGGAGGAGGAGGTGGAGGAATAGTTGGACGAGAATGATGACGATGCTGCTGATGATGATGATGACGATGATGACGATGATGCTGAGGATGATGATGATGATGATGACGATGACGATGATAATGATGATGATGATGATGATGATGATGATGATGGTGATGATGATGATGATGATGATGATGATGATGATGATGATGATGCTGATGCTGATGCTGATGCTGATGCTGATGCTGATGATGATGATGATGGTGATGGTGATGGTGATGGTGATGGTGATGGTGATGATGGTGATGATGATGATGATGATGATGATGAGGAGGAGGAGGAGGAGGAGGAGGTCCCCTTCCTCTCCTCCACTTCCTCACTCCTCCTCTCTGGAGGTTTCTTGAAGTCCCCGGAGGTCTCGTGAGGGAGGCTTCAGTAGCTTCCGAATATTCAATCTTTGATCCTCGATTTTCGAACACCTCCTCCCCACCCACGGGAGGTCCCCGGGAGGTCTTCGGAGGTCTTCGAAGGTTTCCGGAGGAAGGTTCCTGCCTCTGGAGGCCCTCAAGCTGCGTCGCAGTCGGTTGCCTCCAGTTAGTTCGGTGTGTTCCGTTGTGCCGTTGCTGCGTCGCCGCGTCCTTTTGGGTTGCTTGCGCCCTGTCGGTTTCTGTTTCGTTGTCGATTCGGTCGGTTTTCGGTTTACTGTCGTCGTGGACAGCATGTTCGCCAGATAGCGCCCTGTGGTCTCAAGACGAGCCCTCGCGTGCACCGACAACGACGCGTGCACCGACAACGACTGGTCGGCGTTTTAGCTTACCCGTGGTCCCCAGTCGTGAAGAATTAGTGCTGGCGCCGCGGCGCCGCCGTCCAGTCACTCGTAGGGCCGTCCTGCGGGAACAGGCGCAGTGTCCAGCGTACACTGTGCTGCCTCCACTCCGACGACGCTGTTTTTTCGCGACGTGGCCCCCTGGGGATCTCGACCTTTTCCCGGGGACGGGCTTCTCATCCTATCTCGTTTTGACGGTCCGAGGGCCTGGCAGCTGCTTCCAATCGCCGAACAAATTGAAACAACGGCCGTCTCGATGTTGTGTGCGACGCTTGGGGGGCGGGGCGCAGGGGGGGTGGGGGGCGTTCGTCGGGCCTCCGCTCGAAGGCGAAAAAACCCAAAACATAAGCACACATCCGCTCATCTCGGTCATTGTGCCTCGAGGCTGGAGAATGCACTCGACCGTCACGACGCCGACCCCAGGCCCCCGTCGCCGACCCACGACGACGACGCCCGTCCGCTGCAGGAGGACCCCCCCGCCTTCGAGAGGGCGTTTGCTCATATGATCGAGAGCCAGCTGCAGGAGCGGCGCCGCACAGAGTTCCGCGAGAAGTTGCGGGCGCGCCAGCGACGCAGGAGCGGCTGGGGGGGCAGAAGCAGGAGAGGTGGCGGGGATGGGAGGAGCAATGAGGAGCGAGGAGGGGGACGGACGAGGATTTGGAAGAGGAGGGGTGAGCAAGGTAGGGCAGGAGACTGGGAGGAGGAGGAGGAGGAGGAGGAGGAGGAGGAGGAGGAGGAGGAGGAGGAGGAGGAGGAGGAGGAGGAGGAGGAGGAGGAGGAGGAGTAGGAGTAGGCGGAGGAGGAGTAGGAGGAGGAGGAGGAGGAGGAGGAGGAGGAGGAATGGAGGAATGGAGGAGGAGGAGGAGGAGGAGGAAGAGGAGGAGGAGCTACGTAGCCATTTTGGCTCAAGCCGCTTAGCAGCGAGCGAAAGCCCCATTATTCAAGACGGCAGGGTGATGGTTCCATTGGCCAGAGCAGCTGGTGGCGGGCGTCGCGCTGATGTTGGTGATTACGTGCAGGGCTGCCAGCCAAGCGATCTTCGGAGGAGTCGAGCGGCGACGACAGCGGCCGCGAAGAAGGCAAGGGAGAGCGCGGCTGCAGCTATTGTGCGTACTGACCCGCCAGCTGGAGGAGGCCCATTCCATGGTCGTGACCCTGGATGTTGGATATCCTTTCCATTCAAGATTTCTGGCTGAGACTGTCGTGTTTTAACGCGTACGTACGGTGTAAGGTTCTAAGGCACTTGTTTTTCCCAACCCTCCTGCGTTGGGTACTCGTTTTGAATAGAGCACTGCGGTCTCCACCTTCCTTCCTTCCTTCCTTCCTTCCTTCCTTCCTTCCTTCCTTCCTTCCTTCCTTCCTTCCTTCCCGCCTCCTCCCGCCATCCCTGGTGGGGCTGCGATCTGCGAAACTGTCGTCACTTTCGAGGGCTGCTGGGGGGCCCAGCGGAGTGACGCCCTACGGGGATTCAGATTAGACCTCGCCATCCCTGGGGGGCTGCGATCTGTGAAACTGTCGCCACTTTCGAGGCTGCTGGGGGGCCCAGCGGAGTGACGCCCTACGGGGATTCAGATTAGACCTCGCCATCCCTGGGGGGCTGCGATCTGTGAAACTGTCGCCACTTTCGAGGCTGCTGGGGGGCCCAGCGGAGTGACGCCCTACGGGGATTCAGATTAGACCTCGCCATCCCTGGGGGGCTGCGATCTGTGAAACTGTCGCCACTTTCGAGGCTGCTGGGGGGCCCAGCGGAGTGACGCCCACGGGGATTCAGATTAGACCTCGCCATCCCTGGGGGGCTGCGATCTGTGAAACTGTCGCCACTTTCGAGGCCTGCTGGGGGGCCCAGCGGAGTGACGCCCTACGGGGGGGGGGGATCTCAGTTAGACAGATCCTCTGGGGGGCTGCGATCTGTGAAACTGTCGGGATTCAAATTAGACCTCGCCATCCCTGGGGGGCTGCGATCTGTGAAACTGTCGCCACTTTCGAGGCTGCTGGGGGGCCCAGCGGAGTGACGCCCTACGGGGACTCAGATTAGACCTCGCCATCCCTGGGGGGCTGCGATCTGTGAAACTGTCGCCACTTTCGAGGCTGCTGGGGGGCCCAGCGGAGTGACGCCCTACGGGGATTCAGATTAGACCTCGCCATCCTGGGGGGCTGCGATCTGTGAAACTGTCGCCACTTTCGAGGGCTGCTGGGGGGCCCAGCGGAGTGACGCCCTACGGGGATTCAGATTAGACCTCGCCATCCCTGGGGGGCTGCGATCTGTGAAACTGTCGCCACTTTCGAAGGCTGCGTGGGGGGCCCAGCGGAGTGACGCCCTACGGGGATACAGATTAGACCTCGCCATCCCTGGGGGGCTGCGATCTGTGAAACTGTCGCCACTTTCGAAGGCTGCTGGGGGGCCAGCGGAGTGACGTCCTACGGGGACTCAGATTAGACCTCGCCAGCGCTGGGGGGCTACGATCTGTGAAACTGTCGCCACTTTCGAGGGCTGCTGTGGGGCCCATGAAACTGTCGCCACTTTCGAGACCTGCTGCGGGGTCCAGCATAGTGACGTCCTACGCGGACGCAGATTGGACCCGTCATTCTACTTCGATTATCCCGCATCTGCGATCGACTGTATGTGTGCGAGGAACTAGACATGGAGTGGTCTGGCACTGACTGACGTCAAATCGTTGTGTGCCAGTGTCTCCTGGGGTGTTGCCTGATGTGGATGCAGCTCGTCGGCGCTGCGACTCGAGCTGGCGGTCGTCCTTCGGACCCGCAGAAACATCTGCTGAGCTCGATGAGCTAGGGGAACTACAGGAAAGAAGTGCAGGAAACGGAGGCCGGTCATGCACTCGCCGATACCTCGTTGCTCTGTCATCGTCTTTGCTGTTGCATGATCCTTATCTGGCCTGCCGGCGCCGCGGCTCGAGCTGGCGGTCGCCCTTCGGGCCCGCGGGAACATCTTCTGAGACAAGTGGACGCCGCCGCCTTACTTGCAGGCAGCGCATTGCATTCGCGGACAGCAGCATGGCAGACCGCAGTGAGATCCTCAGTCGCGTGGTGTTGCCAAGCCTGGTGGAGACGCGCGTGATCGACCTGAAGTCCCAATCGCGCGTGCACTGTACCTGCGTGGCGTTCAGGCACGCGCGTGATGCTGCTCGCTCCGCGTTCAACCAGTACGTCGCCAGTGCAACTTTGGACGATGGACAACCGATTGATGATACGCGACCCCGGCCTTGAGTTTCTTTCCCGCGGGCCGCCCGCAGACCTGGCGGCGCGCCTGCGAGCGTTCAGCTCCCGCGCTGAAATGTGCGGGAAGGAGGCGGAGAAGCTAGCGGGCGAGCTACGCCTCGCTCGTTCCTTGCGCAAACTAGTTTTATCATGTGGAACTCTGCGACGACATGGCGCAGGCAGCGCTGCGGGTTTAGCTCGCACCTGAAAAACGCGGCAGTCTTCTGTCTCCTCCCGCCACTTTCATCGTCGTCCTATTCCCCGCCTCACCTTCTCCATGCATGCTGCTGCTTCCGCGATGGCCTTTCGCCCCCCCCCGCCCCCCATTCCATCTCTCTCCTACCCCTCGTTCCCGTACCCGTTCTTCTTCGATCCTGGGGCCTCAAGCCTCGTTCTTTCGATCGTCGTCCTGTGAATCGTGCAACGCATGCGCATCCCATGTAGCTTGCACAGCAAATCGCCGCGTCTACACTGTCGTTGTTCCTGCTAATGTTGGCATGCTCCTCCTGCAATTTGATGCGCGTGGGTTGGGTACGTCGCAGGGTAATTGTTTTTAGAATGCTTCTGCGTTCGAAGAACATCTCGTGGTCGCCTATAGGACTGCCGGGACGGTCGGTCCCTGCTCAATCCATGTCGATCGAATTGCGTGGCGAGTTGCATGCCAGGTCAAAGATGATCATTCCCGTGATGTCGGCGGGCCTCTCGGGCTCAAGGGTGTCGGGGGTGGCGAGAGCAAGGCAGAACCTCGCCTCGCTCGACCTCGCGTCGCCAGCGAAGATCATCCAGAGAACCTCCCACACCGAATTGAATTCCATACAACGGCGTCCAAAGGGACGTGAGGAGTTCCAGCTGATGGTGGAGCCCCTGGCGCCAGCAGTAGGGCAGTCTGCTCCTAAGACTTTCGGCGTGCAGTGCTCATGTGGTGCGGTGGCTTTCTCGGCGTGCGCTGGAAGCCACGCTGGAGCACCGCCGCGCGGGAGTGGGGCCCCGCGGGACCTGCAGAAACCGTTCATGCCCAGGCGCGAGGCGGATTGTTTCGTGCAGGCAGAGGGGAATACACATGCAGGTGGTCAATTTCCCAGGATCGGATCGGCAAGTGGCCAAGGATTTGCCCTTCGTGCGCCTCCGCGCGCGACTCGACGCCAAGGCTCAGGAGGGGACCAAACATTGCCAGGCTGTTGGCTGGAGCTTACGGGCCCCTGCGGGGGATGACTGCCCTGAAGCTGACCTTTCCTCGCTCCTCGCTGCGCTCGGCTGGGGCATGCTAGGGGTCAACGGGCCTTCGGGCGCATCGAGGGCGACAAGGGGATGGAGTGGCGCTGGTGTTTGGTAGCTTCTCCTGCTGCTTCACGTGCAGTGTATGTGATGCAGGTGCGAGTGGTCCATGGAGCCGTGCTGTCGCGTCATCGTCTTTGGCTGATTGGCTGTGTTCTTCGATTGCTTGGAGGCGTTCTTCTTCTGAATTGCGCCCGCGGATTGTTCATGCACTGACCTCTCGGATCTCGGATTTGTTGGGTTCTTCTGGAGGTGGAGGAACTGGGCCCTTCATCGCTGCGCATTTCGATCCACTTGGCTTCAAGTTTCAAGTCCGCTGCCAAGTGGCACCTTCAGAACCTTTCACTGTGCCACCGGTTAAAACTGGAAAAGGTGTCCTATGTTCATCAATTTCGTCATGTGTGGTCGCGGATCGAGGCCGCGGCGAGACCTACGCCATGAGTATGTTCCAATCGGGGCGCGGGTGTTTGTACGTTTTGGAATCAACTGTCCGTCTGCGCAACATCAGGGCTGCTATGATTTCGGCCAACGCTGCTCTCCAGGCCAATCGCAAGTCGACGATGTATTTTTCATCAGCGAGCGAGAGCAAGCACGTGAATATAACGCGTCCGAAGAGCACGCGTTCACTTCAATGCAACTGCGTGGTGCAGCAGATTCGGCACATCTGGGCCCGAGTAAATTGAGTCGTTAACAGGTGCATGGGGTAGAAGCGAGCAGATTCAAAGCGATGGTTGCAGAGCTGGAAAGTACTATGGGATAAGAGCGGGAGGCCGAGGATCTTGACGGATCACGCATGCAAGGGCAGCCCAGTCACGAAGGGGGCAGCCAGTGGGCGGCAGTCTAGTCAGCGGCAGTTCGTGCGTTGGGGAAACTCAATGGGTGCATGCCAGAGTTACGTGAATGGAGCGATCGGTTGTTCAATGCTGCGGCACATGTACACAGTGGAAGCCGCGAAACGCTGAATGCGCCGAGTGTCTAGTTGGGAACCGTGGGCGGCGCGGCGCCCGACCCGGGCGAAGGGGGTGAGACGCAATCGAACCTTTGCGCGGCAGTTCGCCGCGGCATAATATATCGAGGCAGCGGGGGGGCGGTAATTCCAAGACGGCGCCGATGAACATTGCGCGCCGGAAGGAGACGAGGCGCATATGTTCGACGATCTGTGGTCGCGGGGCGGGGTGGGGCGGGGCGGGGCGGGGTCAAGTTAGCCAGCTCGAACGAGCCAGAGGGCCCCGTCCACTCCCACCCGCCCTCCCACAACATAGGAAGCAAGTGCGTCGCGTCCGACGCCTGTCGCTCATCTTATGTCGCGGGCGGCTAGACGTTCAGCGCGCGACGCGAGCTGCGTCCTATTCCTGCCGCGCATTGAGCGACGTCGACGAGAAACGAGACCGCGCGCGATGTGCGCCGCGCCCCGCTCCGGCCTCCCATGTTGCATCGTCGGCCACAACATGTCCAGCGCGCGAAGTGCGCCGCGTTTCATTCCAGCCACGCGCGCCGGCGGCGAACCGCACTTGCCTGAGGCATTATTATGATTTGCCGCCCGCCCAACTCCGCAACCCGCTGGGCCGCAGCGTCGACGACAAGGCCATGTTGACGAGCAGGCGTCTCCGCGCGATGTGCGCCGCGCCCCATTCCCGCTGCGCGATTCGCAGCGCCGACAAGAGAAAGTACATGTTGGCAAGAAAACGTCGACGTTGGTGTGTGTTTTTTTGGCAGGTAGGACGGGGGGTCCCGCGCAGCGTTGGCCAATCGTCCGCGCGCGATGTGCGCCGCGTCCCATTCCTGCTTCATTGTTCGCAGCGTCGACGACAGGAAAGTCCATGCTGTCGAGAAAAACGTTGATTTCATCCGCATCGGGTTGCCCAGGCGATGTCCATTCCGTCCCATCCCATTACATCTTTCGCAGCGTCGACGACAAGAAAGTCCATGTTGTCGACAATATCATTGAGTTCGTAGTGTTTTTTGGATAGGTCGGGGGCGACCACCCGCGTAGGGATACCCCGGCGATGTTCATTCCGTTTTGTGCATGCTACGTTTTTCGCAACTCGACGACATGTTGGCGATGAACAGTTGCGTTTGTATTGTTTTTTTACAGTTAGGACGGCGGTGTTGCTATCGGCCCGCTAGGTGGGGGTTTGGGGGTGTTTAAGGATAGGGTGGTGGTGGTGGTGGTGGTGGTGGTGGTGGTGGTGGTGGTGTGTGTGTGTGTGTGTGTGTGTGTGTGTGTGTGTGTGTGTGTTGTGCGTGCGTGCGTGCGTGGTGTTGAGAGAGAAGAGAGAGAGAGGAGAGAGAGAGAGAGAGAGAAGAGAGAGAGAGAGAGAGAGAGAGAGAGAGAGAGAGAGAAAGAGAGAGAGAGAGAGAGAGAGAGAGAGAGAGAGAGAGAAAAAAAAGAATGTGGTGTGTGTGTGTATGTGCGTGTGTGTGTATGGGTGCGTTGCGTTCGCGTGCGTGCGTGCCTGTGTGTGTGTGTGTGTGTGTGTGTGTGCGTGTGCGCACGTGGGGCGGCGGGGTGGCGGGGCGCGGCGGGGTGGGGCGGAAGTGCGCGTGGGGGGGGTGGGGGGGCTGGGGGGGGGCGGGG
This sequence comes from Prorocentrum cordatum, assembly GCA_963575745.1. Lineage (NCBI taxonomy): Eukaryota > Dinophyceae > Prorocentrales > Prorocentraceae > Prorocentrum > Prorocentrum cordatum. The sequence continues at coordinate 489,184 of CAUYUJ010000647.1, forward strand.
CCAGGGTGTGCGCGGCGGTTACGGTGGTGTTGGGGTGTTGGGTGATTGATCGCTTGAGTCAGAAAATGCACGAAGTGTTGCGCGGGCGCAGGCGTCGCGTCATCTGCCAGGCTGAATTTGGAGACTTGGAGGTGAGGGGCGCTTTGTCGCAGCTTGAACAGTGGAGTGCCCGAGTTGGAAAGTAGGGGACATGTCGAACGTCGCGCGCATTGCCGCCCCCTCCCCGAACCGCGGCGCGCGGGATAGTCCTTGCTCGCGCAGGGGGGCGGTCGCTGCTTCATTCTTCGCCGAGATGGAGGTTGCGATTGCGATGGCGACGGGAAGGGGGGGGAGGGGGGGGGGCGTTTGCCGCGGGCGCGGATCAGGAGGGCGCGCGCCCGAGAATTGCCGAGCGAAAAGGTCATGGCGAAGGCCCCCCCCCGAAGGGGAAGGGCGCCCAAGTCGGCAGGGCTGGGGAGGGGGGGCGGGGGAAAAACTGCGACGGTTTCCGAGGTCCGCCAAGGCGGCCGGCTCCGCGGCGCGCCGACGGCGGAGGGGGGGCGCGCGCCCCAGTGGGCCAGCGGGAATGTTGCAGGCGCGGGCAGAAGGTCGTGGGGCAACCGAGGGCCACCAGGACTGGAACTAGGCGGGCCGGGGCCAGGCCGGAGACGCCCCGACGCGCGCGCCGGGCCAGCTGGGCGGGCTCGGGCCGTTGCGCTGCAGCGCCAGGCCCGTCGATGGAGGCGCGGCGGGCATGCGCATGCCTCGCGGGCGAGAGATCAAGCGGGCACGGCGCGAAAGCAGACCGAACATGTTGGCGGTCGCGCGCGTGGGTGACGGATGTCCGGCGGGGCGGGGATCGCCCCGCGGTCAGCGATGGCGCGGGGCCGCCGAGTCCGAGACGCATGGCCCGCGCGCGGCTAACAGAGACGGCGAGTCATTGGCAGGGGGGCGCAGGGAAGCGTCGCTGGCCGAGGTCAACAGGAAGGCGGGCGCAGCGAACGCAGCGCCCGAAGATAATCCGGCGAAAGCGCGGAGATTGCGGTCGCAAGCGTGGGCTCGGGGATGCGCGGCCCCGTCGGCCCGCGAGGTGCGAGGGTTTGCGTGCGAGGCCAGCGGCTGCGTCCAGGTGACGCGAAACATGGGCCGCTGTAGGTCTGCCCGCGCAAGTGGCCGATGTCATGACAGCGCTGAGACCGGCGCGGGAAATGGCGGGGCGAGGCGCGCGAGCGGCGGGCGTGGGGCGCGTGCCCTCGGGGGAAAATGCGGAGATTCAGGGGCGCGCCTGGGATTCCCATCTCGTTGTCAAGGTGCCCGGGTTTGAGGGCGCGGGGCCTGTGGATCAGGGCGGTCGGCGGGTGGCGGGGTGCATTTGCCGCGGCGTGGAAGCCTCCGGTCGGGAAGGGTGGGGGCGGGGGGGCGTCGGCCGCGAAGTGGCGCGAGCGATGCGCGGGGCGCGTTCGCCAGTGAAGAAGCTGATGCGGCAGGGCGAGTCGCGCGCGGCGCCCGCGCCAGCGGGGCCGGGGTGGAGTCGCGGAACAAGCGCCGCTCGGCGCGCAGGAGGCGGCGCCCGCGGGGGGGTAGTAGTGGCGGGGCTCCGGAAGAGAGCGAGGTGGCCCTAGGTCGCGCGCGATTGCGCGCGGGCCAAGTCGACGTGGGGTCGAGCGCGGCTCGGGCAGGCGCGGGCAGTCAGTCCGTTGAAGCAACGGCCAATAGAGTTACGTTCGCGGGGCGCCGCGGCGCAGTGGCGCGAAGTGCCAGCGCGTCCTCGACATCTGCCTCGGGTGCCCAGGTGAAGCAGCGGTTCGAATGACTATTTGGATAGGGGTGAACCCGGCGAGCGACTTAGCTGCGAGCGGCGAAGTGGGGCCACCCCTCAGAACGGCGCGAGGACAGGTCAGGGCAGTGCAAAGCGCAGTCGAAGCGGTTTTCGCGTCAGAGTAAGCTGAACACCGCCAAAATTGCGCCCTGGATGGAATCGCCTACTTCGCAGCCCATCGGTTTTTCGGCGCGCGCAGACGGCGAGGCAGCGCGCGAGGGATGCCGATAATTTAACCAACGCAACATCAACGCGCAACGGATTTGCAATTGACACGGGCCGGCCCGCATGGCGTCCCACGAAGCGGGGATTTGCCGGGGATATTCGACGGAAGTCAGGGGTCCATGGCCAGTGCTGAAACTGGGGGCTCGAGGTCAGCGGGGCGCCGTGAAAAGTGTGGCGCAATGTGTTTTGATAAGATGCGGGGAGTTGGTGGTCTGCCGCGGTAGACAGGGCCAGACGTGATTGGAAACGAATTTCAACCGAGGGTCATAGCGCCCATGCCAGCGACGGGGGCGGAGGAAGGCGTGGCCGAGGCGATGCCGTCGCCGCTAGTGGGGGGGTCGCGTTGAAAAAGAGAATGCGCTAGTGCGCGAGAAGGGGGGCGACCTCCGGGCTGCCGAGGGCGCGAGGCCATAGCCGGATGGGCCCATGGTCGCAACCACCGCTGAAAGCGGCGACGTTGTCCTCTCCGATGGCAACGGCAGGGGGCGTCGGATTTGGCGAGGGAAGGCGAAAGGAAAGGTCTCGAACTTTCACTCGCTGACGCGGAAGGGGCGAATTATCATGCAGCGGCCCGGAAGGAAACCCTGCCAAATTGCCCCCCCCCCCCCCCCCCGAGGATCGCCAACCTGGGGGTCGCGGGCGAATCCAGCAGGCCGTGGCCGCTCATGCTTTGCCGAGTGGCGAGGGTGGGTGGTAGTTGTTATCTTGTTATCTCCGTGGACAAATTCTACAATTCTTCCGGGGCTCATGATCTGACCCTCGTGAGTCGTGCCAATGCTGCCGGGCCCGCCGTGGTGTTTTGCCCGAGTGAGAGAAAGAAAGAAAACGCGCGACGCAGCCGGCAGTTCGGGAGACAACGAGCTGGAGCTTTTGTTTCAAACAGAGAGAATCGGGATCCGGCATGCCCGCCCCGCGCGTGTTCAAACGCAGGGGGTGAGGCGAGCGATGCAGGCGAGGCGAACAAGCGAAGAAGAGACGACTTGCGCACACATGGGCCCAGCCCTCATGTTTTCGTGCATCAGAAACGCGTTTGTGTATCATGAAAAGGGCGAGGAGGCGAGGTTTGAGGAGAGGCAGGAGGAGGCGGAGTAGGAGGAGGAGGGTGGACGAGGACAGCAGCATGGTGGGCCCCCCGCCCGCCAGGACCGCCGGCGTGGCGTGTGAGGAGGCGGAGGGCGGAGGCGCGCCCATTGGCCAGGGCCCCAGTCAGATTTGACCCCGCGCGCGGGGGGAGGGGGAGAGCGCCGCTCGGCGGCGCACTTCCTTTGCAGTCGAATGTCAGGCCGCTTCATAAGGATGGCTGCTTTCCACAGGTGCTTTCGCATTCTCGCCTCTCGGTCCGTCCTGGCCCTTAACCGTGGGCCACTGGGTTCCAATCTCGGATAACGTCCACAGGCCTTGCGTCCTTACCGCGCATCCGTATGATCTGGTCACTTTGCACTCTCTCCTCGCCCTTCTTCTAGTTAGTTTTTTTTTGTTTGTTTTTGTTTTCACTCTCTCTCTCTCTCGTTGTGTGCGTGTCAGCATCGCACCACGGATCGTGGACAAGTGCCTCGAAGTCGCGGTGCCCCCCACACTCTAGCTCCCCGCTGGCCCCTCTCCTGCTCCTTTCCTCTCTCTCTCTCTCTTTTTCCCTTCTTCCTTCCGAAACGGGACCCCACGGGTGGCCCGCGCCCCGTGTCCTGCCGTGGGCTGGCGCTTCCGTGGGGTAGCCCCCAGGGTGGCGTCCGCCGCCCGGCGGGATTTTTGGCTTGCCTTTCGTTCACGTTGGGCGGATTCTAGCAACGTTGGGCTGTAGCGTTCTGGTGGCAAAAAAAGAGTAAAACTAAATTGCGTTTTTTGGGGAGCTTCGCTCCGTCCCTCCCCCCGCCTCTGGTGCGTTCGCCTCGCCCCCCCTCACTTATTAGTTCGCCTGTGGAGGCAGACAGTGGGAGCTTCTGATCAGCAGGAAGAGGGAGTGATCCGAGGTGCCGCGGGCGACTCCGACTGGAAGTCGTTCTTGAAGAAGCCAGTCGAACCCACTCGACTGGAGGTGCGAAGGAGTTGAAAGCGGGAGGCGTGAGGAAGGACTCTGGAGGAGAGAGGAGCGAGGGAGAGAGAGGGAGGAGGAACAAGAGGCTTGCGGAGGCAGTAGGAAGAGGGAGCACGGAAAAGGAGGAGGAGGAATTGGAGGAGGAGGAGGAGGAGGACGAAGAGTAGGAGGACGGGGAGGAGGAGGAGGAGGAGGAGGAGGACGAGGACCAGTGTAAACCCAAGAGTCATCAACGATGTTGGAATAAACCCCTCCTCCAAGCTCCCTCTTCGCAGGCCCCTACAGTGGTTAATTTTCGTTGGGGGAACTGTCCCGTTGGAGTATAACCGCTTGACGATCCAGAAGCATGCCAAAACATTGTTCTCGGGATCACAACGCCACGGATCAACCTAATTGTGGCGCATTGACGATCCTGAATCGTGCCAGAACGCCATTCTTGGGACTTGAACACGGCGAATCAAAGTAACCGTTGTGCCCGCATAGTCCCGAACCCTTCCAACATTCCATTTCTGGTACGTTGATAATGGGAATTCATGAACTTCTTGCACATGTCCTAAACGAATGTACGCGGCGCTTAGGCGAGAGCCACATTTTGAAACAGAGCCGCCCTCAATCCGTGGACCTCTTGCAATTGTTATAGTCGTCGTGCGTCGTCGTCGTCTTCGTCGTCTTCGTGGTGGTCGTCGTCTTCGTGGTCGTCTTCGTGGTCGTCGTCTTTGTGGTCGTGGTCGTGGTCATGGTCGAGGTCGTGGTCGTCGTCGTGGTTGTCGTCGTGGTCGTCGTCGTGGTGGTGGTGGTCGTCGTCGTGGTCGTCGTCGTGGTCGTCGTCGTCGTCGTCGTCGTCGTCGTCGGTGGCTGCCCCTTTCTCTGCCGGGAACTTGTGCGCTACGCGGGCGCGCGCGAGGCCCCAGGCATGCACCCCGCCTCCGCCGCCCGCCGTCCGCCTCCCCTCCTCCTGACGCCGCGCGCGCCGAGCGCCGCAGGCGATTTTTCCCCGATCCCCGAGCGGCGCCCGAAAAGTTTGGCCGCTCAGACAGGGGGGCAACTCTGGGATACACCCCAAGGGGCTGTTCGGGCGCACCCTTTATCGAGATTGGGCGCCCCCCCATCGTGTATCCCAGGGTCGGGCTCCAAACTTTTGGTCCAGTCGAAAACCTCCCAAAGCTTGGGATGGGGGTCGACATATCCCACGTTCAAGCGCCCCCCCGCCGCGAACCCCGCGTGCCCCGCCGCCCTCCCCGCCCTCCCCGCCCTCCCCGCTCCCTGCGCGCGCCCCCGCCGCGCCCGCGGTGGCGGAGTGCTCCTCCTGGTCGCGCGCGCGCGACCCCTCGACGCGCCCCCGCTCCTAGCGCGTGAACACCGAGGCTCCCCCCCCCCCCCCTCGCAGGTGCGCGCCACGCGCGAGGCGGGCTGCATGTTGCGGTTCCTGGTCTGCCAGGCGTCGCTCTCCATCAGCGCCTCCGAGGAGCTGCCCCGCGTGCGGGAGGGCGGGCGGGGCGGGCGCTGCGGGCGATTCTTCTCCTCTTCAGTTGCGTTGCCTCCGCAGCTTGTGTGGCTCAGAGCGCTTAGCAGCGCCAGGCCGCTCCCTGGTTGCAGCGTCCAGGGGAGCGACAGCACAGCCCAGTTGAAAACATCCCTTCTCGCGTTCACCCCGCGTGAGGGGGGGTGTGAGGCGGGAATTTATAATACATGACCACCGTCTGGAGGGTCAGTTTTCGGAGCCTCGGCAGGCGGTGGATATGGACATATTCGGGCCCCCAGGGGCCGAAGTATATCCATATCCACCGCCCGCTATGGGCACCAGGGCGTCGGTTCCCAGGCGGTGGATATGGATAAATCCCCGCCTCGCAAGGGGGGGCGGGGCCGGCGAGGGGGGCGGGAGTTCTGAGACCTCGAGCAGACGGGGTCTTCAATCGCGGTGCCTCTCTTTGGCTTCGAGGCCGTCTGCGGGCCCTGGGGCCGCCGGCAGGCCGATGCATGACGGGAAGCTGTGGGGGAGCCCGCGGCGTCAGGCACGCCCCGCCCTCTGACCATCGCCTGGGTTACTTCCCAAACCCCTTCGGACGGGGCCTGGGACGAGGAGCATTCCGTTCCAGACCTTTCCGGCACGCTCTCAGAGCTTCTTCTGGGACGCTCTGAGAAGGCCGCGGCGCCCGAGACCTCCTCCAGAGCCGCCGGATCTCAGATATTCTCGATTTATTTCCTCACCCGACTTCGTCCTCGTCCTGGCCTCGTCTTGCCCCCGTCTCCGGAATCTGCGCTCGCCGGCGACTCGACTGAGGATGGCTCCTTGGCACCCTGGTCGGTGACAGTGGCCTCGAAGGTGACTTGCGCGAGGCTCGGTGGCTCCCGGGATCGGATCTTGCCGGCGCTTTTGCTCCAGGCACGGCCGTCTTTCTTGGGGGGCGGGTGCCGAGACCTCTGGTCGCAGGCGATTCCCGCCCCCGCTCCCCTCTCTTCCTCCGACCTTTTGACGAAGAATGACGCCGCTCCGAGAACGAGGGGAACTCGGGGGTACGGTAGGTTTGCGTCGTGTCGACCAGCGGCGACCCCAGCGCGGGCGTTCAAGGTTGAATGCTGCCGGCGACCCAGAATCGATCGATGTTGAACGATCGGACGTTGCGGCAGCGGCCGATCGTTCAAGGTTGAACGATCCCTGCGGTGTCGAAAACCAACGCTGGGGTCGGCACGACACGAACCCGCCGTACACCCTCAGAGGACTATTCGGACGCACCCCGGTCGAGGTTGGACGCCCCCCCCCATCGTATATCCCAGAGTTGGGCCTCAAATTGTTGGTCCAGTCGAGAACTTCCAAAACCTGGGATCGGGGATCGACAACTCCCAAGTTAGAGACCTCTGGGGCCCGCGGATGGAGAGTCATTCCCCGGATGTCCAGGCAGGGGCCCTCCTTGAGGGGCCTCGCGAGGGCAGGGCGGCCCCCGGGAGGAAGGCACGGCACAGCCGGCCGCGGCACAGCGCCCCGGACAGGGGGCAGCACAGGAGGATCGCGGACTGACGAGGGGGAAGGAGGCAGCTCTTCCTCGAAGGGAGGAGGAAGAGGAGGAGGAGGAGGAGGAGGAGGAGGAGGAGGAGGAGGAGGAGGAGGAGGAGGAGGAGGAGGAGGGCTGCCACCTCTGGCGGACCCTGGGCCCTTCTGCCCACGCCCGCCGAGAGGAGCTTGGGCAGATCTCATTCCAGGAGCACTTCCCCATCGACGGCGTCGAGCAGGACCTCCATCCTGCTGCTGCTGCTGCTGCTGCTGCTGCTCGTCCTCCTCCTTTTCCTCCTCCTCCTCCTCCATCTCCTCCTCCTCCTCCTCCTGAACATCGTCATTGGGGGCCGCGTGAGCCTCGACCGCCATCGCCAACTGAGTGGTCCTTAGGCTGGACAGCTGCGCTCTTACCTTGCATTGGAAATTCTAGCCGACGGGAAGCTCCAGACTGAGGTCGTGGGACCGAGATTCAGAAGACTGAGCGCCCTGATCGCCAGAGCATCGGGACGCTCCTCCGATGAGACGATGTCAGCGACTTTGTCCGAGCCCGAGACATTCGTCGTCGCGCTTCTCTTCGGACATGGCCAAGAGATGACAAGAAGGCCAAAACCGTTCGCGCGACGAAGACTGATGGCCCATGGGTAGTATAATGTAAGAACGACGCGTTGCTCTCGATGCCAATTCTGGCGAGATTAACTATCCGCGACGAGGACGTCGAGGGTGTCGCGGCCGAGAACGCCTTGCTCGCGGATGTCCCTGGCGGCCCTCGAGGCATTGCGGCCATTTTGCGCCGCCGGCCTGCCCCACGGGGCGCGGCTGGATCATCGGCGCCTTCGCTCGCAGTCGCCGCGCCGGGCCGTCTCGGCCGCTGTTTTGGCTGCGTGAGCCTGTTGTGCTTGCGCTGCAGCGCAGCGAGGGCCGCGCTGGCCGCGGCTGTCTCGCCGCCGTCTTCGTCCCTGCCTTCGTTCCGGACAGACGTTGGCGATGGTCTTGTTTTGGCGACTCAGAACCTCGCGAACAAGGAGGATGCTTTCTTTCAGGCAGACTGCGAATGTCTCCGCGGAGTGGCCACTTGGCGCGAGCGCGCAGTTGCCGAAAAGGATGACGCTGCTGTGTGGGCCAAGACGAAAGGCAAAACGGTTCACTTTGCCAGACATTCCGAACTCTTTCCTCGTCGGTGCAAGTGCAAGGGTCGCATTATTGTGCTGGGGGTTCAGATGCAAGACGGTCCTGGCCTGTTTGCCGTTTTCGCAGACGCGGCCTACAGGCCTCCGCGAGTGGAAGCGCCCATGCTCTGCGCGGCCGCGAGTCTGCCGCCTGGCAGCGGAAGCGGAAAACGCGACCCCCCTGGCGCATGCGCGTAGGCTCAACTACGCGGCAGCGGTCGTTTCGACCGGGTGTGCTTGCGGGTCCCCCGCCGTCTGAGCGACCAGCCTCGTGGGCGAAGTGCCAACATCCTGTTTGCCGTCTTCGTTTTGCACTATGGACATCGTCTGGTCGGCGTCGTTTGGGAAGGGCGCCCTCGGACGTCGCTGGGGTTCATGATCTGTCCCGCTGCCAGGTTGGGAGGGCGTTTGGTCGCGTCCTGGCCGGGCTCTCGTGCTCTCCGTGCATGTTGGCGCGTTCAGGCTGGCCGGCGCCAGAATTTCATGTCTGATGGGTAGGATTTGATGTGCAAATCGGGCAGCGCATGTCAGCTATCCGCCCCCTGCTCCCGCGGGGCATCGCTGACCCCGAGCAGCCGGCGTCTGGCGCTGACTGGGCCCGGCCCGAGATTCGCGGCGCGCGATAGGAAGTGCGCGGCTTCGCTGACCCACGCGTCTAGCGATGCCTGGGCGCCCCGCGCGCTCCGTCCACCGCAGCGTCTAGCTTGAGCTCTTCGAGGTGCCCGCTGCAGGGGCTCCTGGAATCGAAGACGCCGCCTTTCCGGATTCTGACTTTCGAGGTCGCGGCGTCTTCGGACCGGGCGCAGCGAGTAATTGAAGGAAAATTCCCCAAGCAGTGCTTGCACTCGGGATTTCTTATTTCTTTTCCTTCTTTCTAAAGAACTGGGCTTGTCTGCCATTTTGGCGGCTATGGTGCCGCCGTCGCCGTCGCCGCCCCGCTGCCGAAACGTCGCCGCCCGTGGCGCGCGCGCGCGTCGGAATCGCAAGAACGCTCTCGCGCGCATGCTGTTTTAAGAATGCATCCAAACAAATGGGGCGAAGTGCACGCGCGCGCGCGCGTCGTCGCGCGCGCGTGCCCTTCAAACACACAGGGTTTCGGAAGGATGTCGAAATATCATGCTTTGAAAGCACCCGTATCATCCCAGCCACGCCACCATCGCCCCCCTCCCGCGCGTGTCGTCGCGCCCGCGTGTCGAAATCTATCGAACGCCTGAGTTTTCGCTCAGGTTATCAAATCGAGCGCCCCGACAACATGTGAGACCACATAGTTTCGCAAGACGAATTTCCCTCGAAAAACGCGCCCTCGCTCTTGCGAGTTCCCCAAAATACCTATTGTTTTTCAGCATTTTACAACGGGCAACCAGACGGGCCTCGCGCGCGCATGATCGAATCGCGAAGGCGCCTTGGCGCGCGTGCTGTCGCAAGAACTCCCGGCAACACATTGCGCGAAGTGCACGCGCGCGCGTCGTCGCGTGAGCATGCCGCAATCCGTTGGCAACTGTAGGCCCCGGAAGGATTTCAATTTCGAGTAACTGGGAACATCTGAAACACATGGGTTTGCAATGCCTGTTTTCAAATCAAGCCTGCGCTCGCGGTCTTGCGGATGGGCCTCTCGCGCCGCATGTCGCAATCATTCGAGCATCCTTGCTCGGGCGTTGGGCGGGAGGGGGGGGGTCGATCCGTGTCATATGTCGCCATGGGTCCACTCGCGCGTCGGCCGTTCGCGCGCGTCGATTCTCACTTCTAAAAAGAGAATAGACTCTACCCCCCCGGCGTTATCGGCCCCCCCTTTCGGGGATGTAATTCATATATGATTCAGACCACGTGTCCATCCTAAATTTGAATTCGTACTATCCCAGAGGGGCCGGGATCGGCCCCCCTTGAGGTTCCCTCAAAAACGATACGCGGGGACATTTTTTCCTCTAACCTAACTTTTTTTCTTATCAAAAAAACAAAAACGAATCCCTTGCAACAAATGGGACGAAGTGCAGACGCGCGCGTCGCCGCGCGCGTATGCCGAAATCCTTCAAAAGCCATCGGTGTCGGAAGGATTTCGCAATCGAGTTTCCAAATGACATACAAAGACACAGGGTTTCGCAACACTGCTTTGCTAAAAAAGCTTACGCGCGAGCTCTTGCGAAATCCTAAGGTTTATCAAGATTTTCACGACATGCTACCAAACGGGTTTCGCGCGCGCATGTCGAAATCTGTCGAACGCCCTTGCGCGTGTGCCGTCGCGAGAATCCTCTGCAAAAAACGGGACGATGTGCTGACGCGCGCGTCGTCGCGCGCGTATGCCGAAATCCTTCAAAACCCATCGGTTTCGGAAGGATTTCAAAATCGTGTGTCCAAAAAACTTACAAAACCATGCGGTTTCGCAACACGGATTTTCAACAAAGGCGTGCGCGCGCGCTCTTGCGTCGTCGTCGTCGTCGTCGTCGCCGTCCTCCCTCCTCCCGCGTCGTCGTCGTCGTCGTCGCCTACGTCGTCCTCTGTCTTTCCTCGTGTTCGTCGTCGTCGTCCTCTTTGGCGTCGTGGTCGTTTCCGTCGTCGTTGTCGCCGTGGTCGTCATTCCTCCTCCTCCCTCGTCGTCCGTCGTCGGCGTCTCGTCGTCGTCCCTCGTATTTCGTCGCCGTCGTCGTCGTCGTCGTCGTCGTCGTCGTCGTCTTCCCTCCTCCCAGCCCCTGCGGCAGAGGAGCGCCCCCCCGCCCAGGGCGCGGCGGCCGCGCGCGCCGCGATTGTGCGGGTTCCACGAGTTCTGGGTACTGAACTTCTTCCTCTGCTTACTTCCGCGTACCTCGCAGGGGCATCGCGGAGTGAGACAAGTTCGTGTTCGGCGGCGAGGTCGAGTGGTTTCATCGTCGCTTGATGTCATGGCGCTACGGGTCCACCGTGGACCTAGCGCCCTGGAGGCAGACGGCAGCGCAGGCTCAGGCCAGGAGGCAGACCTGGCAGGCTGCTGCTGGCCACGTCGTGATTATCGAGCGGGTGGTGGCGGCGGCGGTGACGGCGGCGGTCACTGCAGCCATCCCCGCGAAGGCGCGCCTTGCGCGGCAGGCGCCGGAGCCGTCAGCGGCCCCCCCGAGGCCCTCGCAGGCCCCGTCGCGGCAGTTGGCGATCGAGGACGGTGTGGCGTCGGAGGCGGCGGAGGAGCCCCCACCGCTGCGCCGCCTGCGCAGGTGGGACAGGCCGACAGCGGCGACGGCGGCGGCGCCGAGAACGCCCCCCAGGCGCCCCGGGGCTCGGGCGCAGGCGACGAGCCCGCCCCCGGGAGACCTGCGGCCGCTGGAGGAGCCTTGCCCCGCGGCCCCACCGCAGGGCTGGGTGGGGGCAAACAGCACCTCCAAGGTCGCGCCGTCGCCGCAAGAGGTGCAGCAGCAGCAGCTCGCCGCCGCAGGAGGTCAACTGATGGCCGAGAGCGGCGAGCAGTTCGACCAGGCCTACGTGTCCTTCGGCGGCCCGAGCGGCGTCGTGAGCGGCGGCCAGTTCTACTACGAGGACCAGGCCTGCGCTTCCTTCGGCGGCCCGTGCGACGCCGAGATCGACGGCCAGTTCAACTACAAGGAGGCGGTTCCTATCGAGACGCGGTTCCTTCAACTACAACCGAAGGAGGCGGCGCTGCAGGTGCAGTTCGCCGCCAAGGCGGGGTCGGGGGGGGCCAGTGGGATTCTGGCCCACGAAGTCGCAGGCCTCCCCCCGCGGCCAGGGCTCGGCCTTCGTGTCCTTCGGCGGCCCGTGCGACGTCGACACCGACGGCCAGTTCTACCACGAGGAGGCGGCGCTGACGGAGCAGGCCGCCGACAAGCAGGGCATCGCGTTCTTCGGCGGCCAGGGCGACGTCGATGGCGATGGCCAGGTCAACTACAAGGAGGCGGTGTTGCACGAGCAGCTCGCCGCCCAAGGCATTCCCGCCTATAGGCTGGACGCTGACGAGATGGAGGATGCGGACATGCAGCTCTCGCTCGGCGCGGAGACGAAGTTCGGCGACTTCCCCGCGATCCCGAGCTGATCGGCTTCGACTCGGCGGGCGCCTACCTCGAGAAGCCCGCTGGCCCGCAGCGCGCCTGGCTGGCCCACCAAGCGCTTGTCTGCGTCGAGCTGGTGGCGCTGGTCGAGACCTTCGGCGAGGAGTTCGTCGCTGACCTCATTGGTGACCTTCACGGCGAAAGTGGCGCGGCAAGTTTCAATAGGCCCGGCGGGCTCGAGGTGAACTTGACCGGACAGGTTGGGGGGGAGGAGTGCTCCAAGCAGGCCGTGGCCTCTGGGGCCCTGTCCGCCGCCCCCCTTGCTCCCCCTCGTGCTGCGGTGGCCTCGGGTGGCCCCGCTCGGGGGGGTTGGCCACGCTTGGGGTGTTCCTCCTCCTTCGTGCGCCACTTCTGTCTGCGTTTTCATTCGCCCGCGCGCGGGCGAGCGCGGCAGGAGACTGTCCGCGAGGTCGTCTCATCGTCTCATCGTCTTCCCTCCTCCCTCGTCGTTGTCGTCGTCGGCGTCGCCGTCTTTCCCTCCTCCCCCGTCTTTCGCGTCGTCGCCGTCCTCCCTCCTCCCTCGTCGTTGTCGTCGTTGTCGTCGTTGTCGCCGTCGTCGTCCTCCCTCCTCCCTCGTCGTCGTCTTCGTTGGCGACGTCGTCGTCGTCTTCGTCGTCGTCGTCGTTGGCGTCGGCGTCGGCGTCGTCTTCGTCGTCGTCAACGTCGGCGTCGTCGTCGTCGTCGCCGTCGCCGTCGTCGTCGTCGTCGGCGTCGTTGATGTCGTCGTCGTCGGTGTCGTCGATGTCGTCGTCGTCGGCGTCGTCTTCGTCGTCGTCGTTGTCATCGTCGTCGTCGTCGTCATCGGCGTCGTCGTCGTCGGTGTCGTCGTCGTCGTCGTCGTCGTCGTCGTCGTCGTTGTCGGCGTCGTCGAAGTCGTCGGGGACGTCGTCGGTGTCGTCTGAATCGTTGTCGTCGGCGTCGTCGTCGTTGTCGCTGTCGATGCCAAGTGCTATTTGGTCTTGCCAGCCAAGTTGCGGGTGGGTGGATGGGATGTTTGCAGGAGCATGGGGTGTGTCAAATCATGGGTACAAATCAAGGTCCATCATAGATCGCACCGTCTTCACTCCGCAGCATAAAGTTCACATCCGAATATTACGCCGCACAGAGTGCCCCCACATAGATTGCACACCAAAATAATCGAACATCTGTTGCACATCTTACATATATATAGCACATCCTATAATGCCCACCACATGTTGTGCAACATAAAGTACGCCACGTTGTTTGCTTCACATAGACTCTCTTATCTTAAACGAGAACAGGTTCGACCCCCCGCGCGGGATTATCCGCGCCCCCTTGCGTATTGCAAGGTGCACCTGATTCTGCCCCGAAATATGAATTCGCACCACCCGCGCCACCCGCGCCACCGCGCCACCGTCTGCAGAAAAAAACACTATGCGCGCGCGTTCGTTTATCCACAACCGCCAGTTTCCAAAAGCCCTTTGCACGCAACGAGAGGAAGTGCACGCGCGCGCGTCATCGCGCGCGCATGCCGGAATCTATCAAACCTCAGTGTTCGCGACGGTTTCACAATCGAGTGCCCCGGAAACACGTGAAACCATTTGGTTCCGCAAGGCGAGTTTTCCGACAAAACTTGCGCCCGCAGTTTTCTGTGAATTTTCAAGAGCCATTATTCATGCCAGCTTTAAAACGCTAGCGAGCGGAATTCGCGCGCGCATGTCGAAATCGTTCGAACGCCCTGGCGCGCGTGCTGTCGCGAGAATTCGGTGCAACAGATGAGGCGAAGTGCGCGCGCGCGTCGTCGCACGCGCATCCCGAACCCAGTCCGCAACCTTCGCTTCCGCAAGGAATTCAAAAGTATAGTGTCCACAATTGCCAGAGTCATGAAGAGAGTTCTCGGGCGTTGGGAGGTCGCGGCCCAGCGGCCAGCGGGAGGCTCCGCAGGCCGCGGAGGGCGACCGCGTCTTGCCCAGCGGCCAGCGGGAGGCCCCGCAGGCCGCGGATGGCAGCTCAGCGGCCAGCGGAAGAACCGCGGGCCGCGGATGGCAGCAGCGCCTGCCCTGGACCCCTTGCAGGCCGCGGCGCAGCCTCGGCGGGCGTCGCCGCGACAGGGCGCGCGCAGCGCGGGCGGCGGCGGTCAGAGGGCGCCGCCTGGCGACGAGAGCGCCGAGGAGACGTCTGCAGGCTGCCGGAGTCGACGCTGAGCCTCGTCGAGCGGATCGTCGGGCACGAGATCGACCTGCCGACCATCGCGCTCCGCGCGTTTGGTGGCGTCGCCTTCGACGGCGCGACGGGGCGCGACTGGCCGCTCGACGTCGCGGGCGAGGACGGCGACTCCTTCGTTGACCACGAGAGCGAGGCCTACGCGGCCTTCGTAGCGTGGATATTCAGAGATGGAGGGGGAGCTGCGTGGGTCAGCGCAGCAGCGAGCGGCGATCGACCCCGCAGCCGCGGGCGCAGCCGCAGAAGGAGCCGCGGCGCAGCCTCGGCCGACCGCCCAGCAGGTGCTGGGCGCGCTGCGGATCGCGGCGGCTCGAGCGGAAGCTGCCGAGAAGCGAGCTCAGGAGCTTGGGGCGCGAGCGGGGGCGACAGCCAGACAGCGTGGCGCCCAGCTTCAGCAACTGCAGCAGGCGCTCCAGCAGCTGACCGCCGCGGGGGGCGCCGCGGTGGCGGCCCCAGTGCCGGCGAGGAGCGAGGGTCGTCGCACATGGGGCATCGTCGACGCGAAGCTGCTGATGAAGCCAGCGCAGTTCAAAGGCAGCGAGGCGGCGTGGCCCGCGTGGTCGTTCAAGCTGCCGGCGTGCATCGCGATGCTCAACGACGACCTCTACCAGGGGATGATATCAGTCGGTCAGAAGGCTGAGGAGGACGTCGCCAACGACGCGTTGGACTCGACGAATCCAGCGCTCGTCGGCGCGTCTCGGCAGCTGTATCACATGCTCGTGCTGCTCCGGGAAGGCAAGGCGTTCGCCGTGCAGCGGCCGGTGCCGAAGAGCGAAGGGCTGTTGGTGCGGCGCAAGCTCATGAAGGAGTTCGAGCCCGACCAGCCAGCATCAGCTCTGGGTCGGACGAGGAAGCTGATGGGGTGGACGTTCGGAGCAGCGACGGCCGAGACCGACGTGAACGAGTTCGACGTGGCAGTCCAGACGCACGAGCGGTGCCCAGCGACACCAAGGCGGCGATCCTCATCGTGGTGTTCCAGGACAGAGACCTCCAGCAGTGGCTGATGGTCAGCGCCGACCTCCACGGTGACTATGGCGGAATCGCGAAGCACGCGGAGACGTGCCTGGCGAACAGGACGACGTCCTGGGGCGCAGCAGGAGGCGCCGCGGCGGGGTCCACCGCGGCGGACGACAGCGGGCCAGCACCGATGTACATCGGCTCCCTGGCGGCGGCGCTGGCGGCAGGAGGCGCGGCGCCAGCGGGGGTGACCGCGGTCGCGAACGCCATCCAGAAGGGCATGGGGGAAGGCAGAGGCAAAGGAAAAGACGGTGGCAATAAGGGGGGGGGGGGGGGGTGCGAGAAGTCCCACGACGGAGGCAGGAGCTCCCGAATCCAGCGCCAGACGCAGGAGGGCGGCAAGGGCAGAGACGGCCACGATGGCCAGCGCGTTGAGACGCACGCATGCAGGAAGTGCCATCAGAAGGGCCACCTGCTGAGAGACGGCCCTGCCAAGATTACGAGGGTGAACATCGCAGTCAGCGGGCCGATCGAGCTGAAGCACGTGTTGATCTTGGTTCATGAGCTTACGCCTGCGACGGGCTCAGCAGCGTCGAGCGCGCCGTCCGCGGCGCCGAGTAGCGTCACGCAAGCGCGTGCCACCGCTGTGCAGCTGTCAGCGGCGGGTTCAGCGGATGCTCCGAGTGGCGACAGCACCAGCTCAGGCGGTGGCGGGGCTGCGGGCGACGCCGCGTCCGCCATCCAGTGGGTGCTGCGCCTGACGGCCCAGGCAGCTGATCCTGCGAGTCGGATCTCGATGCTGCGAGCCCCGCAGGCTGGGGGGCCCAGGAGGCGACAATGAGCGCTACGACGGGTACATCAGGGCGGATTCGGGGGCGTCCAGAGCGACGTGCCCGCGCAGCCATGCCCCGAGCGCGGCGATGCGTGAGCCTGCCCAGCACTGCGGCATCCGCGCCGCGGACGACAGGCGCGTGGAACACTACGGCGAGAAGAGCGCGCAGTGCGACCTGCTGGGCGGCTTAGACGTTCGCGGGGTGGGCATCGACCACCCGGTCGCTGACGTCTCGCGCCCCATCGTGGGTGTCGCCGAGGCGTGCGGCGATGGCCATTCTGCGCCGTTCTCCCCGGCGGGCTCGTTCATCGCGCCCGCGGCGCCCAGCTTGCCAGAGGGCATCGCCGACGTGCCTCTGGCGCGACAGGGCAACCTGTTCTGGATGCGAGGGCGCGTCGTGGGAGCCGCTGCGACGACGTCCGAGATGCTGCGGCCCAACCCAGTCGTGGCCGAAGCGCCCGCGGCAGTAGCCCCCGCGGCGGCCGAGCAGCCCCAGCGCGAGGAGGCGCCGCTGGCGGAGGCGGAACCCGACGAGGTGCCAGCCAGGGCGAAGCGGGCGCCACCGCCCCCCAGACAGGCGGATATCGACAAGCACGAGCTCGCCCACTCGCCGCCGAGAGGCTGGCGCGACAAGTGCGTGCCAACCAAGGCGGCAGACGACCCGCGCCGACGGGGCGGCGGGCCTAGCAGCATCGATGAGGTGCAGATGGGCTACCTGCAGCTTGGTGCCGTGGTCGCAGCCGAGGAGCTGGTGGCCTCAGCCGACAGCGATGCGTGGTTGGCGCCGGCGGACCAGCAGATCGACCAGGCCGTCTCGCTGGCGACGGCGTGGAGGTGTTGCTCAACGTGCTGGTGGTGGCGCACCATCAATCTACTGCAGTGTGCGCGGTCTTGGTGCCGAAGGGTATGCATCCCTTCATGCCCATTGCACCGAGCGCAGCCATCGACGCTTGGGGCATCGCGGAGTGCATCCTGCGCGCCGACCAGGAGCCAGCAGTCCAAGCGTTGGCCGAGCAGATTTCCGAGGAGCGGAAGCTGAAGGGTTTCGTGTGCCAGCTCACGGCGGCGCTTGCCAGGAATCACGCATCGATGGGCTTCATCGAGGCCAGGAACGACCAAGTGGCCAAACAGGTGCGCGTGATCAAGCTCCAACTCGAGTCGGGCATGGGCGCGCGCATTCCCGTGTTCCATAGGGTGATGCCGAGGGTGATCAGGCGCGCTGGGTGGCTCCTCGCTCGGTTTGCCTTCAGGCGGGCTTCGGGCAAGACGGCTTGCCGCGTCAATCGGGGCGAGCCGTGCCGAGGGGCGGCGGCCGCGCTCGGGGAAGTCGTCTGGGCCCGAGTGCCAGGCGACCGCGCTCAGAAGTCAGAGGCTCAGTGGCGCTTGGCCGTCTGGCTGCGCAAGACCGAGAAGTGCGACGAGCACCTGGTCGGCGGGTCGCGACAGACCAGCCGCCGCCGCGCGATCAGGAGGCAGCCGAAGGAGTGGAGGTTCAACGTGGACGCGCTGAACAGCTTCGCGGGCTCGCCCTGGGATTTCCTGTCCAAGCCTGAGCGCGCGGACACCGCGGCAGAGCGGCCTTGGGGGGGCGCCGAGCCCCGCCACGGTGACAACGTGGCGAGGGCACGCCAGGCGCAGGCACAGCAGCGCGAGGCCGAGGAGGCGCTTCCAGCGGCAGCAACAGCAGCTCCAGTGGCGGAAGAACCAGCGCGCCCGCCTCCAGGGCCCCTGGGCGCCCCGCCAGGGCCCCTACCCGAGCCGAGGCTCGGACAGGCCACCTACGCGACGAAGAGGATGGCGCAGACTTACGGGCCCACTTTGAATTGTCCGAGGTGCTGGGGGGCGACGCGGCGCACTCCCACGAGCGCAGGAAGCGCAGGGGGGGGAAGCTCCTGGACGAGGCGAATCGGCAGGCAGCGGTCCACACGTTGCCAGGGGGCGCCATCGCAGCCCCTGAGATGGAGGTGGACGCGGCAGCGGTCGACCCCGCAGCCGCGATGGCAGCAGCAGCAGCAGCAGGTGACGCAGCAACAGCGGCGAATTCATCCCAGCCACCCCCCGCAGAGCGCGGCTCAGCGGGCGACGCCGCGGGGGTGGGCGTGGACTCGAGGAGCCGACCGGCAGCTCCCGCAGACGGCGGGCCACGGCTGGATGCGCCCAGGGCGGCCGACCTTGTGGTGCCCGTGGACGCCAGTAAGCCCGCCGACTTGGGGCTCGACGGCGAGGACTGCGAGCGGCTGCAGCTGTTCGCGGCGTCCGCGCGCGATCGGGAGACTACTCCGACAGCGTGGGCCTGCGACCTCGTACCAGAGGCGGTGGTGTACGACAGCCGCGCGGGCGAGATGCCCCCGAGGGAGCTCGCGGTGCAGGGTCGACAGCAGGAGCTCAACCAGATGGCCGCGTTCGGCGTCTACGAGGACGTATCCGACGATTCGAGCGTAGGTGCGCGCATGCGGGGCAAGTGGCCTGACGGGCTCCGATGCGGGCCAGACGGGGCGCCATTCGTGCGGTCGAGATTCGTGGCTATGGTCTTCAACCTCTTCGAGCGCGACGACGTGGCGGCAGGTGCGCCGTGCCTCTTCTACTTGCGCTTGGTGGTGTCCCTGGCCTGCCTCGAAGCCCCCATCGGGGCAGAGGTAGGTAGCTCTGTGCGATGCTAGCGCGGCGTTCTTCCACGAGGACATGGGCGAGTGGATGCGTGTGATGCCACCGCCGGGGCCGCGTCGGCCTGGGCGGGTTCGGCAGCTCCACAAGGCGCTCTACGGCACCAGGCCTGCGTCGAGGCTGTGGCAGACGTATGTCGGCGACGTCTTCGAGAAGAGTCAGCCACCATGGGCTCGGATCACGCCGTGCCCTGGCGCCCTTTACAACGAGACGTTGGACATCGCGCTGGGCGTGCACGGTGGCGACTTTGTGGCCGAGGGCATCTCGGCGAGGCTGGTCGTGCTCGGCGCGATGCTGGAGGGGCAGATCGAAATCGAGAAGCTTGGTCGAGCGGGGCCGGGTGCCACTGGCGGCGGCCGCGTCAGGCTGCTCAAGCGACGCATCGAGTGGCGGGTATTTCCGTCTCTTCGCTTCGTGTGGAGAGTAGATGGCTCGCGCGTGGACAACCTGCTCGAGCTCTTGGACCTGCCAGCTGACACGACGTAGCCACAGACGAGTCCAGGTTCGAGGGCCGCGGGAGGCTCCGTGCCCAAGGAGGCGGTCGTGGGCGAGCGGCTCAAGAGGTTGATGCCCAATGCGGGCGGCATGCTGACCTACCTGCCTCAGGACGTGCCGCAGGTGCAGTACGCGGCGAAGATGATCATGGCGGAAGGAAGCGTCGAAGCCCGCGCCGCTCGCGGAGGTCAGGCTCAAGCGTGCTGCACGGTACCTGGTGGGGTGCCCGGTGACGGAGTGGCACTACCCGTTGCAGGACCTCCCAGTCACGGCGGACGTCGATGGCGACAGCGACTGGGCAGGAGCGGATGACGCGAAGTCCACGCAGCGCACGGTGATTATGTTCGGGGACCATTGCCTCGAGGTGACGACGTCAACGCATGGCTACGTGGCGACGTCAAGCGGGGTGGCAGAGCCCCTGGCTCTCAACAGGGCGGGGGCCTCGCGCTGCGCGGTATCCACACGTAGGCAGTTGCTGGAGCAGACAGCTCGGCCGCGAGGGGAATGGCCCACCGAGTGGGGTCAGGCCGAGTGCGGCATCTCCGTGTCCAGGGCCTGTTGGCACAGGAGCGCGTGAGGACGAAGGATCTGAAGGTGATCAAGTTGGGCACGGCGGTGAGCCGAGCAGACATCAGGACGAGGTACCTGGGCGGCTCGAGGATCGAGGTCTCGCTGAAGCTCATGGGGCTAGCGACAGGAGGGCGCACGGCTGGCCATGTGAGCGACTCCACGGCGGCTGTGCTGAGGGTAGTCGCAGCAGCAGCATGTGCGGGTGGCGTAGCGGGGGGCATCGCAGTCACGGGAGAAGGCCAGTGTGACGGCAGCACGATGGGCATCGTCATGTCGCTGTTCATGTTCATGCTGCCGCACATGCTGGGAGCCGCGGTGGCGGTGTGCCACCTCGCCGAGAGGTGCTCGAGGGGGCGTCAGCCCGACGCCGCGGGCGGCGAGGTACTGGGGGGCACTGACGACGGGCGCGACGACGACGCCCTGGGCGGGCGAGAGCGGGGGGCACCTCCTCCAGCCACAGGGAGCGCGGGCGCTCAGGGCGGGCGAGCGAGAGCGGGAAGCGCCGACTCCAGCCACGGAGAGCGCAGACACGGGATCGGCAGCGGGAGGCTCCGCGCCGATCAAGATAGAATGACCCCGGCAGCGACGGCAGGTCTCGTCGTGGATCGCGGAGTGCCAGTGCGAGGAGCTCCGCGGGAGTCCACTCAGTGGTGAGCAGATAGCCGTCAGGGGCGGGCTGATGCGCTACAGGGTGGGCGAGCTGAGGGCGGCGCTGCGGGCGCGAGGCATCGACGCGACAGGCCCGAAGGCAAACCTTGCCAACAGGCTGGCGAGGATGGCGGCGTGGCCATCCAGGGCCGAGCAGGGCCCGAGGCCGGCCATCGATGAGTTGGTCGGGTCGGCAACTAGTACGGCTGCGAGCGCCAGCACCTGAAGGTGCCCAACGACCCCCGAGAGGCCGTGCCCAGCGGGAGGCTCCTCGGGGGGCGCCGCGCCTCGCTCCGCAGGCTGAATCCGAGTCTCTGCAGAATCGGAGGGGGGATCCGGCAGCGCGGAGTCGGTCTCGAGCGGCGTTGATGCGCCAGTTTGGTCAGACACCTGACGTGGCGTCGTTCCTCCGCTCGCCCCTCCTCCTCTCTGTGATTTAAGCAGCGTCTCCATAGGTGCCTCTGTAAGCGCACTGGCCAATGGTAGACCCAACGCCAGCGATTGCTCCAAGTGAGAACACCATGGGAGCGAGTCGAGAGCAGGCCGAGCAGCGAGGATCCACATTGCCCGCTACGCACGGCCAGTCCCTGGAGCCACCGAGAGGCACAGTGCATTTTGCGCTGCCAAGGTGAGTTGGCAGGAACCGGCGGAGACCACTCCCAAATCCATTATCGTTTGGGGCACTGGAAATGAGCGCCGTTGCTTCATATCTCTGCTTAGCCCACCTGGACTTGAAAATGAGGTCTCTAGGGTCTCTGCCGTTCCCGCCGCCGCTTTGGCTCAAGACCCGCTTCACTCACTAAGCTTCCAGATCCCGAGCCCACTCGTTATCTGGACCCCACCACTCCTCCTACTCTCTATGCTTCATCCTGTTTTGTATTGTGGGCTGCGAGGGCAGCCGCCTGGCGTGATAGCAACATTGGGATTGTGGTCCAACGAGGGGGCGAGAGCACCATCTCATTTTCGTGACGTCATCGGTGGGGGAACAAGAGGGTGCTAAATCGCCCCCCTTCCCAGGAGGCCAAACTTGGCCCAGCATCTGGAGAACATCGATGTATTTGCCTTCCAGCTGATGCCTTCTTGGCTGCTCCAATCGGTCGGTCACGACCCCCCCGTCCAGGTCCAGGGCAGGTGGTAAGGGGAGGGGTCAAGACCCCCCCCCGCCCGCAAGCCGTCTCGCTCACTCCCACCCGCCCCCCCCAACACATGCGTAGCACCCGAGGCTGGCCCGAGCCGCAGCATATTCAACAGTTTTCTGGATGGGCAGCTACTGGGGGCGAATCCGCCGCCCCCGCCGCCGCCCCCGCCGCCGCCGCCACCGCCGCCGCCACCGCCGCCGCCACAGCCGCCGCAGCCGTTGCCCCCGCCGCAGCAACCGCAACCGCCGCCGCCGCCAAGTGTGCTCTGTATTGTTTTCCCCATATCCTAAGATGGTTATTGTCATTACTTGGACGCATCCTCCTCCTCCTCCTTCCTCTTCTCCTTCTCCTCCCCTCTCCTCCTCATGCCCAGACTTACACATACACATATTGACTCACACGCAAACTTACTCATACCCAGATTTATCACCCACACACAAAATTACTCTTGCTCAGACCTACTCATATTCAGACCTACTCCTACTCAGACTTACTCATGCTGGGACTCACGCGCGCCCCGTTCGCGGCCGTTTTGTGGGGATGCTTCAAGCGATTTGCCTGTTTGCTGTCCCGACATCCTTCGGTGTCGGAGCAGAGTTGGAGGATGTCTCGAGCGAGGCTCCCATTTTCACCCGCCTAAGGTGGGCCGCCAGGGGTGTTTTCACGGTCCCGTTCGCGGCCGTTGTGTGGGGATGTCTCGAGCGGTTTGCCTGTTGTTTGTCCCAACATCCTTCGCCTGTGTTCTGTCCCAACATCCTTCGCTGTCGGAACATGTCTCGAGCGAGGCGCTCATTTTCACCCCCCTACCTAAGGGGGGCAGCCAGGGGTGTTGTCACGGTCCCGTTCGCGGCCGTTGTGTGGGGATGTCTCGAGCGGTTTGCTTGGCTTCTGTCCCAACGTCCATCGTTTTCGGAGCAGATTTGGAGGAGGTCTCGAGCGAGGCGCTCATTGTCACCTCCCAAGTGGGCCAGATTTTGAGGATGCCTCGATCGGTTTACCCGTTTTGATCGCCAGGTTCGTGGGCGCAGATTCTTTTCAGGATGCCACAGGAGGCTCAAACAGGCTCCAGGAGGCCCCAGGAGACCACATGAGGTCCCAGGAGGCATCAGGAGGCCACAGAAAGACTCAAGAGGCCACAGGATGTCCCAAGATGCTCCAGGAGGCCCCAGGAAGCTCCAGAAGGCCTCAGGAAACCCCAGGAGGCCCCAGGAGGCCACAGGAAGCGCCAGGAGGCCTTGAAAGGCAACAGGAGCCCTAGGAGCAGGAGGCCTCAGAAGGCAACAGGAGTGGCTTCAATCCCATGTGTTTTACGTATGCTCCTATCGATTGGGCCTCGCCTGGAGCACATTCCTTGATGTTATACGTATGTTTCTATATATTGTCCTTCTCCTATGTAAACAATCCTACATGTTTTACTTATGTTCCTATATATTGGGCCTCTCCTGGGGCACGAGTCCTTGGTGTGTTAGTGTGTTCTATAGACCCAGCTACAATATTCATTGTTTAAAAGGGTGCACATATGGGGAGCTCCACGCAGTCACGCAGTGAGTAATTTTGACAGGGATGGTGGGGGGAGGCCGCATCGGGTTCGCCGCGCATGCTCCGAATTTGGAGGCAGAGTGTGTTTTGTATTGGTATTTTACAAAAGGGATGGTGGGGGGGCCCGCATTGTCCCTGGTTGGCTCCCAGTCGCCTGGGGGAGGGTGTGTATACGAATAGGAAAAAGTGATCAAGCTACCCTCCTGGAATGCAGGCCGTCTAGCTCACTCCCACCCGCCCTCCCAACACATCAATAACACCCGAGTGTCAGCAGATCGCTTAGGAACGCCGCGCTTGCCATGCGCGCCACGGGTTCCAGGTGCACCAGGCACCCTGGAGGCCCAAGCGCGCAAAATGCGGCACATGCTCCGCGTGCGCCAACTGTGCCACATGCTTCAGCCGCGCCAGGTGCGCCAGCTACGGGGAATCAATAGGGACCCCATGCACCTGGGGCCCCGGACCTTGAATTCCCCTGTAGCGAAGTGCCGAGCATTCTGTGGGAAGGGCGGTTCTTCCAGGCAGCGCAAAGCCATGCACCCATGGACAAATGTGTCATCTTGAGGAGTCGTGAAACAGATGAGAGCTCAGAGGAAAGAGGGCCCTGCGCATGCCCCAGATTTGAGCCAAGATACATTTTTTGTTTATAAATGGTTTTTTTTTTCCCAACCATCCTGTGGTGTTGGGTCCTCGTTTTGAAGAGACAGCGCCCCGCGTCCCACCTCTCCTCCTCCTCCTCCTCCTCCTCCTCCTCCTCCTCCTCCTCCTCCTCCTCCTCCTCCTCCCCCCTCCTCCCCCGCACCGCGCCCATTTCGGCACACCCCAAGCAAGTTCTGTGGCCCCATAGGGAGCTCCGCGGAAGGCACCAGAGGGAAAGTTCACATGGCGGCCCCGCCCCAGTTCGGCACACACACACACACGCACACGCATACGCACACGCACACGCACACGCACACGCACACGCACACGCACACGCACACGCACACGCACACGCACACGCACACGCACACGCACACGCACACGCACACGCACACGCACACGCACACGCACACGCACACGCACACGCACACGCACACGCACACGCACACGCACACGCACACGCACACGCACACGCACACGCACACGCACACGCACACGCACACGCACACGCACACGCACACGCACACGCACACGCACACGCACACGCACACGCACACGCACACGCACACGCACACGCACACGCACACGCACACGCACACGCACACGCACACGCACACGCACACGCACACGCACACGCACACGCACACGCACACGCACACGCACACGCACACGCACACGCACACGCACACCCACACCCACACCCACACACCCGCACACACACGCACACACACAAGCACACACCACAAACACCACAAACACACACACACACCCACACCCACACACACAAACACACACACACACCACAAACACACACCAAAAACACACAGACACAGACAGACACAGACAGACACAGACACACACACAGACACACACAGACACACAGAGACACACAGACACACAGACACACAGAGACACACAGACACACAGACACACAGACACACAGACACACAGACACACAGACACACAGACACACAGACACACAGACACACACACAGACACACAGACACACAGACACACAGACACACAGACACACAGACACACAGACACACAGACACACAGACACAGACACACAGACACACAGACACACAGACACACAGACACACAGACACACAGACACACACACATACACACATACACACAAACACACACACACACACACACCTCACACGCTTCGTGGCCCCATAGGGAGCTCCACCTAAGGCCCCAATGGGAAAGTTCGCATGACGGCCCCGCCCCAGTTCGGCACACCCCTCACACGCTTCGTGGCCCCATAGGGAGCTCCACCTCATGCCCCAATTGGGAACGTCCGCATGACGGCCCCGTTTCATTTCGGCACACCCTAAGCACGTTCTGTGGCCCCATGGGGAGCTCCGCGGAAGGCACCAGAGGGAAAGTCCGCATGACGGCTCCGCCCCATTTCGTGGCCCCATAGGAAGCTCCGCGGAAGGCACCAGAGGGAAAGTTCGCATGGCGGCCCCGCCCCATTTCGGCACACACCTCACGAGGATCGTGGCCCCATAGGGAGCTCCACCGAAGGCCCCAGTGGGAAAGTTCCCATGGCGGCCCCGCCCCATTTCGGCGCACCCTCACAAGGATCGTGGCCCCATAGGGAACTTCATCGAACATGATAGTCACGACTGCGGTACTCACAGCTGCATATGGTTGGGTCCTTCGTCAGGCTAATTGGTAGGGATGGTTGGCCTGCGCGCAGCAAGCAATATGCTGGCACCCCCGCCGTCCCTGCAAAGTGGTCGCGGGGCACCCGGGCATGCGCCAGGTTTGGAGGCAACGTGCAGTTTGTATGGTTTTTTTTTACATGGGATGGTGGGTGGAGGGCTCATTGCTCCGGGTTGGCTGCCGTTCGCCTGGGGGAGGGTGTGTTTATTTATAAGGAACAGTGATAAAACCTCTAAACCACTCACGCCCTAAAGGGCTGGTGGGACTCCACCTACTTGATTAGGCATTTACTGACGGATTGAGGTGACCCACGTTCTCTATTGCGAATTATTGCCATTGGACGTTTGGCCCTGGAATCCCATCGGGTGGTTTTCGCGAAGGTGTGTGCGTGCGTGTGTACCTTTTCCTCACCCGCTGCCTTTACGCCAAGGTGTTGACAGATATAGACACGTGATAACCTCTGCTAGCTGGAGGCGGAAACATCAACCGCCTCTGTCCTACGGGCCATTGGCAGGGTTGGCTCTCTGATCTTTCCCACCCGTGCACATCCAAACGTCATGCTCTCTCACCCCGGATCTTTGCTCCAACGCTTGCCTATCCAGCTGCATGTGGCAAGTGGCAAGTGCCGCCGCCGTGCCAGCCCAGTGTTCTCGGTGGCGAGTGTTCGTGGGCGGGAAAGCCGCGATCAGGGTGAGGACGGATATGCGGATATTGGTCATATTGACGATGGAGATGATGGTGATGATTATGATGATGATGATGATGATGATGCTGTTGTTGATGCTGATGAATACGTCGTGGAGGATTATGATGCTGCAGTTGGTGATGATGGTGCTGGTGATGCCGGCGCTGCTGATGCCGGCGCCGCTGATGCTGCGGATGTCGTTGCTGCTGATGTTGTCGTTGTTGTTGATGGTGTAATGATGATGACGATGATGATGATTATTCTGATAACGATGACGATGGTGATGATGATGGTGATGCCAATGACAATGACGATGATGTTGATGTTGATGATGATGATGGTGGTGATGATGCTGATGCTGATGATGTTGATGAGGGTGATGCTGTTGATGTTGATGCTGATGCTGCTGATGATGATGAAACGGGGGTGATGATGTAGATGGAGATAGTTGTGGTTGTTGTGGTCGTAAGGAGGACGAGGAGTGGGATACATAGCAGGATAATAATGAGGATGAGCTGGGTGAGGAGGAGGAGGAGGAAGAGGAATACCACCACAAGTGGCATCTGTCGTCTTCACTGATTACCAGAACTCTCATGGAACTCGTTTGGTCCGTCTGGGGGCTGTATTGGCCTCCCGTGCGGCAGTTTGTTCTTTTTCTGGCAAAGCCTGAGCCACTCGAGTGACGGGACGGTCGCGCGCGAAAGGACTGGATTTGGGTCAACACCTGAGCAGTTTCATCGAAGGGCCGCCTTGGGTGGTCTCTTGTGGGGCCCTCTTGCGCCGTCCTGGGGCTCTGTTGGGCCGTCTTGGGGCCCTCTTGGCTGCATGGTGGGTGCCTGGGGGCCGTCGTGCGCAAGGTCTTGTAAGACAGTCTTGGGTCCCACGGGAGGCCCTCTTGGGCCGTCTTGGGGCCGTCTCGGATGCCTCGTAGGCCGTCCTGGGCTGTTGGAGGTCCTCTTCTGGCCGTTTTGTGCTCTCGTGGATGAATACTGGTCTTTGAGGCATCTTGGGCAATCTTTGTCTTGGAAACTGTGGACGCGGATCCATCGTCATTTCACGAGGGATCGTGGCTTCGGGATCGATGACCCATTGTTCCCAACCATCTTGTAGTGCTGGGTCCTCGTTTTGCAGAGAGAGCGCCCCACGTCTCACTCCTTCCTCCTCCCCGCCTCCTCCTCCTCCGCCTCCTCCTCCTCCTCCTATTCGATCTCAGCTCAGCCTGTGCCGCCCAGTTCGGCACACCGTTCACACGTTTTGTGGCCTCATAGGGAGCTCCACAGAAGGCGCCAGTGGCAGCGTTCGCATGACGGCCCAGCACCCACGTCGGCATACCCCTCACACGTTTCGTGGCCTCACAGGGAGCTCCACCGAAGGCATTAGTGGCAGCGTTCGCATGGCGGCCCCGCAAATATTTTTTGCACACCCCTCACACGCTTCGTGGCCTCATAGGGAGCTTCACCGAAGGCCCCAGTGTAAATGTTGGCATGGCGGCCCCGCGCCCATTTTGGCACACCTCTCACACGTTTTGTGGCCTCATAGGGAGCTCCACAGAAGGCCCCAGTGTAACTGTTGGCATGGCGGCCCCGCGCCCATTTTTGCACAACATCACACGCTTTGTGGCCTCATAGGGAGCTCCACCGAAGGTCCCAGCGGCAGCGTTCGCATGACGGCCCAGCACCCGCTTCGGCATACCCCTCACTCGTTTCGTGGCCTCACAGGGAGCTCCACCGAAGGCACTAGTGGCAGCGTTCGCATGACGGCCCCGCAAATATTTTTTGCACACCCCTCACACGTTTCGTGGCCTCATAGGGAGCTTCACCGAAGGCCCCAGTGTAAATGTTGGCATGGCGGCCCCGCGCCCATTTTGGCACACCTCTCACACGTTTTGTGGCCTCATAGGGAGCTCCACCGGAGGCACCAGTGGCAGCGTTCGCATTACTGCCCCGCACCCATTTCGCCACACCCCTCGCACGTTTCGTGGCCCCATAGAGAGCTCCACCGAAGGCGATACCGACAACTCAGAGGAGCATGAAGTATTGATATTGATAGTTTTCAAGATTTCCAGGTTTTCCTGTTCTTCCGCGCGGGCTACAGGGACGAATGGTCGAGCGCATTCCGTCGCGCAGGTTCTTTGCGTGATGTGCGCGGTGCATTTTTCGCGCATCGGAGCGCCCTTGGAGATACCAAGCTGCATGCTGTGCTGCTCTTGGGGAGTCCGCGAGTCGCAGCTGCCGTGGCGCTGTTCTCGAGGTGACGCCTTCGAGTGCTATTCGCGGGCGCGAAGCTCGGCGCGCGCTGCGCCCAATCGCGCCCGGCGCGGTGCGTGAATCAGCCGGCCGCGCCCGTCGGACCGCCCGGAAATTATTTCTGGATTGTAGAATGTTTCAGAAAACTCTTCTGTTTTTGGCGCAAGCTTTTCCAGAATTTGTCAAAAATGAGCCCAGAAATTTCCCCAAACCAGTTTTGAGGGGTGGAATGCGCCCGCCGCGCAGGACATCTGAAGAATTCTGGAACCCGGAATTTTCCAAAATGGATTCCGGAATTTTTCACAATCGATCCTGGCATTTTTCAAAATCGATTCTGGGACAAGCCGGACATTTTCAAAAACGTTCTTGGAGTCTCCCATTTTTGCCCCCGCAGGTTTTCCAGAGTCGCGCGTGATTTGCCATGCCAGGTCATTGGAAATCCGCCGAGGCGCGCGGTGCGCGGCGGCGGGCCATGGGACGGTGCGCCACCGTCCCCCCCGCGCTCGGCAACGAGAAGGGGGATCACCAAGTGCCAAATAGCCCCCTGCGGGCGACCACTCGACTGCGAATGGGTGCCCAACCAGCGGCGCCAGCCAGAGTAGACAATACTCGACGCAAAGTGTACCCCGCGCGAAGGCTGTTAGAAATCGGGGAATCTTCGGAACGTATCAGTAGCACGTTGTGTCAATAGATTCTTCTCGTCCTAATCACGGCGATATTCATGGCTGCGTTTGGTTGGGCCCTTTGCCAGGATAATTGTTGTCCAAGGGATCGTGGTCTCGGGAGGTTGGGCGGTGCATTCTGGGAACTGTTCGTAGGGGAGTCTTTGATTAGAACTCAGAAGCCCCACCAGACGGCCTTGGCTGTTTCCCACGCGCCAGACAAGGCACTGTGGCGGATATGGGCATCGCCCCGCCATCCATGCTGAAGTTACAGCAACATGATGACATTACAACGTGCTCGCCAGCGTCGTTGGCGTTTGGGCTTGTGTTGGCAAAATTCCGCACGGAGTGGTCGGATGCCAAGTTTTTGTTGTTGCTCCAGCTCCTCCTCCTCGTTCTCATCCTCCGCCTGCACCCTTTCGTCAGGTTCCGCAGCCGTTGTTATGTGTTTGAGCTCATGGCGGGCTGTTGAAAGCCCATCATCAAACAACTTTGCCCGATACCGATGACGTTCTATTCTCTTGTGGGGCTGGTGCTGTTGTTGTCGCGCGCCAGTGTGGCCGATGCCCTGTCCATGATGGAGGCGAGCCCGACGCTCCAGCGGGGTGATCCCGAGGTCGTGAGACCGAAGCTGGCGGAACACGTTCGCCCTGAGCTGAGGAGAGCGTACGTGAAGGTGACCGATGCCCTGGCAGGCGAGGTCAAAGAACACTTGGAGACCTACAGCAAGGCCTCGCGGCTCTTGGCCCAGGCTCGCGGCATGAGCCATTCGAGGCACATCCTGGACTTCGTCATGGAGCACCCGGAAGCTCCAGCGCTGTCCCCGAGAGGATGCTTGTACCTCCCGACCGACGACGCCTGGACGACGTTCTATCTCGGAGATGCAGAGACGGCGCAAGCATAATCCTTCGGAGGTTCCCGCGGGTGATCGGCGCTGGGCCCCACTCCGTGGCGCGCTGAACGCGCCAGGGGCGGCTGCCGCTCCAAGACATCCGCGCGGACCTCCGAAAGTTGATGCCCATGCCGCTTCTTCCTCTTCGACCGTCAGTACGTGGAGCATCCTTTCCCGCCGCTGTTCGCCACTATGGTCGCCAACGCCTACTACCCCGAGTGCAACGAGACGTCGCTCACTGGCATGCGGCTGCCGCAGGCTTGCGATGATGGCGGCATGCGGGGGTACTCAGGCTGCTTCTCGGTGGCCCGACTCGGGAGGGCGGGGGGCGTGCACATCTACGAGACGGCGGGCCACGTCGGACTGCCAGACAAGTGGGCCTTCCACATCTCGAGGAAGAGACATCGGAGCCGGCACGAATTTCTGGAGCTCCGCGCGGACTTCTTGAGTCAGGGGCAACGGTAGGGGGGATGGGCATAGGGGGGATGCATCGACCGTCAATTGCCCATTGATCGCCGGCGGCATTCGATCGACCCTCAATTGCCCAGGAATGTGCGCATTCGCTATCGGGGCCCTATCGCCGATCTATCGGCGATGTATCGCCGGTTCCAGGTCGATGCCCCTCCCCTATGCCAGTCCCCCCCCCTATCGTTGCTCCCAATTGAAACGGCGCTGGATCCACCCAGTGGCGCCTCGGGCGCCGTCCCCAGGAGTTCCGCGCGCTCGAAGGGGAGGGTCCAGGGCGCCGATTCCCGCAGAGTCCGCGCGGAGCGCCGACAGTTCGTGTTTATGTGCAGTTGTTGGCCACTCCTGCCGAAGACCTTCATGCTGTGAGTCAGCGAGCGAAGAACGGTATAAAATAAACTTTCCGCCGTCGGGGACACCTGCCCCTGGGCGGCTGGAAAGTTTCTACCCCTACGGTGCCACCGTAAGGGTATAAACTTTCCAGCCGCCCTGGGGCAGGTGTCCCCGACGGCGAAAAAGTTTATTTTATACCGTTCTTCGCCCGTTAAGTGAGTGGCCTCACCCATTTCGCCCTTGCTCCGCGGCCGCCCTCTGTCCTGTCTCTCGCTCGTGCTGCCAGACAGCTCGTGTGCTTCGCCCCAGCCTTCTGGAGCGCGCGAGCGGACTGCTTCTGCCGCGCCGCGGCGGAGACAGGTGATGCAGTTGTCTGTTCCTCGGGCATCGAGAGCACGAGGCTGAGGCTGGCGCCACGCAGAGGTAGCAACACCCGTCGCGTGGAGAGGACAACCAGGGATGAATGGGGTTGCGACGTGTCCAGCGAGCTTCCCAGCGTGCCCCTTGGCTCCAGACTAGAGATTCCGGTCGCCTACGTGGTGTGTCGGACGTCGGACAGTGACAGCCGCATCACCGAGGAGATGGTGCGGGAGCAGAACAGGTGGGCCAACGAAGCTTATCGTGGGGATTCGCCCTGGCAGCCTATGGCCTTTGACAGGGGGCACCCCGATGCCGTGGACATGAAGATTGGATTCAAACTCGTAGATGTCAAGATCGTGACCGACCGTGAATGTGCCCAGAGAGGGTTCACGGACTGGGGCCGCAGCCTGACTCGTAAGTACAATCCGAAGCCGTTAGAGCAGCTTACCATTGTCATTGTCACAGACGACATGTCCGGTGTCCTGGGGCAGACGCAGTTCCCTTTCGACGTTCCAGAGGACAGCCCTGAGCAGATGGTCGTGGTGTCGGCCGAGGGGTTCCGGAGCTTCCCCAGTGAGGGGGGGATGGAGAATTGAGGAGGGAAGATGAGGGTCGATGGGCGAGGTTTTTTAGAGTCCTTAGCCCTGTTTTCGGCCTCCCTGGCTGCCCCCTGAGGCTCCAAGGGGCCCTTCCTTCCAGAACCCTTGGAGACCTCTGAGCTCTGGGGACCTCGGGATACCTCTCGGGACTTCCAGGGACCTCCTGAGCGGAGGTGGGGAGATTGAGAGGGAGGGGCGACGGGGGGGTAGCGGGAGGGAGGGAGGTCAGAACTTGGGCAAAGAGTCGGATATGCGGTACGACGAGGGGGACACGGTGGTGCACGAGGTTGGGCACGCGCTCGGCCTATACCACACCTTCCAGTCGGGCTGCCAGAGCGGGCAAGGGGGCGACTGGGTCGACGACACGAACCCAGAGATGTTCCCGCATTTCACCTGTGACAGGTCGAAGAATAGAAAACATAGGCATAAGCCTTCGGATGACCGCGCGAAGTTCTTGGATCGGCGCTGGACCCCCCTCGCTGGCGCGCGAAGCGCGCCCGGGGAGGCGCCGGAGCCGCCGCCCTGAGATTCAGCGCCGATCACAGCAAGTCCGCGCGGCCTTCCGACGGTTGATCCTCATGCCGCTTCTGCCTCTGCCAGGTCCTCCTCCTGCCATTCGCCCGACCCAGTCCGCAACTTTATGGACTACACGCCGGACTCGTGCATGGTGGGCTTCACGGAGGGGCAGAAGCGCCGCGCCTGGTGCGTGCTCGAGAAGACCCGGCCCGCGCTCTTCAGGAGGTCGCTGGCCGTGGACCCGACGGGCTAAACGCGCGGCACCGTTGGTGCCCCGCAGTCGGGCAAGGGCACAAGTGTGTCACGCGGTCCATGAACGCATGGTCGCGTGGGGTGCGCTCCCGCCCAAGATCAAGAAGAGTAGTGTGTGCATACAGTTCCTTCTGACTGTGCAATCGAAGGGGGCTGCAGAGGTCCCTTGAGGCCGTGGGGCCCATGTGCCAAGAGGCGGCAGCGCAGAGAGCACCAGTGGTCGCGGCGCGCTGTTCTGGCGCCATGCGACCAAGAGTTCAAGTCGAAGTGAAGCAGTGGGGGTCCGTCGCCTTCGTTTGGCTGGCGTCGGGCAGACTCGCCCTAGACAGGGGCGAGGCATCCCCAGTTCCATGTTGTTATACAGCGGTGCTTCTGCTGTTTCCCCCCACGCATTACAGGGGGGCGCCTGGGGATCACTCTTTCTCCTCATCCTCCTTCTCCTCCTCTCTCCTGCTTCTTCTTATTATTATCATGCTTCTTCTTGGTCTTCTTATTGTTCTCAGTATTATTCTTCTCTCCTCCTTCTTTGTTGCTTCCTTCCTTTGTTCCTTTCTTCCTTCCTTCCTTCCTGCCCCTCCTCCTCTTCCTCCACCTCGTCCCCTCCTCCTCTTCCTCCACCTCGTCCCCGACCGACAGTCGAAGAAGAGCAAAGGCATTTACATAGTCTTAAGCTTTCGGAGGCCCGCGCGGATTTCTCGGACCTGCGCTGTGCCCCCCCGTGACAGGGGAGATTGGTCTTCTGGGCCACTCTTATCTCCTCTCATTCTCCTCTTCCTCCTCCTCCTCCTCTTCCTCCTCCTCCTCCCCCTCCTCCTCCTCAGTATCCCTTTTCCTTCTTCTATTGCTGCCGATCCGCTTCTTGTGCTGTTTTTTATTTCAGCGCACCTGTCGCACGCTTCCTGCCCCCCAGGGAGCTCCACATGTGGCACCAATGCGGGTGTCCACATGGCGTCCTTGCGCTCATTTCGTCACAGCCCTCACGCGTTGTCTGCCCCCCTTGGGAGCTACACATCTGGTGCCAGTGGGGGTGTCCACATGGAGCCCGCGCGCATATTTCAGCACGCCTCTCACGTGTTTCCTGCCCCCCATGGAGCTCGATCTGTGGCCCCAGTGGGGGTGTCTACACGGCGTCCCCGCACCTATTTCGGTACACCCCTCAGGCGCTTCCTGCCCGCAGGAAGCTCCACCTATGGCCCCAGCGGGGGTGTCCACATGGCGTCCCTGCGCGCATTGCGGCACGCCCCTCACGTGGCTCCTGTTTCCGTATTGAGCTTGGCGTCATGGGGGGGTGTCTGCAGCATGGCGTCCCTGCGCTGATTTCGGCTCGCTTCTCCCACGGCTCCCTGCCTCCATGTGGAGCTCCACCCATGGCGCCAGTTAGGGTGTCCGCACGGCGTCGCCGCACCTAACTCGGCACACTGCTCTGGCGTTTCCTGCCCTCCAGGAGGGAGCTCGACCTGTGGCCGCAGTGGGGTGTCCACTGGCGTTCCTGCACCCATGTCGGCACACTCCTCACTCGTCTTCTGCCCCCCAGGGAGTTCCACCCAGGGCCCCAGTGGGGTAGATCCCTCTGAATGTGTTCTCGCGTGTTGAGCGGTCCTGTAGATAGTCGCTTCGCTTTGACAAAGAGAAAGGGTTGGGTTCTTCGTCAGGCTATGTTTTCACCTGCCCTCATCTTCCTCCTGCCCCAACAGGGCGACTTGACCAACGGCTCTCGCCTTTGAAGGTTACCCAGGTTTTGTTTTTGAGCGTCTTGATGCCCGATGCGAGCCATCGCTTGTCGGAGCTTGAGCTTGCGGTTGGCACAGGGTCCCAAGGTCTGGCTCAGCTCGGCTCCTCTTCCCCGCCCCCCGCTGCCGTCCGGCTTTGCCCACTCCCCAGCCTGCTCATCCTCTCTCTGTCGGGGTTACGTTGGGTTAGGGCGCCAGCGCCCGTTTTGAGGGTGGTGCTTCCCCTGTCCAGGGGTGCCCGAAGCAATTTTCCTTTGAACCCGCCTGTGGCCATCCCCCCACCTTCACGTCCTTTCCGACTCTGCCGCCGCTGGCTTCTCTCGCTCCTCCCTCCTCCCTCCTCCCTCCTCCCTCCTCCCTCCTCCCCCCTCCCTCCCTCTCTCCTCCCTCCTCCCTCCTCCCTCCTCCCTCCTGGGCCGGAGCGCTGCCCTTCCCCGGGCGAGCGGCGCGGGGGCGCAGCAGCAGGCGCGCAGACCGCGCACCTCGGGGTGCCTAATGCGCGATGTTGGGTGACCCAGCTCTCTGCCGCCGCTGCTTCTTCCGCTCCTGCTCCCTGCCCCCCGCGGACGGGTCTGGGAGGCCAGGAAGAGGATCAATCAGTTTCAGAGCGTTCCGGAGCGCTCTGAGATGGCCGCGGCGCCCGAGACATTCTCCAGAGCCGCCAGACCTCAGAGATTCTCGATTTACCTCACCCGAATTTTTCCTCGTCCTGGCTTCGTCTTACCCCCTGGTCAGCTCCCCAGACATCCGACGATGAAGGTCCCGACCCATTCCCCAGGGTCAGCTTTTCGTCACGGGTCCACTTTCGGGCTAATGCCAGTGGCCTGCATCGAGGAAAAGCGGCCAGACTGAACAAAGGCATATCGTCGGATATCTGGGTCTCCACTCAGCATTCCCTCTCCAGGGTCCATTTCGATCCGATCGACCCGATTCGACCTGATTTGATAGGTGTTGTGTGAGATTCTGACCATTGCAGCTTTCCGAAGTCACCAACGTGCGGCAGTGCTGTGGAATTCTCACCATTGCAGATTTCCGAAGTCACGAACGTATAACATGGCTAGGTCGTCGTCGTCGTCGTTGTCGTCGTGGTCGTCGTCGTCGTCTTCGTACGACGACGACGACGACCTTCTTTTTCCGCTTCATACATCCCACGTGCGACTCGTTGGGACAGAAAGTTCATTTCCCCCCCGGGACCCCGAACTTTCTAATCCCCGGAGGATTAATATCTGGGGCTCAGGGTTAGGCTCGATCCGATTTGATTCCGATATTCGGACGTTCCGATGCGGCCCGATATGTGCATGGCTTTGTTGCGCATCCAGGCGCAGCTGATCCGATTCGGTTTCGACTCCGTGCTGGTGCAGTCCCATCTGGCTTACGTTCCGACTCGATCCGATTTCCCGATTCGGTGCTGACTGGTTTCGCCCCAACAGAGACCAAAGATCTTCACCCTGCCAGCAGGAGCCGTCCAAGTCCACCAAGCCGCTGCCCGCGTGGGCCTACTGGATGGGCCTGGCCGCGCCCCTCGGCAGCTGCGAGCCCTCTGGCGGCCCTCCCTCGGCCTTCTGCAGGCCCTCGGCGGCCCCTCGGCGGCTCCCGGTGCTCTCCCGAAGAACCAACCAGTTGCACAAGTCTCGAGCCACCGTCTGGGGGTCGATCGTCGGGGGGACCTCGGCAGGCGGTGAATCTGGATATGCTCGGGCAGTGGCGGGGGGGGGGCCTGTGTTCATATCCACCGCCTGCCGAGGTCCCGGAGGATCAATCCCCCAGGCTCCGCGCGGATCCCTTAGATCGGCGCTGGCCCTCCTGGCGGCGCCTTCCTGCGCTGCCCGTGGCGCCCTCCGCGCGCCAGGGAGTTGGGGCGCCCAGCGCCGTTGCTTGTTTCTCGAAGCGTGGAGGCTCGGGTGCGCCCAGGAGGGGGCCAGCGAAGATGGGGCCCCGATGCAAGAAAACCGCGCGGCGGGCTTCTCGTTCTCTTCCCGGGCCCGCGACGCGCTCCTCGGGCCTGGCTCCTGTCGGAGAGGAGGCGAGTGGGAGATTGGGAGGGGGAGGGGGAGGAGGAAGAGTAGAGAGAGATACCAGTTGCAGAGCGGGGTCGTGACAGGAGGCCCAGGCCGCCCACGCAGACTGACTAAATCAGTCTGGAAACCCGGGTGCGCCTCTTGATCCGGATTGGCGTGCCGTCCGACCAGGTGTCGTAGTTGACCTTCGGCACCAGGTCATCCTCGAGGCTATCTGCTTTGGTCGGCGGCCGGCACAATTGTTGAAGGTTCTTGCAGGAACTCTTGCGGTCTGCACTGCACGTAGTGGAGCATCCACAACGACGACACCACAGCAGCCCGCGAGTCAACACAAGATGATCAATTGCCAACAGTAGTTGCTGTTCCAGACCCCTCTGCGCCATCTGGCCGCTTCCTCTTCCGTGTCAGATCGACGGTGGCGTGAATCAATTTCACACGCTTGCTGTGAGGGTCCACTACATCACTTGACGACGACGCTAATGTATAAGAAGAGTGCTGCCTCATGTCTTCCGCGTAGGCGTCGTCGTGGTCACGTAGGCGTCTTCGTTGTGGTCCAGCCTCCTGCACGGGCTGCTGTTCGGGGGCCTCGTTGCCACGCCGCCAACACTGGCGGCTGCAAGAAGTTTGAATCCAAGAATCTGCATGTGCGTGCGGCACGGTCTCCAGGCGGGCCCGACACTAGTATCCAAGCTTGCCGGCCACCACCACATGCGACGACTGTGCAATCGCCTGGGTCCTGCGCTCCTGTAGGATGAATCGCTTCTGGCGCTCAGGAGGCGCAGCTTTCGTGCGATGCGTGGAGCAGCTCTGCTTGTGCACCGCCACCAAGCGTTTGAGAAGCATCCTTCGACCTTCACATGCCAAGTCGTAAGCGGCGCGGTCCTGTGCCGGGTCACGCGTCAAATCAGCCTAATTATCAGCAAAGCGGTCTGCGATAGTATTGCCAATCCAATCTCGAACCTCGACGTCGTCCAAGACGTCCACGGCTTCAATTTCACCATGAAGCGATCGAACCTTACGGACTTTAGCAGTGCCTTCGCGGCTGTCCATCGCCAGCCCGATTGAATGCCACAGGTCAGCGCTGGCTGCGCAGTATGGGTGGTGAGGCTTGTCTGCCTCAACATCGTCCACTAGGTTCTTGTGGTCGGTATGGTAGATGCCCGAGCCCGTCGTGCGCCGAACGAACACCAAGCAAGGAGTCAACCCAGACCGCGGTACTGTCTGAGGTCCCACCATGGCCTGCGTCCATCCACCTTGTAACTGCCATTGGCCGTTCACCTGCGCAATGGCGATGAGGGACCATGCCGCGCGCCGTAGGATAGCCGAGTTGCTATCGGGACCACCCGAATCGTCGCCACACCAGTGCCACGTTTTAAAGAGGTGGGCGTTGCCTTCGATGATACCGTCCATGCTATATTGTACAAATCAGCCCCCCCCCCACACATGGAGGTCTGGATGATGATGTTGAGGAGGAGGAGGACGCTGCGTGCTTCTCTACAATAAGGTGCGTGCTGTCCGTGACGTGTTCCCACCACCTTTGGATAGTGAGGCGTGGCATGGGCTTATGATGCACCGAGATAACGTGTGCAGGGAATTATTTGTGTCAGGCAGCTGCGTTTCGCCGAATCGGTTTGCGGCAAGCATCGGCCTGCAAGTGCGGGTCCAGTGCATGTACGTACGTAGGAAATGTCATTTGCCATGGGTACCATGGGCATGCCTTTGGAACGTCCCAAGCTTACCTCATCCACATGAGGTCAAAGCACGGCGCACACAACCCGATGCGGCTGTTCGCACGTGCCGGTGCGACGTGCCCTTCGTGCCACACCACATTTTTCCTTTTGTTTTCGGTTGATCGCACATTTGTCCAGAGCCGGCGAAGGACCGATCTGGTGCAGAGGCTGGTGTTTTGTCAATTCCCACCTTAAGACGCAGGAAGAAACTGACGCGCTGGATGCATAGGATTTCCGAGAAATGCGGCTCGCGCATTAGTCCGGACAAGGCAAAGCGCCAGCCGTCAGACCTGATGGCCGGAGATTGGGACGGGTGTTTTTGCAATCGTAGTTTAATTAGTTCATTTGGTTGGCGTCGACTGCAGCATACCGTCGACAAAACAGGAGGAGGAGGATTGGGAGCGGGAGGGGGATGGGGAGGACGAATGGGAGAATGGGAGAAGGAGGAAATCGGAATCGGAGTCGGATCAAACGCAAAGCGTCGCAGCAACTACACTATTTCGGTTTTACACCCCTGGGAAGCCTGTCGAGATACTCCCGCCTCTTAAGCGTGAGTTGGGTATCCGAGCATGGCTTGGCAAGGCCATGGACCTGCTGCGATCCGTACCGAGCACACTTGCGACACCACCACAGACGTCTCACAGCACTATGCAACATGGTGTGGGAAGCATGAACGAACCCTCCACTAATGTGCACAACTCCTGATCCTGGGGCCGCCTGGTACATGTTGCCTCTGACTGATGCAGGAGGGCGGCAGTTGGAGCCTGGCCATCTGGTCCTGGCCGCTTGACTCGACGATGAAAAGCACCTGAGGCAACTCCTGCCTTCGTTGCCTATCTGATGGGCGGAGGTAAACAGGGCGACTGCAGCGGGCGGAGGCGGCGGCACTGGAGGGGGATGGGGGAGGAGGAGGAGGAGGAGAATGAGGAGGAGCAGCACCAGGCTCGGATGATCGAGGACTGTCAGGCTTTCTGCCGGTGGCACTCACGACGTCCAAATTCGCTAGCATTAGCTTCTTCCGAATCAGGCAATCTTCGCTCTCGATCTCCAGAGACTTCAATATCTTCTGATTTTTCGGCACTCTCACCCGCTCTGCAGCATGCCCAGACAGTTCGTCCACCACAGTACTTCTGACCACAAGTTGAGAACGTATGTCCCTCCTCAGAATCTTGTCTTGCGCCAGATGAGAAGGAACCCGCGCAATTGTCATCTGGAGCGCTTGCCTGTCCTTTCAACAGGCCACCGATGGCTCGCCAGTTGGCGGCAAGCTCTCCCCCAGAACGAGGGTATTTTTGCGACCGCCACACTTCAATCACGGCGTCATTGCCAGGCACGAAACGACGGGCCTTTGGGTATAGTTGATGGCACGCGTCAGACACGCCAACCTTCCCCGTGGAACAATTTGCTGCGGCCCAACCAGTGGCCTGTAAATAGCGGAGGCAGTCGGAGCAGGGAAAGTAGAGAAATGGTCGCAACAGCGAGGCCCACTCTTCTGATCAGGGGGATCTTGGAGCCAGGGCCTCTTGAGGCAGCCCTGAAACGACAACAGGCTCCTCGGTACCCTCTCCAAGCACCCCAAAAAAGGTTCCCCCTCGTTGATACCCATGATATCCCAACTTCTGCTGGACGGGTGAGTCAACCTCGAGTCAACCGCATGCTGTCATGTCACTCTGAGCAATCGCCTCTGGAACAAAATAATCAGACGCATCATCGATGGGATGGCCCGAGTTGCGCTCACACAGCCAGGATCTATGCATGGCGTTCTTCGCGCGCTGTCCTGCATCTACGGCAGAGGTCATCACTGATCAAGCCAGTGTCTTGCCTTCGGGGTTGCGTCCAAGATCTCCCCCCCACGGCAGAATTGACAAGGGCGTCAGCTACTTGTCTACCTCTGGGTACCTGCTGCAACTGACGTGCGAGCGTTCGCAAAAGCACGTTGTTGGCCCCTCCCTCGAGGCCTGCGCGACAACAGTGATTGGCTGCCTGCCGCCAAAGTTTGTAAGCTTGATCTCCTTCGAATTCTTGCAGCAAGTCGGCAGCCTGATCCACGCCAACTATCGAAACATCGTGGCAAAACCAACATCGCTGCTAGTGCCATGCCTCGGTTTGGCTCAAGCAATTGGCTCAAGCAACCTCGGCTCAAGCAACCTCCGCTGTATAACTTTGCGATTCTGCATACCCGGCGCGTGCGCAGTGTCTGCGAAGACATGCACAAGCTAGCGGGAGCGGCAACGGGCGCGACACCAGCACGCAAGGAAGTACGCAGGGACTTGGGGAAGGAACTCATGGATGCATCGAGCGACGATGGTGCGAACACAGGTGAAGCTTTGGAGAAGCCTCCGGATTGGTTCGTGGCCTTCGCGAAGGGGCAGAACAAGAAATTCGACAAAATCATCAAGAACATGCACGATATGCACGTCAAGATTGAGGAAATAAAGGATAAGACCGATGACATGGACGAGAGGTTGAACGACGTGGAGCTGGAGGTGGGCAACATAAAGCTAGACCTGGAGGACATGGTCACCCAAGGAAACGTGAAGAGCGCGATGGAGGAAGTAATGGAGAGCACGATGAATGAGGAGGGGATGAAGGACACCATGAAGAACATAATGCAAACTATAATTGAGGAGATGGTGGAGGAGAAGATGAAGCATACGAAGCAGGAGACACATGGAGGGGGGACCCGAGCTGTACCACAGGGCGGAAAGGGAGGCGCAAAAGGAGGAGGAGCAGCAGAAGGAGGATGAGAGAACGAGGAGCGTCTCAGGCAGGTGCTGGCCTTCGGCTTCTCCGACCAGAAGTTGTCCAGCGCTATCGAAACCGAGTTGAAGAACGTCCTCGAAGCTGCTCCCGGGCGGCTGCACGGCCGCAGTGGGTGCGTTCACCAACCCGGCAAAGATGGGGGTCCTAACTTTCCAATCCGTCCACGAGAAGATCAAGTTTTACAAGGCTGTCCGCCTGAACACAGACCCCAGCATCATAGGGGGCCTCTTCTTCAGGAACAATTTGACAAAGGACGAGAGAGCAGTTGATAAGACATTGGGGTACACCAAGCATCATATACTGAACGAGGGAAAGGCGAAGGATGGTGAAGTGGAGATTTTATGGAGGAAAAAGCTCGTTACAGCAAAAGGTAAGAAAGTTGCTTGGTTCGGTGAGGGTGGCAATTGGCATGTCCGGACTCTGGCAAAAGCCGTCGAGAATTTGATCGATGAGTCGATGAAGGATTGGTGGGCTAAGCAGGGCCCCGATCCAGCCACGGACAGCGATTGACACTTCCAGGGCGCAAAAGCTGGCGCGCCGGCAAGGCTTTCACAAGCGAGCGCCGACGCAAAATAATCCAGCATTTGTGCAGATACGCATGGGGTGGAATTTGTTATTATATCTTACAACATTCATTCATTCATGGATTTTGACACGAGGTTCGAAGCCATATTACATGAGGTCGGGAACACACGCTGGGACGTGTTCTTGTTCGCAGAAGCTTGGAGGGGATCCAGAGATGAAGTGTTCACCACAGAAGGGGGGGCATGCGTGGTTTGGAAGTGGAGGCACCAAAAGATCCAATGGCGTAGGTTTCCTTTTGCACCGCAGATGGGGATATACATCCTTCAAAGCAGTGTCTGAGAGAGTGGCGATGCTTACGCTCACCGGGGACGCTTCGAAGTTGAATCTGGTCAGCGTGTACATGCCGCACTCCAAATATACAGACATTGACGTGGAAGCAGTGTGCGAAAGTTTGGAGTCGCTGCTGCTCTTTCCCGGTCACTTTATTGTTGCAGGTGACTTGAATGCAGAAGTCGGGCCGCGATCGCTGATTGACGATGAAGAAGCCAATATCTTGGGACCAAACCCGATCAATGCACGGAACCAGCGAGGGGAGTGGCTGCTTCACTGGTGTTCCCTCCACGATTTCTTCCTTGCCAACGCGTTCGACTCAGCTGATCCAGAGCAGCTTTGGACGTACGCCAATGGATCGTCACGGAAACAACTCGACTTCATGATCTTTCCGGCCAGCTGGAAACCGCGAGTGAGGAAGTGCAGAGTTACGCCGAGCATCGACACCGTGTCAGACCACCGACCGCTCAGGATGCGCGTGCTTCTCGGCTCAGACTGTGAGAGAAAGACTCCCGTTTCGAAGTCCGCTTGGGGGCCGGATGTAGATTTGGCCAGCTATCATTCGTCTTTGGATCAGTTGTTGCAGGAGCAGCTTGCCAACGCAGGTGACCCTTCTGAGGCTGCAGTCCAGGTCGAAAGCGCCATGCTGGAAGCGGCTGCCTCTGCGCGCCCGCGATCGAAGAAGAAACCGACAACAGCCCCAGAAGACGCGGACATCCGCCGCCTCATATCAGAGCGACGTCAACTTCGGCAATCTGCAGACTTGACAACCGGGCAACAAGCGGCCATGCGAAAGGCGCTGAGCCACGAGATCAGGAGTGTGATCCGGGGAAGAGGAGCAAATCAGAAAGCGGTGATGATTGAGAACATCCTTGGTGATTGCAAAGGGCTGAGCACGATTGCAAACGCAGGGGCAGCCAAGAGAAAAGAGAACATCGCCAAGGTGGTAGATTCTTCTGGAAACGCCAAGGAGTCGAAAGAGGACGTGGCTGAAATTGTTGCGTCTTTCTACGAGGCACTCTACACGGGGGCGGCGGATCAGCTGCATCTTGGCGAGACGCCAGGCGAGACTGCACCGGATTTCACGATGCCTGAGCTGACGGCTGCCATCTGGCCCATGAAAAACGGCAAGTGCAGGGGCTCGTCCGGCATCGTTGCGGAGATGTTGAAGAACAGCAGCCAGAGTCTGCGGAAAAGCCTTCTCTCATTTTTCAACTCAGTACTGCCGCCAGACAAGGAACCACCGGAATCGTGGAGACGCACGGAACTGGTCGTTCTGTTCACGAAAGGAGACCCAACGCTCCCGAATAATTACAGACCTATTGCGCTTCTTCCAATCTTGTACAAACTCTTCCCTCGCATGATCTGCAGTCGCCTCCAGGATGTTACTATTGCGCGCCAAGCTCAGGATCGAGCGGCCTACCGCCCAGGATTCTCCACGGAAGATCATCTTCTCGCTTTAACCCTGGTTGTTGAGAAGTGCGGCGAGTGGAATCAGGATTTGTGGTTGGGGCTTGTCGATTTCGAGAAGGCTTCTGACACTGTGGAGCACGAGGCGTTGTGGGATGTCCTGCGCGAGTTTGGTATCGAGGAATCCATTGGGCTGCTTCGGAAACTGTACGCCGATCAGACTGCCACTGTTGCTGCTGGGGCGGAGTCTCGCTCTTTCTGCTTGACCAGGGGGGCAAAGCAGGGGGTCCCGATCAGCGCACTTCTATTTACTGCAGTTATGGAGTCCTGCTTCAGAGCGTTCAAGACTAAGTGGCACGGGCTCAACCGGAGACGCATCGGACAATTTTTTGGTTTCGTCATAAACGACCAGGAGATGCGAGCAGGAAATTGAGATTCGCCTTCAACACAGATTCCTGCACGCTGGGAAAATGGAACACGCGGCTGCTGCACTGGGCCCCCTGGTTCAGGACGCGGGCATGCAGGCGCCCAGGGAGACCGTGCCAGCGCTGGGCGGACGACCTTTGAGACTCCGGTCGCCGGTCTCTGATTGTTTAAGCATCTCATTCGTATTGCCACAAACAAGCAACATGGCAAAGCCAGGATTGCAGCAAGTCTTCCGTTAGTGCCACTTGTGCGCCCAGCCAGCTGGTCTTGTGTGTCTTTTCTTCCTGCCTTGTCCTGTCTCTGGCTCTCGGCTCCTTCTCCCTCCTCCCCCTCTCCGTGCCCCCCCCCCCTTGCCCTTGTGTTTCCTTGCCCTTGTGTCTTGTGTGCTCTCCCTCCGTCTCCTCGCTTGGCTTCCCTTCCCTTCCCCGTCTCCTCGTCTGTCCGTCCGTCGGCCTGTTCTGTCCTTTCCTGTCGTCCCTCCTCGCCCCCTCCCCCTCTCGCTCCTCGGCTCCTCGCTTTCCCGTCGGCCCCTGTTCCTTGCCTTGCCCGCGTTCTCTTTGTCGGCCTGTTCTGTTGTAAGAGAACGCTGTATTTTCCACATGTGTTCACGCCCGCGCGCCGCCTGGTGCATGGCTTGTCTGTCTGATTGCCAGTCTCACTCGGTCTGCCCAGGCGCGCTTCCGCGTGCCATCAGGGGCCCGGCCCGCCGCGGCCGGTCAGCAGACCGCTTCTTCTTCTTCTTCTTCTTCCACGCGTCAGGGGCGCGAGGGGCCCACCCTACCGAAAGCAACTGCGCGATGGTGGCTGAGACTTGGCTCCTGATGTGATTAGCAAAGTCGTTCGGCTGAAGCAACCGAACATGCATAATTATGTTCGGCCGCGCTTGCGCGACACCGGGACGAACCTGTGTCTCCAGAGTCCAGGTCCTCAACCACTCTCTGATGTGCGCCGTGGATAACCGAATCCTAATGTCGAAGCCGGGGGCCCTCAAGTCCAACGACGTGTTTGAGCACCTCACATTTTGGGCTGCCCCCGACACCGCTCCCAGACACCTCCGAAAATTTGAACGCTGTGTTGATGATAGTGCTGATGCTGTTGATGATGTTGATGTTGATGATGATAATGCTGGTGATGATGATGGTGATGATGACGATGACGATGAGTATGATTGTGATTATGATGGCGATGATGGTGATGTTGATGATCAGGATGATGATGATGATGATGATGATGACGATGATGATGATGATAACGATGACGATGATGATTCTGATGATGGTGATGAGGATGAGGATGATGATGATGATGATGATGATGACGAACTGGCAGATCTATATCGTTGGTGGACACCATGATGACGATTATCGGCGATATTTTG
Organism: Prorocentrum cordatum; assembly: GCA_963575745.1. NCBI lineage: Eukaryota > Dinophyceae > Prorocentrales > Prorocentraceae > Prorocentrum > Prorocentrum cordatum. Next base: position 534,083 of record CAUYUJ010000647.1, read on the forward strand.
ACTGCACGTTATGATGGTTTCGAGGGAGAGGAGGAGTGGCGGCGGATGAGGGAGAGGCATATTGAGAGGACGATGGCCCGCGATTTCGCCGCAGTAGCCATTCGTTGATTGCGAGGCCTCGGAATACCGTGCCTGGCCGTACCCAATTCCAAAGGCCTTGCCTCCAGCGCCCCGACAGACTCGTGATCAAAACTCACACGCGAGACCAGAGCGCATTGCGCAAAGCAGGAAATAATACCAGGGAGGTGTTTTACAGTGAAGAGAAAGACAGTACGTCCTGGAATGAGGTGCGGCTTTGCCGAGCAAATCCGAGTGCTGAACTTAGCTCTGAATCAGAGTTCGGGATCGCGCTGGCCACTTTACCGTTCATTTCTGTCGCTGGGGAGGCCGGGCTCGTGCCCCTGGACCATCAGAAAAATGCCCCAGGGCGAAATACTCGTCTGCGGGACGGGGGCCGAGTGGTCCAGGGGACCAGAAGATACGATGCCTGAGGGCTGGGTAGTTGTCAGTGCGTCGCCCTCCTCCTACCCGTCGTTCGCCTCGCTTCGTCTGCATTCAAAAGCGGAGCGCCGAGGTGACTGCCATATGCTTTCTGCTGACCGTCCTCGCGTACATGCAGATCGCTAAGGCTCGGTGGGGACGAAAAGGGGGATTTTTGGAAAGGGTGGGCGGAATCTGCTGCATGCAGCCGGTTGCGGCCCCACCGCTGGGCACATTTTGTTTTGAGACACGCTCGCCCCCGTCGCCTCCAGGCGTTTGGAGTACCAGTTGCAAGCAGCTGATTCCTTTTCTCGAAGAGCTGAACCAACTGCGTAAACATACGATATCGGAGGTCCGCGTGGATGTCTTGGATCGGCGCTGGACTCCGCGTGGAGCTCGCCAGGGGCGGTGCCGGAGGCGCCGCCAGGGGATCCAGCG
>CAUYUJ010000647.1:542500-562500 GCA_963575745.1 Prorocentrum cordatum
GCGCGTGCGTGTTCCCAGGGCTGGGAGGGAGACCTTTTCCTGTCGCTCCCCCTCGCAGGAGCGAGTCCTGTCCAGAATTCTGCGATGCGCACCTCAGCGACAATCCTCCACCTCATTGTAGCCGTGTGGGCGACTAAGCTGGCGTCTCGACGGAGCTCATTCCGCCGCTATTGCCCGTCGTCCTTGCCTTTCCCTCCCCTTCCTCTACGTCCTGCTCCTCTTCCTCATCTCCCCCCTCTTCCCCCCCACTCTTACGCCTCCTCCTCCTCCTCCTCCTCCTCCCTCCTCCTCCTCCTCCTCCTCCTCCTCCTTTCCTCCTCCTCCTCCTCCTCCTCCTCCTCCTCCTCCTCCTCCTCCTCCTCCTCCTCCTATACAATTACTCAATATGAATATACTCTCCCTCTTCCCCTGATGGCGTCCGGGTGATGGCCGCGCACCCTCCGCGTATGGTTTTTTTACACACAGGATACCCGGGAAATCCCGGGTCTCGCTGAGGCGCCGGCCTCATTTCTGCTCCCGAATCGTTCCGAATCGTGCTCCCGCTGCAGCGTGGGCCTCATTTTCGGATCGGTGTTTGGCCTCCGTCGTTCAGGATGGCGTTCTCGCCCCAGCGCGGGCCTTTTTCTCGCGCGCCCATCCGCCCGCCACCACCGCCGCCGCACCACCACCACCACCACCACCACCACCACCACCACCACCACCACCACCACCACCACACCACACCACACACCAGCACCACCACCACCACCACCACCACACCACCACCACCACAACCACCACACCACCACCACCACCACCACCACCACCACCACCACCACCACCACCACCACCACCACCACCACCACCACCACCACGACAACCACGCACACACGCACGCACGCACGCACGTGCACCACCACCCACTACGCACGCGCGCGCGGAGCCACAGGTCCGCTACGACACGCGTCCGCGGATAGAGAAAATCAGCGCCATGGTAAGGGATGGGAGGGAGGGGTAGGACGTCAGATATGACGCGAGCGCACCTAGCTTGCCCTCTGACCCCTCCGCCTCCTCCGCCTCCTCCTCCTTCCCCGCTCCTTCTTCTCCCCTTCACCCATCCGCTCTCCTTGTACTTGCTCCTGTCCTCCCTACCTCCTTCTGGAGTGACTGGGCTCTGGCCCCGAGTCCTTGGGGCCAGTAGTTTTCTTGGACGGGTCGGGTATGCACAACGCCTTGCCCGAACTCAGGAGATGTGGATGGGCTGCCGTCCAGATGGGGGGCAGGGGGTCTGCCCGTCCGAGCTGCGTTCGGGCCTTTGCCTGGACCCGTTCAGTCCGCTGGCCGCGCCGAGAGATGTGCGCTGCTGCGGGGGCTTCGGTGGTTCCCGCCTCTGGGCCTGGCCGTGTCTGACCTCCTGGGGGCCGTGCTTGACGGGCCGAACGGTCGCGTCGGCCACGGGCGTTCACGCTGACATTTGGCGTCTGGCCACGGGCAACATCTGATCAGACCTCGCTTTCGGACGCTCCAGCGCTCCTGCGCCGCACCCGCAGCACCCTAGACGGTGCCCGTGTGCGGGCGTGCTTCGTGCTTCGTGCTTCAGGGCCGCCAGAATTGGAAGCCTCCTGTGTTTGAGTGGGTGCCAGCGCATCTATCGCTTGAAGAGTTCTTGCATCGAGGTGCCCAGCCCGTGGAAGTGTGGTTCGGTACTATGTGTGTGGATTATTTCGCCAAGCTCGGAGCGACGCCGCATCATGTCTCGGAGTCCTTTGTGGAGTGTCCGGCTGGCAGGTTTGAGATTGGCCGTGAGAGTGCCCAATTTTTTGTTGCTGGTCGGCTGCTTGGTGTGCGGGCCATAAGGAAGTTGTGGGGTGGCCAGCAGGAGGCTTGTCTGGAGTACCTGAGGCCCCGTGTGGATCCTTTTCTCCGCCCTCCTTTTGTGCTCCGGCTGCAGGAGCCGGGTTTTCAGACATGGGGCAAATTCTTGACGCTCTGCGTATCCCCACCAGCTTCGGCCATCGTTGACGCACCTGGCCATCGTTGACGCACCTGGCTTCGAGCACGTGAGGTGTTCTGTGAGTGAGGCCCTGTTTCCTCCCCCCCCTCCCCTCGTCGCCCCCCCGCGCCTGTCCCCCCCCCCGCTCCTCCTCACCGCGTTTGGCGGTGCCTCTCCTGTTCCCGCCATCGCGCAGGCTTGTCTGTGGGGGCTGGCGCCACTGTGCGACCCTCCGCCGGCTTTTCCAGTCTGCTGCTGTCTCCCGTTCCTGGGTTGGCTCTAATGAGGTTCGTTTTGTCCATCGCATGTGCATTCGCGGCGTTGGCCTATGTGCCTGCGTTGCCAATCATCTCGCTTTGCGCCCCTGCCGAGTTTGACCCGCTCTCTGGAATCGTCCTTTGAGCCGCAGATCAAAAAAAGTATCCCCACCTGCCGCGTGGGATCGGCATGAAACCCCATGGACGGACTCAGATTGGAAAGGAAAGGGCAGACGGTACTCCCCTAGGGGGGACGACCGGTACTCGGACAAGCGCGCCCGCTGGTTGGCAAAGAACGATTCCTACACCCAGGGCTGACTGTGCCGTACACGGCCCACCTCAGCATCCCTGGTGCTCCTGGCCAAGGAAGCCCGTCCCCCCCCATCGGCTCCTCTTGCCCCGAAGGGGCCAGTTTCACTTCGCCGCGCTCGGTTCAGGCCGTAATACCGGGGGGCAACTTCCGCTGGGGCGCAGGTTGCCCCACATCTCACCCACGGCTCGGCATAGCTAGACAACCCACACTGGACAAGTGGACCTACCCTCCTTTTCGGGCCCGACGCGGGGGGTCCCCCCCCCAGTACCCGACATCTCACCCCTTCTGGCACAACAGAGGGCCCGCCCGACCAGGGCAGATTCACTTTGCTGTCCGACGACGACAACCAACCCACCCGCTGGTGGCGGGGGGTCGGCCACGGGACGCCCCCCCCCGCGCGACGGCGGGTCGACCTATCCAGGTCGTAGTTTTGGCAATACCGACTCTAGCGGCGATCAGCTGCGACCCTGGAGGACCAACACCCACCATCCCCGCTGAGGCATCGCTCTCCGCAGGGACGGACCAGCACTCAGCGCAGCCCGAGATCCGCGGTGAGGCTCCCGCCCGTCCCTCGGCGCCATGACCTTCGAAGGACCCACCCAATATTTCACTGACCTGAGCGGCGATCAGCTGCGACCCAGGAGGACCACCACTTCCCCTATCCCACGGGTGCGGGGGCCTGACCGAGGAGAGGGGCGGCTTTCCCCCCGCCTCTCTCCTCGGGGGCCTGGCGGGTGTCCCCCGCTCTTGGCCCCGGGGACCGCCGACGTATTGTCCGACGTTGGTGGTGTCCCCCCCCTCCCTGGGCCGCCCACGCCCACCGCTGTACGTGGGCTGGTTTTGCTCTCCCAGCGGCGGTCAGCTGCGACCCCAGAGGACCACGTGGTGTTCGGTGACGTTCCAGGGGCCTGGGTGGAAGTGCCAGCGGCGGGCTTGGCCTGACTTGCGTCCGACGGCCCTCTTGTCTTCCACTGTGCAGCCCCCCCAGGCTCACCGCCCTGAGACAAGAGCACACCCCGCCCGTACCGGCGCCACGTGCCCCGTGAGGTGCAGCTCCACCTGTGCTTTTGGGGACCCACCCGCTCTGGTCCGGTTCGCCGTCACGGCACCACCACTTCCAGTGCGTTCCATCTTTCTTTCTTCGCTGGCGATGCTCACCACGGCAGCGGGTCCCCCCCCACTCAGTCGCCTTGCCGTGCCGGCACGCGCTGGATGGCTCACAGTCGCTCGGTTACCGCCTGGCACTGTGACGTGGTCTGACTGGGGCTGGCCAGGGTGCAGAGTGGTTCAGCCTTCAGCAGCAGGTTCAGTCCTACAGACCCACCTTCAGCCTCCCCAGCTGCGTTGCACCACGGCTCACGACTGCTCAGCCTGTCTGGCTAGCTCAGGTCGTCCGTTCGGAGCCTGGCGCCACATTGGCGACTCACTCCAATAGCCATCACGTCTTCACCAAGCACGAAGGACTTGCCCATCGTGGATCGCGTCCCCTCTGTGCGGGTTGTGCCTTGGCCGCTTGAATTCCGTGACAATTTGTCCAATGCGCGTGCCCGAGCTTGCAGTGCGCCGTGCAGTTCAGCTTCACCCGTCAGCTTGCAGCTGTCTGAGTGGGCCGGCCGGCCGCGCCTGTCTTTGCTAATTCGCCTAGTTCGCGTCCCGGACTTTGCTTTCGCCGCCTGACCGTCGTTTCGTGGCCGCGACCAAAAAAAGTATCCCCACCAGCCCATCCAGAAACGATCAGCAGGGGAGTCGGTGAATCAGGGGCGGGAGGACGCATGCAGTTGCGCAGCCGTCTTCGGGAAAACATGGATCACAAAGAGCTTACCGCATTGAAATTTAAGATGGCAACCGGTGCAAGCTACCATGGTGCTGCGATGAGGGGTGAGGGGTGTTTCGATGACTCGTAATGGCTGTTGCATTGATTTGTATATTAAGCTCGCATGCGTTTCGAGTTTGGAGCCATGTTGGGGCTCTCTTGGGGTTCTCTTGGGGCCATCCTGGAGCTCTTTCTTGGGGTTTTCGTGCGGTTCCATTCGGGCCTTCTTGGAGCCTTCTTAGGGGCTCTTTTGGAGCGTCGTGGGGCCCTCTTGGGGCTCTTTGGGGGGGTCGGGGGGCCTTTTTGGGGCTCTCTTGGGATGCCCGAGGGGCCTCTTGGGGCCGCCTTGGACCGTATCGCTAAAAAAACGGGGGTCCTTAATTCCTGCCCCCCCCCGTCGGGGGCTCAAACATGCCGTCCCGGTTCCCTCTTGGAACGCTCTTGGGCGCTCTTGGGGCCGTCTTGGGGCCCTTTTGGACCCCTCTTGGGGCTATCTTGGGCCGTTTTGGGGCCATCTTGACGCCTCAAGAGCCCACCGGTATCGACAACGCGATAAAGCAAACCACATTGGGTTTCCTCAGGTTTTTAAAGGATGTTGGCCTCTTGGGGGGGTCCTCGGAGGCCTCGGACAGCATTTGAAACCGTCTTGGGCCGTCTTGAGGCCTCTTGGACGCGTGTCGAAGGCTACCTGGGCCCATCTATTGCTATCTTGGGCCATCTTGGAGGCCATCTTGCACTCTCTGAAGCCCTCTTGGAGCCATCTTGGGCCGAAAAGGGCCCTCTGACACCTCGCGGGGGAGCCCGTCCAGACGCAGGGAGTGGAGGGGAGGTAAACCTCCCGAGCAGGGAAAGGAATGATGCTGGAAAAGGAGACGCCCTAGACCACCTGCGCCCAAAGGGCTGGTTGGATGCCTGGTCTGTCGTACGTGCCTCGCCAAGGCGCGTACGGAACCTACGATCATGCTGCTCATTCAGGGCAGTGGCCATGTGTGTGTGTGTGTGTGTGACCCGTCCCCGCTGCAGAATGAGCGAGCTAGGTTGACGATTGGCCTTGGTGGATTGCACTCTGCACCGACCCACTTGTCCAGGCTCGAAGGCTATCCAGCTTGCGTTGTCTAGGGCTCGCGCTTTCCCAGGGCCTGTTTCTGGTGGCTCGGGGCCATCTTTGGGGTCTGAGGATTCTGGGGGATTGGTGGATTGCCGTCGGAGCCCAGGCCGCGGGAGGGGGACGGGGAGTGTGAGTTTCGGTGCTTCATCACCCTGGGGCATGGGACGGAACGAGTTGGTCCGTATATCTTCTGTACTGCGTGCAGGTATTACGGTGCCCATAGATTGGGGCCAAGCTTAGAGCCATGTGTGTTCCCACCTCCTCAGGTACCTTGCCTCTGACTGAGAGGTGTTCTTTGACGAGCATCCGTGAGGGGAAGCACCCGAAAACTGGTTTAAGATCTCGGGGGCGCTGTTGTTGACTCTTAGTTCGTTTGGTCCCGCCCCGTCGCTCACGCCTTCCTGGGTTGTCGTGCTTCGGCGGCAAAGCAGGGGATCGGGACTGGCAGGATGGACGGATAGGTGGGCGGCGGTCTATCTCCGCTTCGAGGGAGCTCGTGGGTAATCTGCTTGGGCTCCCTGTCGCACCCGCAGGCGTGTCGGTAGGTCGGGCCGGGCGTTTCGCTTGATATTTGCTCACCATAGTTTCTCGGATAGGGGGTGGGCGGTTTCCAAAATTCGTCTCTCGCTTTAGCGCCAAGCGCACTTGTTTTAAACGCATCCAGCAGTGTTGCTCTAGCAGTGTTGCTCTCGCTTCCGCGCCGCACACATTCGCTTTCGCAGTTTGCAGCGTGCTGAAGGGCGGTTCCTTTTCAAACTTTGGTATTCAGCGGCGTGCACATCCGTTTTTAAGCATGCGGCAGCTAACGATGGAGGCAGGGCGGTTTTCACCAAGTGACCCTCGCTTGCAGCAGTTTCAAGGATAAAGGGCCCATCCTTTTCAAATTGTTACTTTTGCCAAAGCGCCGGGCACCTTCGTTTTCAACGTTTGCAGTAATTCACGGATTGAGGGCGGTTCTTTTCAATCTGTGGCACTCGCCTGAACGCCGCCCAGGTTCGTCTTCAGAATTTACAGCACCTTCAGCAATGGAGGTGGGGTTCCAGAATGTTGTTCTCGCAGTAGCGCCGCGCTCATTTGTTTAGCTGTCTGCAGCTGCTTCAGTGATGGAAGGAGGAGGCAGTTTGCAACTGCGGCTTTCGCCTTAGCGCCACGCGCATTCGTCTTAAACGCTTGCAATAGTTTCAAACGATTGGGGGGCCGGGGGCACATGGAGGTATGTCTTTGATTCGCGTTGTCTTGCGGGAGAGGCGCGCTGGGAATGGATGTATAGAGTTATCGTGGAACAAGTGGAGCGTTAAGGCTTTGTCGATTGTGCGGGTGCGCGTGGGATTGGGCGAGTGTGTGCGTGCGTGTGTGTTTTGTGTGTGTGTGTGTGTGTGTTTGTGTGTGTGTCTTTGTGTGTGTGTGTGTGTGTGTGCGCGTGTATGTGGTTTCTGTGGTGATGGTTTTGTTGCTTCTGGTAGTGGCCCTGGGACTGCTGGTTGCATCGATGGTGGTGCTGCTGGTTGCGCGCCTGCTGGTCGCTGTCGCGGTGCTCCTGGGCGTTGTGGTGGCGGTGGCGCTGTCGGTCGCAGGCGCGGGTGCATCTTGTGCAGCAGTTGCGAGGATCGGGGGTCATCCAAGTTTTTAGCCCCCCCACCCCTACTGGAAGGGGGCCTAAAACTTTGATGACCCCCAGCAACAGACAGGCCCCCGGGGGCCTGTCTGTTTCCGAAAGGGGATGTCGCTAGACGCCTCGTCGTTTTGTGGGGTTATTGTTTTCGCATTCGTGCTTGCTGTCGCATTGCTGCGAGGCAATTCCTTCCAAAGCGGGGTCCTCGCCAAGATGGTAGACCTAAGTGTACTGGTCTTTCAAGGCGGGCACTTCTGATTTGGGAACGAGAAAATGTGTAGGGCGCATCAGGAGGGGGCTTGGGGCAGGAGGGTGTAATGCAGCATCGAGGATGCATCTTTGGTTTGCTCTCGTCCTCCTCCTCCTCCTCCGCCTCCTCCTCTTCCTCCTCATCCGCCTCCTTCCCTCCTCCTCCCAGCCTCTCCCCCCTCCCCCCCGCTCCTCCCCTGCCCTTTCGCCTCCCCCCCCCTGCCTCTGGCGCGCGTGCCGCAGCCGTTCTGGTCCAAGCGGTTGCATGGCCGCCTGCCGCCCCACCCAAGCCTTGCCGCGCTGGCCTGGCCTGGTAGCCGCAGACCTGGTGGCTCGTGCGCCATGGACGTGGCCGGGGGCAGGTCCGGGGCCAAAGAGAGGAGGAGAAGCAGGGGGGTGAGGAGGAAGAGGGGCAAGAGGGGGAGGCGGCGGAGGACGAGGAGGCGGGACGGAGGTGGAAGCGGAGGCGGAGGCGGAGGAGGAGGAGGAGAATGAGAGGCGGAGGAGGGTGAGGAGTGAGGAGTGAGGAGTGATGATAATGATGCTGATGATGCTGGCGATGATGATGATGATGATGTTGATGATGCTGACGAGGATGATGATGATGCTGATTATGATGATGTTGACGCTGATGATGATGCCGATGACTATGATGTGGATGATGATACTGCTGATTCTGATCATGATGGTAATGGTGCTGGTGGTGCTGGTGATGCTGATGATGATGATGCTGATGATGGTGGTGATGACGGTGCCGAGAACGAGGATGAGGCTGATGACGATGATGCTGATGCTGATGGTGATGATGATGAGTAACTACGCTGCTGCCGCTGATGATGATGCTGCTGCTGATGATGATGATGATGCTGACGATCATGCTGCTGATGATGATGATGCTGATGGTGATGATGCTGTTGACTATGATGATGCTGATCATGATGCTGATGGTGATGATGATGCTGTTGCTGATGATGCTGTTCATGAATGAACGTGATGTTGATGATGATGGTGATGATGATGCTGATGATAATGATGCTGATGATAATGCTGACGTTGATGCTGATGATGCTGATGATGATGATGACGATGACGGTGGTGGTGCTGGTGATGATGGTGAGAAGGATGATGATGATGATGATGCTGATGATGATGATGATGATGATGATGATGATGATGCTGATGAGGACGGTGATGCTGCTGGTAGTGAAGATGCTGATGCGGACGATGATGGTGATGATGGCGATGCTGATGCTGATAATGATGGCGATGCTGAAGATGGTGACGATGCTGATGCTACAGATGATGTTGCTGCTGCTGCTGCTGCTGATGATGCTGATGATGATGATGATGATGATGATGATGATGATGATGATGATGATGATGATGATGATGATGGTGATTACGCGGCTGCCTATGATGGTGATGCTGAGGATGCTGATGATGATGGTGATGATGACGATGAGGAGGAGGAGGAGGAGGAGGAGGAGGAGGAGGAGGAGGATTGTTCCTCGACGCTGGAGCCAGTAGTGATTTGTATAATTCTTTCTACTACCTCGCATCATGTAAAGCTTGTCGCAGAGAGCCGAAGCTTTCTAGTTACGTACCTCGCGGAGGAAGCTGAGCTATATGGGGCGCTGGCACAAAGAGCGAGCCATCGTTGGCCCTTCAGCGATCGGTGGTCGAGGCCGTGGTTGGCACCGACATCAGCAGGTATCAATGGCTTGTGGGACACGTGTGCCTTGCGACATCTGCGACACCTGTGGGACCTGTGTGACCTCTTGGACCTGCAAGCCCTGCGAGACCTGTGGTACCTGTGATACCTGCGAGACCTATGGGACCTGTGGGGCAGGTGGGAACTTTGGACTTGTGCGTCCTGTTGGACTTGCGAGACCTGCGGGGCTTGTTGGACCTGGGGGATATCAATGGCCTGTGGGACATGTGAGCCCTGCGACATTTGCGACACCTGTGGGACCTGTGGCACCTCTTGGACCTGCAAGCCCTGCGAGACCTGTGGAACCTGAGGTACCTGAGGTACCTGTGGTACCTGTGGTACCTGTGGTGCCTGCGGGACCTGTGGGACCTGGAAGGACATGTGCGGTCCGTACGACCTGCGGGGCCTGTGGGACCTGTGGGACCTGCGGGATGTGTACTGTGGTGCTTGTGGTGCCTGTGGGGCATGTGGGACGTGTGTGACCTGTGGGACCCGTGGAACCTGTGGGCCCGTGGTACCCGTGGGGCCTGTGGAATTCGTGAGACCTCTGGGGCCTGTGAGACCTGTGGGACCTGTGGAACCCTTTGGGGTCCCGGGGACCTGTGGGACCTGTGCGGGAGCGACCTGCGGGCCCGTGGCCGTCCCCCGACAGATCACGTAGCCGGCATGGAGGCCCGGGCGGTCTCGGGCTCCCCGTCCCTCGTGGGACTCTCCTGTGTTTTTGTTTCGCCAGGTCCGCGCTCGCGGGTGCTTCCGAAGGGACCGTGGCCGTCTGGACCGAACAAGTAGCCGGCATGGAGGCGAGAGCACGTTTCTGTACGAAATAGGGAGGAAGTCTCGGGCGACACTGTTGCCAGACCAGGCCGGACGGGGCGGTCTGGGGCTCCCCGTCCCCTCTGTGGGGCTCTGAGACTCTTCTGTTTGGCCGTTTGGACTAACAGCCGGCATTGCAGCGAGAGCACGAGTCCTGAATATATGGTAAGGAAGTCCCAGGCGAAATTGCCTCCGGACCCGTGCTGGGCTGGGCGGTGTAGGGCTCCCCGGCCCCTCCGTGGGACTCTTCTGTGGTCTTTCTCTTGCGTCCAGTGGATGCCTTGTCAGCGAAACGCTGTAAGAACAAGCAGGGACTCGGGGCAGGTCTGGGCCGCAAAACGATTCAAGAACACATCGGCACAGGCACAAGTATTTTGAGGTCTGTACTGGTTCCTTGGATCGGCGCTGGGCTCCGTTGATAGCGCCTCCGCTGCCGCCCCTGGCGCGTTCCGCGCGCCAGGGAGGGGGTCCAGCGCCATTCCAAGAAATCCGCGCGCACCTCCGAAAGCTGTGCAGATGCCTGATCTTCTACACTAGGACGAGCACGGCGACTGGAGTTTTTCGAGCTCCCTGCAGCCTCCGTGGACGCGTTTGTCGGCACGTCTGGACCTCCTTTCCTCTTGTCCTGTCTGCAGCCAGGTGTCAGAGGAGCAAGAAGTCATGGTAATGACAAGCTCCAAGATTTCCACGTGCTCCTGCCAAGAATCTGGGTGCACACGACGCGGCTGTCTTGGGCGAGAGCTGGATACTCATCATGTGGCCCGATGTCTTTACAGCGCTCGGCCCTTCCATGGCTGGGTGCTGCGGGCTTTCGCTTGTGTATCCAGTGCGTGGCCTCCGGATGTTTCGCACGTGAACCCAGCTATCCGTGTCTTCCAGGTTCCTGGTCCTGTCCCGCGCGGACTCCAGAAACGAGGGCCGCTAGATTCCCTGGAACTCCTGGAGGGTATCGGGCGCCAGCCGTATCATGGCGTCAGCCTCATATTTTCAGGATCCACTTCGAGCGGATCGATCCGATTCGGTATCGAATCCGGTCAGCCCGATGCGATTCGTTTCCGATGTTCCGAAGATCCGATGCGGCCCGATGCTCTCTTGGCGCTGTTGTGCATCCTGGCGCGGCCAGTCCAATTCGATTCCGACCCCGTGGTTGTGCGGCCCGATCCGACGCACCTTCGATCCGATCCGACTTCCCGATTCGGTGCTGACTCGTGCTGAAAACTCCGAGGCGGGGTTGCATCCCTAAACGCCGCCTGGGAGATCGATATTCGGGACCTTCGGCATGCGGCGGACATTGATACATTCGGGCCCTGGGGTGGCCAAAAATACATCTGTCCACCGCCGGCCGACCCCCGCCTCGTCTTGCGGGCCTCTTGGGGCCGTCTTGGGCCGTCTTGGTGCGATCCTGGGGGTCTATGGGGCCGTCTTGGCGCGTCGGAGGCCTGAACTGGCGAGAGCGCTAAATTCCTTGAAACACTTGAGGGGAACCCATGATTTTGACCTCGTGGGGGTTCTCTTGGATCCCTGTTGGACGCCGCCAGATGCCCTCGGGAACTCCCGGAGCGCACCCGAACGGCTGGCGGCTGGCGGCATCGTGGCATCACCGCCTCGGCCTCCCTGCAAGAGGGAGGGCGAGGACGACGAGGAGGCGTACACAGAGGAGGCCGACGAGGACGACGTGGACGACAAGAGAGGGGGGACGAGCACGGGGAGGCCGAGCACAAGGACGGGGAGGAGGAGCACGAGGACGGGGCGGGGAGGACGGCGACGGGGAGGAGGAGCACGAGGACGGGGAGGACGAGGACAATGATGGCGAGGACGGCGATGAGACGCACGATTGGAGTAGGAGATCGGCTACATAATTGATTTACCCCCAAATCTAGATGATCGTATAATTCAGACAACTACGTACACTTCTTCGTAGATTTGCGAACATTCCACGTTTTATTCGCAGACTCTACGAACGAAACAGATGTTGCGGGACAATGAAATTCTGTAGTCGATCCTCCACCCGAGCGATTGGAGACGGGCAGCGAGTCCGCCCGTCTCCTCCTCTCCCCCTCCTCCCCCGAGCAGGGGCGCGCGGCTGCCCTTGGCCGGCGAGCTTCCCCCGCCCGAGCCTGGGCGTCGCGAGGGGCAGGACCTCTTCGTGGGGGGCCTCCTCCTCCCCCGCCTCCTCCCTCCCTTTCCTCATGTTCCTCCTCCTCCCTCCCTCCCTGCTCCTTCCTCCCCTCCCTCACTCCTCCCTGCTCCTCGTCCTACTCCCTCCCTCCCTCCCTGCTCCTCCTCCCTCCTTCCCTCCCTCCTCCCTCCCTGCCTCCTCCTCCCTCCTTCGTCCCCGCACCCCTCCTCGCTTCATCCCCCCCCACCCTCCACCCCCAACGAAGACGCTCGTGGGGAGGGGTGCCAGCGTGCCTCCACAACTCTGACCCTCAGTGCCATCCAGCGCTTCCCCGCCCTCCGCCGAGGGCCTCCTCCCTCCTCCCCCGCGCAGGGCGGCGGGCGGCCCCGCCGCCTGCGCGCCAGCGCGCTCCCAGCCCGCGTGCGCCGCGCCCTCGGGCGCCGCGCTCTCGGGCGCCGGCGCCCCGAGAGCGCGCGGGCGGGGGCGCCGCGGGGTGCGCCGTGCCGTGGCGGGGAGGGGCCCCGGGCGCCGCTAGCCCGAGATGCGAGCAGGAGCTGGGCCGGCGCAGGGCCCGAGGCAGAGTCGAGCAGGAGCCGGGCCGGCGCAGGGCCCAGGCACATAGTCGGGAGCTGCTGCAGGTGCCCCCTGGCCCGTGGTGCCCCCTTCGCACCGTCTCGCTCGAAGCCCTTCTGCTGCGGTGCCATCAGGCCTGTCGAATAGACCGGCAGGCCAGGCCCCACGGGTATGACATACTGAAGCTGCGGATCATGGTCTCCTGCGGCCGCAGCGGACGCCGCCGCCGAAGCCACAGCCGTTGGAGCCGCTGCCGCCGATAAAGCAGTATCCTGCACCCGTGCACGCTTGACTCCCATGGCAGCCAGCTGCTGCTCGAATGCGGGCTTGTCACCTGTTGCCGCATGGAATCATTACACATCCATACATCCTCAGAACAGAGTCCATCGAACACATCAGCCTGAGGCATGGAGGCATTACCTCCCCAAACAGGCATCTCTTCCGCATGTGTTTGGGGAGCTGGAGCCCGTGGTACAGACTGGACGAGCTTCTGGAACTTCTCCAAGACTGGATTTGCCATGAGATCTCGGACATCAGCATTGGCCTCGAGAACCTCTGGCGGCAACTTGAACGGAAGGTGCAGCACTTGCCGAGGTCAGCATTGTACGCCGCAGCCCTTCCTCCAAGGCAGCAACCTAGCGTGAGGTGCCGCCTCTTTCTCCTGCAGCTCCACAAGAGACTTCTGAGCCGTCTCGATGAGTTTCTTCTGTGCAGTGACCGTGAGCCGCCTGCAACCGAACGGCGGCGGGCTTGTTCCTGCAGGACAGGCTTGGTGTCGCGCTGGGCCTTGCGAGCCTCGCGCAGCTGGTCCTCAAGGCACTGCTTGGCTGGGTCACTGGGTGCGGCCTCGCTGGGCTGCTTGAGGGCCTCCTCCAAAGACTCGATCTTTGCAGCCCGCTGTTCATCAGTGTCAGCATGAGCATCACCGCCGTCTGCAGCTGCCGCCTGCGGACTCCCGTTCCCCGACTTGGGGTCCTTCAGTGCCTTCAGCTTCGATTTGAACCTCTCCTCCAGCGCCGACGTGATGGACGCCACCAGATCATGCTGTTGGGGACCACCTTGTGTCCACCTTCCCTTCGGCGCTCGACGTGTACATGGAGCCGGCTGCCGGCTTCACTCCTTCTCGTGCTTGCGCGCCGCCCGCACCACTCGAGAGGGGGAGGAGCGGCTCCGCACAGGCGCTCGATGAGGTTGGCCCAAGTCGCAAGGCGAGCACACTGAGGGCAAGACCACAGATGCGTGCGCGGGCCTCTGAGCACGGAGCCACCTCGAAATATGCTCACGCTGGCTGGCTAGGGGGTGGCGGTATGTGGAAAGCACTGACGTCATCTTGGTCCGTCGAGACAGGCCGTTCGGAAGTTTGCCTCGACAGGCTCACGGAACTCTTGAGCCAGCACGGCTGAGGAGGAGGAGGAGGAGGAGGAGGAGGCATATGAGCAGGATGACCAAAATGAGGACGAGGAGTGGGGCGAGGAGGGTGGGGGTGGGGGGGCAGGGGCACGGTGCGCTGGGGCTGTCATGGGAAGGTTCGGAGGATGAGGAGGACGCTTTCGTTGCGAACCTCGCCTCGCTCGCCCCGAGGACGAGGTGCGCGCCACCGTGCGGGAGCCGCCCGGACCTGAGAATTCTATGCGGCGGCGGACTGTTTCACGTGTAAGCGCACACGCACACGCACACGCACACGCACACGCACACCCACACGCACACGCACACGCACACGCACACGCACACGCACACGCACACGCACACGCACACACGCACACGCACACACGCACACAAACACACAAACACACACAAACACACAAACACACACAAACACACAAACACACAACCACTCAAGCACACAACCACTCAAGCACACACAAACACACAAACACACAAACCCACAAACCCACAAACACACAAACACACAAACACACACAAACACACACAAACACACACACAAACACACAAACACACACACAAACACACAAACAAACACACAAACACACAAACACACAAACACACAAACACACAAACACACAACCACACAAACACACAAACACACAATCACACAATCACTCAAACACACAAACACGCAAACACACAAACACACAAACACACAAACACACACAAACACACACAGACACACAGACACACAGACACACAGACACACAGACACACAGACACACAGACACACAGACACACAGACACACAGACACACAGACACACAGACACACACACAGACACACAGACACACAGACACACAGACACACAGACACACAGACACATCCGTAGCCATTTTGGCTCAAGCCGTGCCTGGGCGCGCTCGGGCAAGATGGCGCGGGAGAGTCTGCGCGGGGTGGCTGGTGCCCGCTTCGCTGCCGACCGCCTTGTGCAGCGGCTGACGCGCGAGCTGGCAGAGGCCCGGGGCGAGGCCGCAAGGCTCCGCGAGCTGCTCGAGGCGAAGGTCGACTGTGAGGGGGACCCCGAGGTGCTGCGGCGTGAGGCGATCGCGAGGCCTGTCCTGGCGGCCCGCGTCGCCGGCAGACCCGAGGCCCCAGCAGCCAGGCGGCGGCGCAACGTGGCCTGGCACGCCGCTTCCTGCCCGCCGGCCAGAGCGGAGCCGGCCGCATGGCGCAAGGCCGAGCGCGGGCCCCGCCTGGGAGCAGCTCCCAGGCCTGCTGGTGCTGCCCACGGCGGTGCCAGCCGTGAAGGGGCGGCGCGGCCGCCGCTGGAGATACAGGTCGAGATCTGCGTCGCCGAGCCCGCCGTGAAGCTCGGGCGACCAGCGGAGCCGAGGGCGAGCCTGCGGTCATGCGCCCAGCCCTTCCGGTCGAGGCGCACGCCGCTGCGGAGCGGGGCCACGCCGTACGTGTCCTTCCGCCAGCTGAGCTGCGAGGAGACCGCCGAGGAGGTGCTCGCGGCTTTGGACTGCGGGCCCCCGGCTCCCGTTGACAGGGCAGAGCCTGGCCCTCCCCGTGACGGGGCTAGGAAGACAGACGTGGTGCAGGAGGAAGACGGCGCAGCTGCCCTCCAGGTGCCGTGTCGTGCCGAGAGGCCCCAGGTGGGCGGTGCTGCAGGCGCTGGAGCGCCGCCGCCGCCGCTGGAGCACCTGGGAGGCCCAACTGGAGAGCAGGGCGACAGCAGGCACGGCGAGGGCGAGAGCGCCGAGGGGAGCCAGGACAGCACGGTGTGCTCCGCGACCCTCTCTGCCGCCACCGCCGAGCGCAACGATGCTGTCACGCAGTACCTGCTAGATAACTATGCTGCGCTCCTCCGAGGGGGAATCGGAAGCGTCGAGCGCGATGAGGACGTCGAAGGCGCCGTGGGCGGCGATTGCAGTTCCTGCGTCTCCTCCGTGTCAGGGGTCTTCAGGGACTACGGGCCCGACCACGGCCAGTACCTCATCGACGAGTTCTCCGACGGCAGCGAGCGCGCTGCCGAGTACGACCTCGAGCGTGCCGCATGGCTAGCCCAGGGCTCGCCGAGCTTCGCCGAGCAGTCCGCTCGGCTGGAGCGCAGCAGCCACTTCGGAGATGAGTTCGAGTGAGGACTTCTCAGTGTTCAGAGTACGCGCGAGGCTGTTCTTACAGAAGCGTCCGCTGGTTTATTGTCAGTGTTCTCCTGCTCTGAATGTGATGGCGCGTTGAGGGTGTGAGTGAGTGGCCTTCTGTATTTGCATGTGTGCGTGCTTGTTGCAGTCTGTGCCCGCTTGCACAGCCACTCCGAGGATGATTTCGAGTGAGGTCTTCTCAGGGTTCTGAGTACGCGCGAGGCTGTTCTTGGCAGATGCGTCCGCTGGTTTGTTTGGTCAGTGTTCTCCTGCTCGGAATGCGATCGCGCGTCGAGTGTGTGAGTGAGTGGCCTTCTGTATTTGCATGAGTATGTGTTTTTTGCAGTCTGTGCCCGCTTGCACCGCAATTTTCCTCTTGTATGTTCCTTGGTACGGGAGATGCCCTATAGACGGGGGTTGAGCTTCGGACGTGTCGTGCTGCGCCTCGGGGCCGCAGCGCCCTCGAGGCAGGAGTTTTCCGACGTCGTCGAGGCCCTCGGGGCCGAAGCGCCCTCCTCCTGTCTTGGGAAGGCCCCTGTGGGCCAGGGCCCCTCACGTGGGCCTGGGCCCTCAGTGGGCCCCTTTTGCCCTTATAGGCCCCGCGTGACAGACGCGCAAACGCGCGGACACACAGACGCACAGACACACAGACACGCAGACACACATACACACAGACACACAGACACACAGACACACAGACACACAGACACACAGACACACATACGCACAGACACACAGACACACAGACACACAGACACACAGACACAAAGACACACATACACACAGACACAAAGACACACATACACACAGACACACAGACAGAGACACACAGGCACACAGACACACAGACACACAGACGCACAGACACACAGACACACAGACACACTGACACACAGACACACAGGCACACAGACACACAGATACAGACACACATGCACACAGACACACAGACACACCGGCACACAGACACACAGACACACAGGCACACGGACACACAGACACACAGACACACAGACACACAGACACACAGACACACAGACACACAGTCACACAGACACACATACACACAGACACACAGACACACAGACACACAGACACACAGACACACAGACACACAGACACACAGACACACAGACACACAGACACACACAGACACACAGACACACAGACACACAGGCACACAGACACACAGACACACAGACACACAGACACACAGACACACAGACACACAGACACACAGACACACAGACACACAGACACACAGACACACAGGCACACAGACACACAGACACACAGACACACAGACACACAGACGCACAGACACACAGACACACATACACACAGACGCACACACAGACACACACACACAGACACACGCAGACATCGAGTGGTCTTTTGCCAACCCCGCCACCTGTCGGGGAGGCCTCTCGGAAACCCATGCGAGGCGGGTTTTTTGGGGTGTCGTGGGGCCCCTTGGGAGCCCCTTTCGGGTTTCTTTCGGGCCTCTTCCGGGCCTCTGAGTTGCCCGTGGTATCGGGGGTCATCTTGGGGCGGAGGGCTCGACATGTTAGTTCGAGTTTTCCCTCCCAGGCCTTCTTTGGGTCTTCTTGGAGCCCTTTGGCGATTTAGGAGGCCGATAAGGGGCTGTCCTGAAGCGGCGGAAGAACGAAAAGGTGAGAACGCTAAACTCCTTACATCTAAGGAGCATCAATGATGTTTGCCTCTTTGGGACCTCTTTGGGGGGGGCCTCTTATAGCCCTCTTGGGGCGTCTAGAGGGCCTCTTGGGCCGTCGTGAGGCTATGTTGGGCGTCTTGGAAGGCTCTTGGCCCGTCTCGGAGACCTCTTGGACCCTCTTTGGGGTTCTTGGAGCCCTGCTGGCCCGTCCTGGAGCCAGGAAATGTTACGATGGGGGCGCGCCACGGGCCCAACGTGCGCCCGAAACTCGGGGCTGCGGGCACCTGAAAGAGCACCGCCATATTCAATGCAGAGGCCTCTACGGGACCTGGCGACACTCCATTTTGTGATTTTAGACTGAACAGCCTTCTGCCCATCCCGCCCCCGTGCCTGGGTTGAGGGTCAGAATTTCCAGGGGTGCTTCTTGGAGTCTCTTCGGGGCGCTCTCGGGGGCCTCGTGGGTGCAGTTTTGGGGCCTCTTTGGTAGCCTCTTGGGGCCTCTTGGGGGCCCCTTTTGGCCTCTTGGGGCCGCTTGGGGGCCTCGTGGGATCTCCTGGGGCCCCTCGGGGCCAACGGCTCGAAATGTCTGCTCGGGTCCCCCATCTGGGCCCCGTTTTGAATCCGTCGTTGAGGCCTCTTGGGCCGTCTTGGGCGCCTCTTGGGCCGTCTTGGGCCCCCTTTAGGGCGTTTTTGCGTCTTCTTTGAGGCCTCTTGAGCCGTCTTGGGGCGATCTTTGGGGCCTCTAGGGCCGTCTGGAAGCGTCGGGAAGCCGAACAGGCGAGAACGCCTAGCGCCATAGCAAACACGATGGACAATTACAGACTTTGGCCTCTTGGGGCCTTCTTGGGAGGCCTCTTGGAGGCCTTTTGGGGCGTCTTGGAGGCCTCTTGGACCGTCTGGGGGCCACCTTGAGCGTCTTGAAGCGATCGTTCGGCGACTGGGGACCTTCTTGGACCGTCTTGAGGACCCTCTTGGCCCGTTTTGGGGCACTCTTGGGCCCGAGACGGTCACGCCACAAGCCCCGAGAAGAGTCTGGAAGGCCTAGGAGATATGTAAATTTGGGCTCCGAGCCCCTTCAAGACTCCTCAGGAGTGCTTACGGGATTGGGCAAAGGACTTGAGAACTCGCCCACTCCGTACCCAGTCGCACGGTGGCGATATATATATATATATATATATATATATATATGTATATATACAGCCTCCTGTCATCATACCTTTCGCCTCCTCTCGTGCCCTCTTCCTCTTCATTCGCCTCCTCATCCTTCTCCCCGTCCTCCTCGTTCTCATAATCCTCATCCTCCTCCCCCTTCTCCACATTAGTCATCATTATATTTTTCTTCCTCAAATGCCTCATCCTCACATCATCACCATTCCCATCAATATTCATCATTATATTTTTCCTCATTCTCTTCATTGGCCTCCTCATTCTCGGTCCCCTCCCCATTCTCCTCATTCCTTTCATTATCCCCCTCATCCTCCTTACCTCCTACATTATCATCTTTCTTGCCTTCATATCTGTGTACCCGCTGCTTCTCTTTCTCTCCCACAAACGGAATCTTTTGGAACGCACCACAAAGGGATTCCACTTGCAAGCCTCACAACAGGAACTCTCAAGCAAAAGCGCGAAGCAGTTCCATTGGAAAGCATCTCAACAGGATTCCTTTGGAGAGCACCGCAGAGGGTTTCGATTGGAAAGCCTCACAAGCGGAACCCTTTGGAAAGCACCACAGGGGATTCGAGCTGGAAAACCTCTCAACAGGAATCCTTTGGGAAGCACCAAAGAGGGATCCTGTTGGAAAGCCTCACAACAGGATCCCTTTGGAAAGCACCGCCAAGGGATTCGATGGGAACACCTCAAAATCGGAGTCGTCTGGAAAACACCGCGGTGGGAATTTATTGTAAAGCCCCTCAACAGGATTCGTGTGTAAAGGACCCCGAAGGGATTCTATTGGGAAACCTCACAATAAGGACTTTTGGGGAGCACCACAGAGGGATTCGATTGGACAGCCTCATAACAGGAATCGGAACATGCTACACATGGCTCCTATTGGGAAGCGTCACAAAGGGAATCCTTCGGAAGGCTCCACAATGGGCTTCTATTCGAAAACGTCACAATCGGAAGCGCTTTGGAAAGCGCAACAGAGGGATTTCATTCGAAAACCTCACAACAGGAACCCCTTTGACAAACGCCACAAAGGAATTCCATTGGAAAGCATCTGAACAGGATTCCTTTGGAAAGCATCACAGA
>CAUYUJ010000647.1:566988-652873 GCA_963575745.1 Prorocentrum cordatum
GTAGTAGTAGTAGTAGTAGTAGTAGTAGTAGTAGTAGTAGTAGTAGTAGTAGTAGTAGTAGTGCTGGTTGTGGTGGTGGTGGTAGGGGTAGTTGTAGTCGTAGTACCAGAAGGAGGAGGAGGACCGGGAGCTGCACCATGAGGAAACGGAATAAGAGGGGATCGAGGATGAGCAGGCCATTGCCAGGAGGAGGAGAAGAAGGATCAGAGGGGAAGAGGAGATCGAGGAGGGGTGGGAATGATGGAACACGAGGAGGATTAGCAGGATGAAGAACAGGAGCGCGGGGAGGAGGGGGAGTCAGAGGAGTAAGAGGAGGAAGACGAGGAACATGAGGAACATGAGGAGGAGGAAGATGAGGAAGAGGAGGAAGAGGAGGAAGAGGAGGAGGAGTCATCGTCGTCGAGGTCGTTCGTCGACGTCATCGTCGTCGAGGTCGTCGCAGTCGTCGTCGTTGACGTCGTCGTGGCCGCCGTCGTCGTCGTCGTCGGAAATCGCACTTGCATTCGGGGACGGCTGCGCTAGAACCTAAGCGCGTGCGAAGCGTGCGCGTGGTTCTAGTGTAAATCTGTATGTATGTATGTATGTAGGTAGGTAGGTAGGTAGGTAGGCAGGTATGTATGCATGCATGTATGTATGTATGTATCTATGTATGTATGTATGTATGTATGTATGTATGTATGTATGTATGTATGTATGTATGTATGTATGTATGTCTACATATATATATGTATATTTGTATATATGTAAATATATATATATATATATATGTATATGCTTTGCAGTGTTCGTATGTCGGGGCTCTTACTGATGCCACTGCGGAATCGGATGGGTCAAGCGATGATTTTCAACGTTGCTGCTAGTGGGCCCCTCGTACGCTGTGTGGGTGCGGCGAGGTTTCGCCATGTTGCCGCCCGTGGCCGCCTCGTGGCCGCCTCGTGCGCTGGGTGGGTCTGGCGAGGTTTCGCCACTCTGGCGCCCGTAGCCTCCTCGTGGCCGCCTCGTGCGCTGGGTGGGTCTGGCAAGGTTCCGCCACGTTGCTGCCTGAGGCGGCCTCGTTGCCTCCTCGCTGCTGCCTCGTACGCTGGGTTGGTGTCCCGAGGATTCTCCACGTTGCCGCCTGTCGCCACGTTGTCGCTTGCACCGCGTTGTCTACACCGCATGCCTTACACAACGTAGCTTGCATCCCATACCTTTCACAACATAGCCTTCATCTCGAGTTCATACCACCTAGCTTACACGACACTTACACCCCGTATGTTCGCCGTATAGTTTTCATTGCATCAGCTCACACCGCGTAGCTGTCGCCACATAGCTTGCGCTGCATAGTTTCCGCCTCGGTGCAAACGCCCACGGGTTTGGGTCAACGCTGCGTGTATGGATTTGTCGAAAACGAGGGAGAGACTGACAGAAAGAGAAACATCTATATATATATAGAGAGAGAGAGAGAGAGAGAGAGAGAGAGAGACAGAGAGAGAGAGACAGAGAGAGAGAGAGAGAGAGAGACATCTACGCCCAAACCCGTGATTGTCTGCTCTGCTCGCGCCGCCCTTTGCTTGGGCTCGCCGTCTTACAAGCTCTGGTCTCTGGCATTGCGTTTTGCCACGCTCATTGACCGCACGGTCTGCGGCTGCCGCTCTCCGCCAGGACGCGTCCTCGCATGTTGCCGTTGCCGCTCTGCTCTCTCCCCCCCTCGTTGTGTGACGCTGGTTGGCACCTTCGGTCGCTTCCCCGCTCGTCCCCTCTCTCGGCTGAACTCCCCCTGAGGGACGCCCGCACAGCGCGGTTCCCGATGGGCATGCGGCAAGAGCCTTGTGCTGCCCCGCTCGGGCTGCGTGAATCCTCGACCGCTCTTCGAGACCTCGGCTGCAGTCTCAGCGCTCGTAGTTGCCTGACTCCGCTGCGTCTCTGCGCCTCAGCCGTGACGCCAAACAGTGTGTAATTGAGAAAGAGAAATTACAAGTTTCAGAGAGAGAGAGAGAGAGAGATGGAAAGAGAGGAAGAGAGAAAGAAAGAGAGAGACAGAGATAGGGACGGAATTCGTCGAGCACGCTACGACATCCGAACCCTACTCCCGCCTCCCAGAGAGGGAGAGAGAGAGAGAGAGAGAGAGAGAGAAAAAAAAAAAAAGAGAGAAGGATACTATGAGAGAGAGAAGGAGAGGAGGGAGGGAGGGAGGGAGGGAGGGAGGAACGGAGGCTGAAGCAGCAGTAGTCGGAGGTTGAGGCTTTTCCGACCTTTTAGCCACTGTGCAGAAACCGCATCTCCTCACCTGTTCACTTCCCCCTCTCCCGTCCCTCTTCCCTCCCTCTGGGCGGGCTTGATGGCCCTGGCGCGCAGGCGCGCTGCCAGGGGGGCTGGGTTGCTAGCTGGCTGTGGCCGTCGCTGCAGTTGGTGGCATCGCCCCTTGAACCTGGGGCTATTGGCTGGTGGCCTAGGACCAGAACGTGCAAGAGGCTGCCGCGCTGGCGGCCGCTGCTGCAGCGCACGATGCGAGCCTAGAGGAGCTTGCACGTCAGGACGGCAGCATCCCCACTGTCCGTCTGCGCTGCGCGGTGGAAGGGCACCACGCTCATTGTGGTCACTGTGGGCACGACCACCGGCCTGGTTGCAGCGATGGCCAGCTGCTGTAGGCCGCTGGGCTTCGTGTGTGGCCACATCTGGGTGCGCAGGCAGGCGCCGCCCGCCGCCGCCGTCGCTGGGCTCGCCGAGGCGGGGCCCCCCGCGGCAGCTGCTGGCACAGCGTCGCCAGCCGCGCCCTTGCCTTAGAGCAGCACCTTGCACAGCTCGCTGCCTTCCTCTCTTCTGGAGGGCAGCCGGCGCTCGCCGTGACGGCCAAGGAACTGGGGGTCTCGCGGGAGGTGGTGCAAGCGTGGTGGTTCCACTGGCAGTTGCGCTCAGCGCGGGTCGCGGCGAGGTTGACCACGGTGGGGCTGCTTGGCCCGCTTGGGCTGCCGCTGTGGGGGTTGGTTTTGGGACCTCACCGAGGAAGGAATCGGAATCGAGCCCAGCCTGGGCCCTCCAGCCTGGTCTCGGCTCCAGGCCATCATGGGAGCTGAGTCCTCTATCCAGGCCACCTTCCGCGCGCTGGCAGGACCGCTCGATCCTGCCGCATCCAGTGGGCCAGCAGGAGAGCCGGCGGACGTGAGGGACGCGGACTTCGCGTCGGCGGCAGGCAGCGCGTTGGCCACTCCAAGAGGACTTGAAGGAGGAGACGGCGGAGGAGAGGAAGGAGGCGGCGGTGGCATCAGCCAGTCTGCGCAGGTTGCCGAGCTGATATCTGATAGCGGCACTTGCTGAGGAGCAGCGCGACCTCGAGGAAAGGAGATTCTCTCTTGAGGTGTCTGTGGGGGAGAGTCCCGCTGACGCTGGTTGCGCCGTCGGCAGAGGAGGCAGAAGAGGCGGCGGAGGAGCAGCCATAGGGAGAGGCAGTTGGAGAAGTGCGTGAGGCGCGGTTTACGGAGGAGACGGTAGCGGCCGACGGCGAGCGGGAGGAGTAGCCCTGGCAGGACTGGTTCAGCGCCGCGGCAGCAGCGCCACCACCGCCGCAGGCTGCCGCCGCCGAGCTGCCTGCTCCACCAGCCGTTGCTCCTCGGCCACGGCCCAGTGTGTGCCCGATCTGCAGGGGAGCCGTGAACCATAGCGTTCGGTGAGCGGCCTGGGCTGTCACGCATGCGGCGGTGGTTGGGGCTGTGGTGGGCATTCTCCTCTGAGCAGTGCTGCGCCGCAGCGTGCCGGTCTTGCGCCACCGGAGGTGGAGGTGGAGGTGGAGGTGGGGAGCGGGGGCCTGCTGGAGGAGATGCTGCACGAGGCGTTGAAGGAGATGTTGATGTCTAGTTTCTTGGGGCATGCCAGTCCAGCCTCGGGCTGGGGGCGCTGCGCCACCAGGGGCACGCAAGCCACAGCCCTGGCCTGCAGCACGGAGCCACCGCTCTAGAGGAGATGCAGGAGGAGGCGGAGGAGATGCCTGAGAGGCAGGCGGCGGCAGGCGCGGCTGGTGCTGAAGAGTGCCAAGGCGAAGTAGAGGGAGAGGAGGGGGAGGAGGAGTGGCGGGAGGGAAGCATGGCGAGGAGAGCTGCCCAGAAGGCTGGGTGCGGCTCGGCCGCGATTGTGCAGCCTGCAGGCCTGGCAGAGCTGTGCAGACTCCGTCGCGCCCGCCTACCCACAGCAGAGGGTTGCAGCCGTTGCGCCATGCATGTCCCGCGGTGCAAGAATCTGTGGGCGTGCTCGCAGTGTGGGGGCCACTACTGCTCAGCGTGCACGCCGGGGAGAAGGGCCTCGTGGGCTCTGACGTGCTAAGCTGCGTGTGCGCAGCCGGCTAGAGAGGCTCCGATGAGGTTGCAGCATGGAGGGGCTGCTTGGGAGTTCTGCTGGCCAGCATCATGCTGCACAGACGGTCTCAGGAGCACATGCGCCCAGGGAGGGCGGGCATGCCACGCCTGCAGCGCTGGCCGAAACAGTCGGGCCCCCAAATCGAAGGGGAGCAGCTTCTGCCCATTCCAGGAGTTGCTCGAGCAGGTCATGGTCGAGCCCATGGCGCCGACGATACTGAGCCCACCGCCAGACGCCTTAGCGCGCACCGTGGAGGTTTGAAGGGTGTCCCTGGTGTAGCTCCACAGGGTCTGCACGAGCTCACACTCGACCCCGGCCGCGCGCCGTGCGGCCTTGCTGTGGGCCTACGCGGTGCTGGGGCTGCTTCTGAGCCGCCTTCCGCGCGGGGGCAGTGGGGGCGAGCCTCGAGGGTGCGTCTCATTGAAGACAGTGCTCAGCTATAGCGGGTCGAGGTTTGGGAGCAGAACTTGCTTGCGTGATTTTTTCCTGGAATGCCCGGCAGAGCGAGAAGCACGCCAGCGGGCTGCTTGCTGGGATTCTCGCGTCCAGGCGGATCTGTTCGAAGGGTGGCGACTTGCGGTGCGATCGGTCCACGATGACTGCGTGGTCCAGGCTTGCGGAAAGGCTACTGGGCAGGGCTGGGCAGTGGCGAGGCCATCAGGGAGGAGATGCCGCGCCTCGCGGCCATCGACGTGCCGCACTGTGAACAGGAGGCTGTGGCAGCACAGGTGACCTCCCTCGCCCCAGAGATCGCGCGGGCAAAGCCGCCGCGGAAGGCCAGCCTGCGCCGGCGCCTTCTCGGGCCTACCTTCCGCCAGGGGGCGGCGCCTTGGCCCTCCAGGAGTCGCAACGCATACCTCGCAGCCCTGGCTGCGATCCCTGGCGGCGTGGGACGCACTGGCCAGGTCGCGATCCAGCCGCGCATGGCCGATGCAGAGTGTGTTGCGCATACTACGGCGCGGAGGTTTCCAAGGCTCGCGCCTGGCGTAAGGGCTGTTAGCCCTGGACTTGGAGGGCGTCTTTGTGGAGCTGAAAGATGCCCGATGCCTACCTCGTCGGCCCCCTCCGTTGCCTAGTAGCTCAGCGGCTGGCCGACCAGTCCGCCCTCGCTGCCCACGGACGCCGTCTTGCAGCGATATTGTCGAACGTGCTCATGATGGCTTGGGACGCGGCCGAGCGGCGAGGAAATGTGCAAGCCGATCCAACGTTGGAAGAGTTCTTCGGCAGCGTGCCGCACTTCAGGGGCAGCTCGCCCATGCTGTGTGCCGTTGCGCAGGGAGCTTTCGAGTCTAGTCTTGATCCACTCGTGGATGCTGCGGGGCCTGCTTCCAACCGCGTGGGCGCGGCGTGTGCTCATCTGGCCGTCCTGAGGGATCTGGTGAGGGCGCGGGGTCCACGACCAGGCGGACCATGCCGTACGGACCATCGCTCAGCAGTCCGCAGGCCACGTTGGCCAGGGGCGCTTGGCCAAACTCCTGCCCTGGTTTCGCGACTTCGCGCGGCGGCAGCTTTCCACGCAGCTGAGAGGCTCGCTGCGGAGCTGGGGCGGCCGCGGCCGACGCGCTACAGCAGGGCAGACGCAGCGGCTGCCCAGGAGGCGTCGGCGACTCCACTGGCTGGAAGGGCCGAGGTGCGGCAATCTGTCCATACTTTCACGGTGGCTGCAAAGCAAAATTGTCAGGATCGGATGGCCCGTGGTGCGCGGACGCCCCAGCCAACCCTGCCGCCCCGCAGGCTGGTGCAGAAAATGCCCACGTGGACCGCCTCACAGGTGCAGCGGCGGCCTCCCGGGCTTCCAGGGCCCGCGCAAGGGGCCACCCCTGCGACCCCCGCGTGTCTTGGCGGACGATGCGTGGCCTTGCCGCTCTAAGGGCGACGGCGTTGCACAGCAACATGCCCAGGTACGGGCAAATCGTATCTTCGTCGAACGGCGAGGCTGCAGCACCTTCTGGAGCACGGCCACCCTTGCGGGCTGCCAGCGCACAGTGGGCGATTGCCACTCGGGCGCGGCTGGGCGTGGCGGCCCAGCCCAGCGAGGCCTTGCGTGTTCTTTGCGCGTGTCTGGTGGAGATGGTTCCTGCGGAGGTCTATGGACGACAATCATCACTCCAGTCTCTGCCCGAACGGCTGTGGCGGGCGCCTCCAGTGTCACAGCGCTGTTGGTGCCCTCTTGCGTCGCCACGCTGAGCTCACGGGGGCCTTCGTGGACATCGAGCTGTGTACCTCCGAGTTGTACGTCCTCTTCGCGGGCGTGGTCCACGAACGCGTCATGGACCTGGTGGTGTCGGGGCCAGCATCGGGCAGACGCTTCCTGCTGGGCGTCACCGCCGTCTCGCCCTTCGCTGCCGAGCTCCTGCGCCCGCGCGCTGCGCCTGGAAACGCGGCCCGCGGGGGAGATTGGGCATCGCGTAAGAGGGGGCGACGCATTGGGGGGCAGCGGGGGCTGCAGAACAGTGGCCCTTCAGGGCCCCAAAGGGGGCCTATAGGGCCCGAAAAGTTCACCTTTCTCCCGCTAATGTATTACCCCCCTTACGCGACGCAGCGCCCAAGGGAGAGACAGACAAGCTCACGCACTACGGCAAGTCCGTGGTCCTTGGCTCGCTGGAGGCATTCGGCCGTTTGGGGCCGATCTGACGCTGCGCGCTGTCGCCTCCTTTCTCACAAGGAGTCCTGTGACCACGGCCAGCTGCGCCCCTGCACCAGGCGTCCAGTGGCCCTCCACCTGCGGTCGCTTCGGGCCGAGCTGGAGTCGGCCGCCGTCCTCGGGGAGGCTTAGCAGCAGTTGCTTGCGCTGGGTGGCAGTGCCGTGCATGCCCTTGGCTAGCCAGGCAACGCGCGCGGCTAGAGCGGCGCGGCGGGCGCGGCGGGCGCGGCGGCGTTGAAGGGGGAGCAGGGTGAGCTGGGCTCGCGCACGGGCTAGCAGATGGAATGTGGATTAGCTTTCTTTTCCTCTTGTGCGGTCTCCCACGTGAGGGATGGGCGCTTATTGTCAGCAAAGTGGGGTTGGTTAGGGCGTCTAGGGGTCAGGCAGGATACGGTTGGATCGTGTCGTGTCGACGCAGCGTCGACCCCAGCGCGGGCATCCAGGGTTGAGGGCCGCCGCTGGCCTGGGATCAGCCGTTCTCGAATGGACCATGTTACTCCCGATCGTTCAAGGTTGAGCGCTCCACGTTCCCGCGTGCATGTTCTCACGGCAGGAACCAGGCGTAGGGCAGGGTGAAGAGGGGTGCTGGCGAGGGGTGGTCCTGAGCAGGGGCGGGCAGCACCTCCCTGCGTCGGCCTCCCCCCCAAGGACGACCTCCAAGCGGCGATGCGGGAGGTCGGGGAGGAGCTCCGCCTTGAGCTGCGCATCGGCCTCGCGGGCTTGCAGGAGCGCGCGTGCGGGCGCAGGTGTTCGCCTGTGTGTGTGTGTGTGTGTGTGTGTTTGCGCTCTTCCGCCGGCGCAGTCACTCTGCCTAGCCGCCGACACAAACAGTGTGCGTGTGTGTGTGTGTGTGTGTGTGTTCACTTCGCGACGGGTCTCGTTTGCTTCAGCCTGGCACGGCTCGTCGCTTGTCGAGCTCTGTTTGCATTGGACAGGGCGACGTGGCCGCTTTGGTAGGCACTCACCTGGCCGCGTCAGCCGCAGCCTGAGACATCGGCTACTTCTCTTAGGTGTGTGTGTGTGTGTGTGTGCGTATGTGCGTGCGTGCGTATGTGCGTGCGTGCGTGCGTGCGTGCGTGCGTGTGTGTGTGTGTGTGTATATGGTGTGCGTGTATGTGTGTGTGTGTGTGTGTGTGTGCGTGCGTGTGTGCGTGCGTGCGTGCGTGCGTGTATGCGTGCGTGCGTGCCTGTTTTTGTTTGTTGTTGTTTTTGTTGTTGATGTTGTGGTACGTGTTGTTGTTGTTGTCGTTGTTGTTGCTGTTGTTGTTGTTGCTGTTGTTGGTGTTGTTGGTGGTGTTGTTGTTGTTGTAGTTGTTGTTGTTGTGGTGGTGGTTGTTGTTGTTGGTGTTGGTGTGGTGGTTGTTGTTATTGTTGTGGTTGTTAATATTGTTGTTGTTGCTGTGGTTGTCGTTGCTGCTGCTGCTGCTGCTGTTGTTGTTGTTGTTGTTGGTGGTGTTGTTATTCGTGTTCTTGTGGTTGTTGCGGTTGCAGTTGTTGCTGCTGCTGTTGTTGTTGTTACTGTTGTTGTTGTTGTTGCTGTGGCTGTTGTTGTTGGTGGTGTTGTTGTCGTTGCTGCTGCTGCTGCTGTTGTTGTTGTTGTTGTTGTCGTTGTTGGTGTTGTTGTTGTTGTTGCTGTTGTTGTTGTCGTTGTGGTTGTTGTTGTTGTTCTTGTTGTTGTTGTTGTTGTTGTTGGTGTTGTTGTTGTTGTTGTTGTTGTTGTTGGTGGTGTTGTTGGTGTTGTTGTTGTTGTTGTTGTTGTTGTTGTTGTTGTTGTTGTTGTTGTTGTTGTTGTTGTTGTTGTTGTTGTGTGCGCGCGTGTCCTTCCTCTCCTGGTCTGTTCCCGTCGCAGCTGCGCGTCGCCCCCCCCTCTCCATTTGCTTGCCCTCCTCCTCCGTCGCCTCCTCGCCCTCTTTCGCCTCTCTTCTTCCCCGCCTCTTTCTCAGCGCGCGCCGCCTCGTCGCCGCCGCCCTGGTTCGGCCCATGGCCTTCCTCGGCTCGCGGGTCGTTGCCGTCCTGGCTCGCCGCCTCCCGGCTGCCGCCGTCTCTCGCCCCGCTGTCTTCGGAGGCCAGCAAGCACACAGCGACACCGAGCGCGGGGGGCGAGGCAGCAAACACGAGCAGAGCACATGGCGATCTCAGGAGCACGGGCACCAGGCCAGCGACACGAAGAAACGAAGCAGGAGAGGGGGTGAGGGAGTAAAGGAGGAGGAGGAGGAGGAGGAGGAGGAGGAGGAGGAGGAGGAGGCGGAGGAGGAGATGGAGGAGGAGGAGGAGGAGGAGGAGGAGAGGAGGAGGAGGAGGAGGAGGAGGAGGAGGAGGAGGAGGAGGAGGAGGAGGAGGGGGCGATGATGAGGCAGGGGAGGAGCACGTGGACCAGGCGGGGCGGAGGACGAAGGGGAAGCGGAGGGATGGCGGACACGGGGAGGGAGAGGGAGGGGGGGGGGCTAGTGGACGAGAAGGACAATGCTGCTGTGTGCTGGCCACTCCCAGGAGCGAGTTCGCGTAAGTACTGCCTTCAGCAGGCGCGTCCTGGTGGAAGCATAACTTCATCGTGCAATTCTTGGCGCTTCGCGTATCCCCACCAAAAGTTCCGTAGCCTGGCTCAAGCCACTGGCTCAAGCCTGGCTCAAGCTGTCTGACGGCACCCCCGTCGCTCAAGGGGGCGCCCGATGCGGCGCCTCGACCCCCTGCCTGCGGCCGCGGCGCCGCCATCCACCCCTTCCTGTGCTGGTGGCACACGCGGCCCCTCGCGGGCGCCTCAGCAGATGGAGGATCGGCTTCTAGGGAATCCCAGTACAGGTGAGGAGTTTACAGAGCGAGTGCAGGGCCTGGTGGCCTCGACGCTGCCAAACAACAACTCCGTTCTGGGGACCCGCGGAACCGACGACCAGGCCCTACCCGCAGGGGGGAACGATACTACGGGTCGGCTTGAAGATCAGCAGCCTCCGCCTCCGGTCGAACAGGCGCCCGATACCGATCTGCCTTCGGGCTCCAGTAGCCTGATCAGCCCACCACGCCCGCACCACGCCGCTGCAGCTGTCTGCTGCACCAGGGTCGAACGACAGGTGGACCCAGACCCCAGTGAGGAGCGGGCACAAGGATCGGACCCTGATCATTTCACGATTTCCGCGGCTGTTCGCCGCACCCCAGGTGAGCCTAGATCAGATCGTCTCCCCAGCACTGGCGCCCTCGACCGCGCAGGCGAGAGCTGTTTCAATCGCTTCGCGGCGGTTAGCTGCACCCCAGCAGAGCACGAGCATGTCCCAGGCGAAGCCATTTCCCACCATCCCGCGGCTGTCAGCCGCACCCCAGCTGAGCATCGGCAGATCTCAGGCGAAACCATCTCCCACCATCCCGTGGCTGTTAGGTGCACCCCAGCCGACCATACAGACGAGACCCGTTCCTACCATTCCGCGGCAGTCAGCCGCACCCCAGCAGAGCATCAACATGTCTCAGGCGAAACCATTTCCCACCATCACGCGGCTGTTAGCTGCACGCCAGCAGGGCGCCGGCATGTCTCATTCGAAACCATTTCCCAACATCCCGCGGCTGGTAGCCGCACCCCACCAGAGCATCGTCAGGTCTCAGGGGAAGCCTTTCCCTACCATTCCCCGGCTGTTAGCCGCGCCCCAACAGAGCAATGGCGAGTTCAACCCGTGACCGACCGCAGTGAGGAGCGAGGGCCCCCTCCAAGTCCCCCCCTGGCCTCAGAAGGTCCCCTCCCAGAGCTCAGCACCCATGCCTGGATCCGCCTGGAGCCTCACAGCCCCCCCCCTGCCGACCCTGGACCGACGCGACCGGACCCCGATGGAGAGTCCGAGCCAGCAGGCGCTGGCACTCTCAACCGTCCTGCGGCTGTTAGCCGCCCCCAGCCGCGTCTGACGAGATCTCGGGCCCTCCTTGCCTGGACGGCGATGAGATTTCTCCTGCCGCGCCCCTGTCCCACTCGGCCTGGATCAGGAGGGAGAACGACTCCGCCCCTCCTGCGGGAGGTACAAACGCCAGCGGCGACGGGCGCACCAGGTCCCGCAGCATCGCCGCCGCGCGAAGGACCAGCATGCAGGACAGAGATAGTGGTGGAGGTGCCCCCCTCGGGGGCGCGCGGCCGAGCCGTGAGGCCGCTCCACTGGCCCGCGAGGGCGGCAGGCTGTCTCCCCCCTTCTGGCCTTGGCGTCGACGAGCCCAGGCCGGCCAGAGGGGGCGAGGATCCCGAGACGGCACCGAGCGAATCGCGAGGCGAACCCATCCCTCCTCATCCTCCCACTACCTCCTTCCCATACCCCCTGCGCCACGGCTCAAACCTTAATCTCGCCACAGGGGGCGCGTCGCCAGATCGACGCGTCTCCAGTCCTGGGAGGATGCCACAAGGTCACGACGCAAAGGGGGCTCTCGCCCCCCCCCCCACCAGCGGCGAAGACCCGCGCCCCAGACAGGAAAGAGACCCCAGACCTCCTGCGCGGGCTGCAGGCGATCAGGGCGAGGGGGCGACCCCAGACGGGCCGGGGACAACCGCCGGACGGGCAGATCCCCCCTCGAGACCACCAAGGGAGGTGGCCACGGACGGCCCGCGTGCCCAGGACCCTCGCAGAACAGGCCGTGGGGGTCCCTTAGAGGCCCTGCGGGAAACGGCAGAACGAGCGGGCGGCCCCTGGCTGGGCGGCGGGCGGGCCCGCGCTCGCACCCCGGGCCAGCAGCGCAACCTCGCTATCCTCCTCCACAACGCCTGGGCGCGCCACCGACCTCTCCACGCCCCAGGTGGCCCAGGAGGCCCACTTGACGACAACGGGCAGGGTTTCGACCTAGATTGAGGGCCCGCGCGCGCAGCGCATAGCCAGCGCCCTCTGCCAGGTCGACATCACAGGGCTAGCCTGGTCAGCCAAGGGGGGCGATTTCGAAGCCAGGCTGGGTGGGGCCAGACCTCGCCACGCACAACTTCTCGCATTCAGACTCCTGGCGATTCTATTCGACCCAGAGCTGCGCGATCCACAGAACGACAACCCCTCCCCATCTGACCTGTATGAGGATGGCTCCTCCGCCGAGATAGAGGCTGCCGCTGCTGATTACTGCCTCATGGTAGAAGCGGCGGCCCACTGCGGCTTCCTGCCCATTCAACGGCAGATTGAGGACCAAATCGACCCCGTTCCACCCGTAGAGGTCCTGCCACCGCCCGTTTCCCGATTCTACCGGTACCTCGATCCATGGGGCCCAGGTGCCGTGGCCCGGGCTATTAGTTGGCTCATGCGAGAACACAGAGGCGTAGGCGCGATCCACCTCCCAGACCACGAGCACCTAACAAGTTGGGCTTGGCTCCATCGCACAGAACCCTGCGCCGGACAGGACGTGCGCTCGATCCCGCAGACTGGGGACGGGCCGCTTTCCTGGGCCATCCCCAGGGTTATCCCACCCCGCCCCTACTTCGACATGCCCCCCCCCCCCCCCAATGGCGCACCCTGGTATATCTGCCTTTCAGCTTCACAGGGCGCACCCAGGGTCCACTGGCCTTGGGATCGTGCGGCCAGACGACTCCAGATTGTTTTTTGGTAGGCCGAGCGAGCAATGCTCGTGGTGCGGTGCATGGGCCCTGCGGGACCCCACTCCGGGATTATGCCCCGCGCGCCACCGCCTGGGGCACCCCTGGAGAGCCCTGGGGGGCCCGCGACCCGCGGGCGCGAGCTGCCCCGCTGCTCCCTTTGGACGGACTCAGCCCCCTCCTTGTCGTGCAGCTGGCCAGGGCGGCCGACAGGCGCGCCCCCGTGCGCGACCACGTCCATTGCGAAAACCAAGGCGGGCCTGTGGAATACACCGCTACGTGGCTCGTTGCCGCGCTTCTTGGGGGATGGAGATGCATGGTGGAACGCAGCGACAACATCAGTTTCGATCTCGACACTGCCCAATCAACTCTCCCCATCAGGGAAGCGGATGCACGCGCAGCCGCGAACGCCTTGGCAAGGCTTTGCGCTGCCCCCCTCGAATGAGCGGCAGCAGCGCGCTCGGAGATGCGGCGCGCACGCGCAGCGCAGGCTTGTGAGATCCTGGGGCCCCCCTTACCTCCGTGGGGAGGTCAGGTCGCCCTTGCCGCCCCCCCCAGCCCACCCCGTCTTCTTGGAAGTTGGATCCCCTAGGCGCTTCACGACCATCCTCCCAGCAGCCTCCCAGGGGAGCCAAGGCGCCAGGGGCTCGCCCCGCTGTGCGGCGTGGACTTCCAGTGGCTGCGGCTACGAGTGGGGCTTGCGGCACCCCAGGCAGAACCGCAACTCGACGGCCCGCCCGCCGCATGCGCCCTGGAAGAGACGACGGCTGCCACGGGCCTGATCGATCTGTACGCTTCCCTCGCGACAGGCGATGGCATGCACCTCCTCGCCGAGAGGCTATACGTGTCCGACCCTCTTGGAGCGGCTCTCGGTCGGGGGGCAGTCCTGCAGAGGAGAGCCGAAGTGACGCCCGTCCAAGATGAACCCATAGATCTGAACAGCGCCTGGGAGGACTACATCCGACTCCGAAACGTTTGTAGGGTCGACTACCAGGAGGACAGCACCTCTGACTCGGATCCTCCCTGGGCCCACCTGGCCCCCCCGCCAGAGCGCCCCCGCCCTTTCAGCAGACGCACCGACCTCCCAGTGGCTCAGCAACACGAAGCCAATGCCTTCGTAGAGGAGGTCAGACGGATCCGAAGTCTGGTGGCTTCCAGCAGTATGCCCCCGGGGTCCACGTGGAACCGTATTCTGGTCCCCTTCATCAGGGAAATCGGCCTGCGAGAACGGCATGAACGCCCTAGAAGCTGCATTCTGCGAGGTCAACCTCGACCTGACAATCCTAAACGCCGCCAGGGACACATGGGCTGCGAGAGGAGCAAGAACGATTGAGGACGCCCTCAGGATCATTGCGGACACGCGCGCTCAGTACAATCGGCAACGACCCACAAGCATACCCCCCATTCCCGAGCCGGTCCTGGGGGGCTACCTCGCCCCTAGACTGCAGGAATCCACGATGGCAATCCTGGGCCCCTCCAGCGCCCTTCAGACCCAGATCCCGTCGGGGGACATGGAAGCAGTAAGACGCGGCGAGCTCGCCAGGGCGGCGAGGGCTGGTCATCCGCGCCCCCCTCAGCTTATTTTTTCTCTTTGGGGCTCTGCTTTTTTTGGGAGGCTTTGGGCAGGGAGGATCCTCGAACCTCGAGAACCTCGATCCTGGATCCTCGAAGTTCGCCCGCAGCGTTTTGGCCCAGGGAGGCAGGGGAGCCGTCAGGGGCACCAGCCCCCGAGGGCCACGCGGGTGCCCATGCGGGGCGGCACGGCGGCGGCTCGCCTGCCGATCCTGCTGGCGGGCTGCGGCCTGGGGCCCGTGGCGAAGGCCGCGGCCGCCGACTGCGAGCTGGCCCACCTGGACGCGCAGGCCCCCGGGGCCGCCGCGCGGTTTGCCGCGGAGCTCTGGGCCTCCCAGATGGGGTCGGAGCAGGATGGGGTCGGCGGATCCCGCTGCCTCGCCGATGCATCGCCGATGCGTCTCGATGTGGAGCCCGATTTGCTTCACGGCGACGTCCCCGATGCGTCGCCAATGCATCGCCGATGCATCGGCGATGCGGCGCGAACCTCCGACCCCATCTACTCTGACCCCATCCAGGAGGCCTCCAGGAGCTGCGCGGGAAGCACGCCGCCCTCCTCACCGGCCTCGTGGGCCACGAGTGGCCGGGGCTCTCCTGGAGCGTGGACGAGTGGCGCGCCGCGCTCGGCAGCGCGCCCCTGCCCCGCCGCAAGCTCTCCACCGTGTCCAGCGCCGGCGCAGTGCACGCCGCGGAGGAGGTGCCGGCGGAGGCCCTCTTCAACGGCTCGGCGGGGCGCTCCGAGGGCGCGGGCGGCAGCGCTGACGACGCGGTGGTGTTCAGCACGTCCAGGTCTGACGCCGCGGTGCGGAGACTGCGGGAGCTCGGTGTGCTGCGGACCCCGGCGCTGCTGGAGGAGGTGGCTCTGCAGCCGGTCCTCAGCGTGGGGCTGGCGTCCGAAGGCCTGCCATCCCGGGCGGGCCACAGCGGGGGGAGCCGTGGCCCCTCCCCGCCCCCTCTGGGGCGGATTCGACGACCCCCCCCCCCCTGGAGCGATGGGTGATACGATGGCCCCCCCCGGGGGCACGAAAGGGCCCCTGCGTTTTTGTGGTGAAAGTTGCCGCGGCGAACACAATAGAAGACTTCCACACACCCAGCCAAAATGTATCACTACCCCCTTCCGGAAAGACATCTTCTGGTGTCCGCTTGCATCGCCGATCCTGCGGTAGTCCTCCTGTAGCCTTCTGGTAGCCGTGCAGTAGCTCTTCGGTAGCCCGTGGGTAGCCCTTCGATAGTCGTGCAGTGTCCTTTCCTCGCTCGTCCTCCTCCCCCCTCCTCCTCCCTCCTCCTCCTCCTTCTCCTCCTCCTTCTCCTTCTCCTTCTCCTTCTCCTTCTCCTCCTCCCCCACCTCATCCGAACACAATGAAACAGGTACGGGAGAAGCGTTGGTACAAAGGCACGTTTCGGTCAATCTTACGGGGCCTCCCCATAGCAACAGAGAGCCAGAATAGGGACCATGCGGATGGGGTGGTTTGGGGAGGAGTCATGTTGCGCATGGGGACATGGGCCAAGGGAGGACGAGGGCGAATATGAGGAGGACTCCCGATGACGAAGGACATTACCCGAGCTTTAGGAGTACTGTAGGTTCATGCGGCGATGGCGCGCAGGCGACGCTGGCGAATGCGTTCAAGGTTGAATCCCGCATGACAAAACGACGCGGAAGTACTGGGGGGCACTGTATCGCCATATGCGCCGACGAAATTCAATCTTGAACGATCGGGGCTGCGATCGGTTCAAGATTGAGCGATCGACACTTTGTCAAAAACCGTTGCGCGTGCCGACGCCGCACGAACCTACCGTATGAGGAGGATCCCCGAAGCCGGGGGAAATTGCCCGAGCTTTAGGAACACCTTCAGAAACACTTTGGTTGGTGGCAGACACGTTTGGAGCAACATTTGGGAACAACGTCAGAAAACAACATTCGCGAAAACCAAACAAACAACAAACACACACTCCAGTGACATTGTGGATGACGACGAGGAGGTGGAGGACTTCCGCTGCGTGGCGGGACCCGTAGGGGTGACAGAATTTAGAGAACACCATTCGGAACACACGGCAAACAAGTCATCCAATCTGCAGGCGGGACAAACTTTAGGAGTACCGTACCTTCAAAAACGAAGCAAACACAGGCACCAAAAGTTGCTGCAAATCATAATGCCACCCCTCTGGGTTCTGCTCTGCAGCTGGGGTCCGCCCCCCTCCTCGTCCTCCTCATTTTTTGTTGTGTTGTTACGGTTGTTGCTTTTTGTTTGTCTGCGGGTGTTCCTAACGTTTCTGGTGCCGTTTTTTTGATTATTTTGTTTTGATTGTTTTCCTGAGGGTGTTCCCCGCATTTGTCACCCCTCTGGGTTCTGCCCCACAGAGGGAGTCCTCTCCCTCCTCTTTCCCCTTCACAAGAGCATCGGAACACTTGTTTGTTGTTGTTTGTGTATTTTCCTGGGGGTGCTCCGCGCAAGTTTTGTCACCCTACGAGTTCCGCCCTGCAGCAGAGGTCCTCCTCCTTCCTTGTCCTTCTCCACGTTTCCCCTGTTTTGTTGTGAGGGTGTTCCCAGAGCAGCTGCCTGCCACCGACGCTTCTGTCTCCTTGTGTTTTCGAGTCATGAGGGCGTTTCCAACTTTGGCACTGCGATGTGTTCTGCCCCACCCGTCGCCACAGGTTGGGGCGGCAGGAGAGGAGAAGGAGGGGGGAAATGAGGTGTGGATGTGAATGAACCCCCTAGCTATCCGCTATCCTATCCTTTACTGCACCCGCTGCCGAAGAAGAGTACGAAGGAGGGAGGGAGGGGAGGAAGGCATGATGTTAGAGCCGCAGAAACGCTGGGGCCCGTCACGCCTCCTCACCCGCCCCATGAGGGGGCGCACGGTGGGGAACCTGTGGTTGGCGTGCCGCTTCCGCTGGTTCTGGCCTCCCACGCTGCGGCACGACACGCTATCCACTCCTCAGTCCCCGAGCGTCCACGTCCCGAGCTTCTCCCCGCCTCCCGCCCAGCAGAGCGGAACGACGCGCTACCTGGTCGCAGGGCGCAGCGTGTCGCTGGGGCCGCCGCCGCGACACGTGGAGCAGCACTTCCAGCCGTAGCCGAACGCGGCAGTTCCTCCTCGTTGCGGCTGGCCGCCATTCCACCAGCACGAGGAGGCGTGGCTGGCGCTCCTCCACGGCGAGAAGGAGTGGTTCCTCCGCCGGCCCGAGGCCGAGCCCCGCGACGTCAGGCGGCGCGTGCCGGCCGGGCAGCTGGTCGGCGAGGAGGGCACGCTGCGGTGCCGCCAGCTGCCCGGGCAGGTGGTCTACTTCCCGCACATTTCGGGGGCGTCGGAGATGGGTGCCCAGACGTGCTCGCGTCGTCAACAAAAACAGGACCTGACGTTTTTGACAGTTTTTGGCTTCTGGGGGCCCTCGCCGGGCCCAGGGATCGTCAGGAAACGATGCAGGATGAACAACCAGTCCCTCTGAAAGAGTCGGGACTTCCGGGGACCGCGTATTGAACAAATCAGGACGTCGCAAATTTAGGTCTGTGTCCAGGCTACTAGAGTGCCCTTGCGGATTGGCTCTGCCGCGCTGCGAAAGAAAGATATTAGAGTGTGTACAATCGTTCATTGGAGCGTTCTTGTTACGTTCTACCTTTCCTTTTTTACAGAGTCCGTGCCCTTTCCGTGCCCCTTCCGCGTCGCCTTCGCGCCCCCCCCCCCCCCCCACACCCGTTGTTTTCTGATGGCGCCAGGCCCGCGGCCGCGCGCTTCGCGCGTGGGCCCCAAGCTGCGCCAGGAGTGAAACGCAAGTGAAGCGATGGTGGAACGTGAGCAAATGCCTAAAGCTCAGGAGGGGAAAAAACACAGACACAATTCATCGTCGACTCCCCAGAAGAGATGGGAAAAGATCAAGTGGGGGGGAAGACGAAAATCCATAGTATACCAGAAAATATGGGGAATCCTGTTATTTGTGAGTATTTATTTGTGTGTCCCAGGGCCCCTTCATAAGCGTATCGGCGTATCGCGAAGGCTCCCAGGAACGGCTGCACCAGGGGGGGGGTCTGAGGATTGCAGTCGAGGCGCCGGAGTGAAGATCGCCTTGGGCTCAGGGTCTTCGGTCTTCGGGCCGTTCCTGGGACCAGGGCCGGGGGAGCTTGTTCGTGGCCGAGGCCAGCCGTGGCCAGAAGAGACCCTTCGTTCCTCATGCGGCGTTCTCTACGGCAGCACGACGACTGTGTGTGCGTGTGTACAGTCGATCATTCGATCAAGAGACCTCCTCCCGAAAAGTTGGGCCAGCGTTTCTTAACCAACTTGCCCGAAAGCCGGCCCAGTTTCTTGAGCACGGTCGCCCCTTCAGCGTGAACGGCAGAAATAGGCCCGGGTTTCTTTTAAGAAACCTCTGGGAAGCTGGCCCAGATCTCTTAAACCATAGTTTTCTTGATCATATGCTCGGTTTTGTATGTGCATCATGGCTGGGGCTCTGGCATCTCCCCATGTTCGTGACCCCTCCTTGTTCATCCGTTTTCCTTCTCCAGCGCCCTCCATACCGGGCCATACTGCCCCCCCCTCGTCCTCGCACTTGCCTCGGGCCATGATGCGATAGCCCTCCTTCTGGCTGTCCCCCATGTTCGGCGCACCCGACACATGTGGTGGCACGCGACCTACAACGGCGCGCACGCGTCGGGAAACCTGACCGTCGGCGTCGGCGGGATCGGGAAAAGCTCCGAGGTGCTGGAAATGCTCCAGGAGGGCGACGTCGAGGCGCTCGAGCGGCGCATGGAAGAGGACAAGGACTTGCGCAGCTGGCTCGCGGCGAGGGGCCCCGTGTGGGCGGCGAAGATGGGCCACGCCGAGGTGCTGGACAAGCTGGTGGGCTTCCGGGCGGACCTGGCCCAACGGCTCGATGGCACCGAGGCTGGGCAGACGCTGGCGCACGTGGCCGCCGCGAGTGGACATGTCTCGTTGGTCTCGCGGATGATCGATCTCCGCGCTGACATGCGTGCGAGGGATGCGGGGGCAGACGCGCTGGGGGCTCCGCGCCAAGGGCGGCAGCCCCTCCACGTGGCGGTCGAGTCTGGGCACCTCGGCGTGGCGAAGCTGCTGCTGGAGCGCCGCGCCTCCCTGGGGGCAAAGATGGCCACTGGCATGCAGCCCCTGGGGCTCGCCTGCGGGGCTGGCCACGTGGAGCTCCTCGGCTGGGTGCTGGAGCGCCTGGGCCCGAAGGTGAAGCTGCGTGGCAAGCACGCGGAGCCCACGGTGCTGGCCGCCGTCGCTGGGGGGCACCTCCGGGTGCTGGACCTGCTGGAGCGCCGGGGCGCCGCGGTCCGCGAGCTAAACAGGCGCCCAGAGGGCATGCGCCCCGTCCAGGTCGCGACGGCGAACGGCCACGCGGAGGCGATCGGCTGGCTGCTGGGGCGCGGCGCCGAGCTGGACGCGGGCGACGAGCAGGGCGTG
Source organism: Prorocentrum cordatum (assembly GCA_963575745.1). Classification (NCBI taxonomy): domain Eukaryota; class Dinophyceae; order Prorocentrales; family Prorocentraceae; genus Prorocentrum; species Prorocentrum cordatum. The sequence continues at coordinate 586,482 of CAUYUJ010000647.1, forward strand.
CGGCCAGTGCACCTGGCCGTGCAGCACGGGCGCGGGCACCTCCTGCCGTTCTTGCACGAGCACGGCGCGGACATCGGCGCCCGAGACGGCACCGGGGGGCAGCCCGTGCACTGGGCCGGCTACATGCAGAGGGGAAAGCTTGGGATAAGATTTGCACCACCCAAATGTCCTAGTATCATGTGTGCGTCTGCACCCCACAGGCACCGCGCGCGCTGAGAAGTCGTATATTACATGCTCGGTGGCAGGCGCTTTCTGGCCACACCGCTCGGGAAGCGCTTTCCTACAGACTGCTTGTACCAGATGACCTTGTCAGACGCACGCCTCCAAGGAGCACGCGTAGTATTAGTGCATCCTTCTGCAACCCATGAGCAGGACTGATTGGCGGCCCGCGCGGATTTCTTGGGATCTGCGCTGGAGCCCCTGGCGGCGCCTCCGGCGCCGTGCGCTCAGCGCGGCAGGGAGGGGGAGCCAGCGCCGATCCCAGGAAATCTGCGGGAGCCCAACCAAAGTTTGTGCTCGTGCCATTTTTTCTCCTCTGTGCATGGGCCACGTAAGTATGCTGCAGTGGCTGACGGAGCAGGGCGCCGACCCTGCCGCGCGCGACGACGCTGGCAACCAGCCCGCGCACTCGGCCGCCATGGGCGGGCACGTGGCCGTGCTCAAGTGGCTGGACAAGCAGGGCGCGGTGCCGGACAACGTTGCTGAGACCGAGGAGGTCGGGAGCCCAGAAGCCATGCGGTGGCTGAGCCGCTGGCGGCAGCGGAGGGCGAAGCGGGAGCTGTGACCACCGTTGCGGGCCAGCGTGGTGCTCTTCCTGGCCGTGGCCAGGTGCCGGTGGCAGTTGCCGCGGCACGCAGGTCGGCCCGCAGACGCGACCAGTGAAAATGGTACAGGGCGACCGCAGCCTTCCTGGTCCCGTGCCGATGCACCGATAGACCGATCCGTGCGATCATTCCGCCCGAGCCAGCTCACCGATTCACCGACCCATCGGATTGGCCTGCGCAAGCCGATACACCCCTCCATCGGTTCGGTATACAGGCGTATCGGCATATCGGCTGGCGCGAAACGGTCCGATGGAATGGTGTATTTGTGTATTGGCACGTCATGCCCCAAGGCTCAATCTAGAGGGGACTCGCGATCTCGCTCCAAAAGGGCTCCAAGGGTTGGTACCACAGAGGCTTCAGATCGTGTGCCCTTGGGCCCTCTCGGCTGAGGCTCCAGGGCTCGTTCCACAGGGACCCAGAGCTCGTTCCACAAGAGCCCTGGAGCTTGTTCCACAAGGGGCCCCAGGTTCCACACAGGCTACATGAGAGCAGGCTCGTTCCACGGGCGCCCTGGATTTCGCCCCGCGAGGGCCCTCGGCCTCGTTTTAGGCCCTGGGGCTCGGTCCACGGGAGGGCCACTGTGCGTATTCTACAGGGGCGACGCTGGGGCCGAAAGTGGAAGGAGGAGGGGGAGGAGCTTGAGATGTGGAGCGTTCCAAAAAGGGCCTTGCTTTCGAGGATCGAAGGAGGTGCCACCTCTTCCTCGTCGGAAGTCGGCGGAAGGACGGCTGAAGGCGGCGGAAGCAAGACGAGGCCGCCTCCACCGGCGCAAGCTGGCGGAAGGGCGGCGGAAGCTTCGACGGCGGCTCGAGACGTTGCGTCACAGCGACGGTCGCGCCAGGTCGCACGTCCTGACCAGTTCACTTCGCCCGTCGGCCGCGTCACGTCGGCTGCTGGACTTTGAGACGGGGAAGAGGTTCCTGGACCACTGCGAGGTGAGCGTTCGCGGGGCGCCCGACCTGCGAGGACGGCGGAACTGGTGCCGTATGCACTGGGGGAACCGAAAAAAAGGCGTAAAGGCATTGCGTGGCAAGCGTGCCCTGAGGCGAGCGGTGAGGCTCGCGCTGGTGGCGGGGGCGGCTTGGATTCATGGACGCAGGTACACTCGTACCACAGCCGCGCTGGTCGCCTCCACCGACTAACCCACGCTTAAGCTGAATTGCGCCCGTGCAGTTCGTGAAGCTGAAGGAGGCTACTGCGATCAGAAGAGCTCGATGAAGGCTCGAACTTTAAAGATCTAGAGCTTCAACGCAGAGTCGCTGAGCAGGGTGGGCAGGCTGGACGTGCTGTTGGAGATGGCCAAAGGGTAGGACGTCGCCATCTTCAGTATGCAGGGCACGCAGATGGACCTGGGGAAGACCTGGGAATTCGACCAGCTCGAAGTGCACTCCATGGCTCGCTCGGGTAAGGGTCAAAGGGACGGATGTCTCATAGCCATCAGCTTGGAGCGCTGCAGGCCGACGAAGGTCAGCTGCGAGCGTGCGTGGATGGAAGGGAAACTGCAGGGGATCAGGCTGAGGAATATGCCCAGCAAGCGGTACGAGAGCGACCTGTACGTCTTGAACGGATTTGCCCCGACCATCGGCCCAGAGAGCGGGGCGGATTTGAGTGAATATCGCGGGATGCACATGGAGGCGCGCGAAAAGTGTTAGCAGGTATGTCGTAGTGCGGCCGGCTAAATCCCAGCACTTTCGGTACTTGTGATCATAATGGGTGCCCATCTCATGTACCGCCACTCTTACCTTGGGTGGGACACGCGGAAGTGCGAGGAGCAGGACCTACGATCGATGCGAATGGACGTGCCTTGATGGAGCTGATGGACGACGTCCACAAGTTTGGCAGGAACGGATGATTCAATGGCATTTGGCGGATCGATTTCGTGTTGGTGCGTAGGCAAGGGGGTGATGGTCACGCGTCGGGACTTCGGCTGGACCTCCCAATAAGTTTGGGCGGCTACAGGGGCCACAGGCCGTTCGAGACCCGCGTACTCGCTGGAGCCAGAACAGGACCTCAGAGACAAGCTGGGCGATGCAGATGGCGGCGGGAGATCCTGTTGGCGGACCTAGCGAAGGCCCGGAGGGAGCAGGATGGCGACGGCAATTCGGCGCAGGTGCCCAGTCGTGTTGTTGAGTTCCGGAGCGAAGTATAGGCAGGTATCGAGGAAAGGGGTCTGCGTGATAATTGGACCGACATATGGAAATTTGAACTTGTACGAAACACCCACGGCGTACTTCGCAGCGCTGGAAGGAGCGATGGTCGACTCAGCGCTGCACGACTACATCGAGCCCCCCGTCAAGAGTGGAAGCGGGAAACCAGCGCTCGACGAGCCCACGGTTGAGCTGGCAAAGACGAAGCAGGCTTGGCAAAGACAGCTTAGCGCAGTACCCGATAGGGCTAATTGGCTTAGGCACTACATCCAGAATCTGTTCAATGAAGCATCGAGGGCAGCAGCGGCGGCGATCAGGATTGATGAGAGAAAGAGGACGGCGGCGCTGGTGGACGTTGCTGAGCGGGCTGCTGGCCAGAATAATCTGATGTGGTTCCACGCAATAGACAACAAGTTGGCCCCGAGGCCACCGGCCCCCATCAGGACAGTGGCGGACCCTGTGCCGGGTCTGCCACGCTCCGATGCCGAGCAAGACGAGGAGGTCCAATGCAGAGTATCTCTGACTCGAGTGACGGACAGGCGACGATGCTAGAGGATGCGCCGCTGCGGACAGGTGGAGCTGGCAGAAGCTATGATAGGATGCCACAGATATAACTACGACGACGTCAAGCATTTCATCATGGGCCTCCTCAGCATTGAGGGCGGACCGACACTGCAAGTGCATGCAGGTGGGCCCCCTGTGGGGGCGATAGCTGAGACGTGGGAGCTGGCGATCGACTTAGTCGTGGCGCCGCCGCGCCAGGTGTCGAACGCGCCCCAGGCGCTGGGTGCTGCCCCGCAGAGTGTAAAGGATGGTGAGACGATGCTTCTGCGCATGTCGAAGGGTGACGGGAGCTCGGCGGCGAACGATTACAGGGCCATTAATTTGCTTGGCCGCGTGGGCAAAGCGTGCGCGAGGGTGGCCGCGCGTGTCGCGCTGCGAGAAATGGCTCGCAATATATCACCCACGCAGTTTTGAGCTATGCCTTGGAGAGGTTCTCGTTCGTGATGCGGTGGCTGTGGCAGTGGGGGCCATCGCGCGGCATCAGAAGGCGCGTGGAGTTTAATCGAGAGGGTGGTCGGCTGACGCGCCGCTCGCGATCTTGACGGCGCCGACTGACCTGTGGAAGGCCTTTGACAAGGTGCGATGCGAGGATATTCGGATCTGCTTGGCGGAGACGGGAAGCGCCATCTCGAAATGAGCAGGCGATGGGAGTTCGTCAGCGATATTGAATAAGAAATAGTTCAAGAACGCACTCGCGAGGGACAGCTGGCTCGCGATCGCGAGGGGTAGTTTGTTTGGCGGGTTCCCCAGCAATAGGCGCTTCGCCCCGAAAACTGAGATGTGGAAACCGCATGTTGGAGACCACCCCGTTAGAAATGAGTCTCTCGCTCGAGACATCTTCGACCAATGAGCTACTGAGCTCGCTCGCGAAATCTACCCAATCTCTCTGCCATGCGCGTTAAACCTGCCATGCGGCTTCAGAAATCAAGCAGGGCAGGCGATCATCATCCTCGTCATCATCATCATCGCCATCCGCACCACCACCGTCATCGTCAGCATTAGCAGCAGCATCGTCATCATCGTCGTCGTCACCGTCGTGGACAGCGTCGCCGTTCTCGCCATCGCCATCATCATCGCCAGTGTCATTGCCATCGCTGACTGCCCCGCGACGCAATGCGCGACGCACGCGACGCGCAGAGCGCATGGCGCGCCCCCCGGCGCGCAAATGGCCATGTAGATACGTGCACCACGCGCGAACCATACTCATGCCGCACATCTCCCCGCCCGCCCCCCTCCCCCCCCCGCCCGCGGGGCGCGCCCCGCGCGCCCGCCGCGCGCCCCCCCCGGCCCATCGCCCCCAGAACGCGCCCCACGCGCCCGCCGTGCGCCCCGCCGCCCGCCCCCCCAGAGCGCGCCCCGCGCGCGCGCCGTGCGCCCCCCGCCCAGCGCGCGCCCTGCGCGCGCAGCCGCGCGCGCGCTCGCAGCAGCGCGCGGGCGCGCACAGACGCGAGGGCACACGCGCGCACGAGCGCGCGTGCACGGGCCAGGCGCAACACCTGACCAAATCGAGCGCAGGCCACCACTGACATATGCTAATTACCGACGGCAACCATCTGGGCATGCAGCGATCGAACCCCATGCTCGCGCATGCACCTTGCGTGCAACTCCATGCGCGCGTGCGCGCGCGAGCTCAGAGAAGCGGCGCTCCCCGTTCTTGCGCGGAAATGTCTGCGGGCGAGGGGCGACGCGAGGATGGCGATGGAGCAGCTGCGCGGGGGCATGTGCGATGTGAAGAAGGGCCTTCTCACGCGCGAACCTACGGATGAGGTGTGCGTCAGGGGGGGGGGGGGGGGGCGAGACGAGCAGGGAGGGGCGGTGGGCCCTGGCCTCGTCGTCGTGGTCTGCGTCCGTTCGGTGGCGAAGCTAGCGGAGGTGCAGGGGGCGCAGGAATTCGAGGCCATCGAGGTGCACTTTGACCCGCGCTGAAGAACATCAGATGCGCGGCCGCGCTTGAGGAGGAGCACTGCCAGAACATAGATGCGTCTCACCTCGTGTTCCAGGACGACCTGCTTTCCTTTTCGGGCGTGGATGGCGACCCGCGCAACGGGCGTCGTGGCATGGCAGAATGGCGATTGCTGTCCGAATTACCTCGGGGCGCGCGTCAGGTTCCCAGGCGCGCAGCTGGGGGCCGCGGGCGCGCGCCAGGTAACGGGGCCCAGGCATTGAGCGCCGCGCGTGCCAGTCTACTTCGCCGCGCGTCCAAGGCGGGCTTCATCCCAGCGTTGAAGACAAGGCTGTGGAAGGTGCCGGTGAGATTGGCGTGCCTTTGCTGCCTCGAGGTTGCCGGCCTTGCCAAGTGATGGCTGAATCGGCTGGGGGCGCGGCTGTTTCGCAAGCTTCGCAAACTACTTCATTGTGCAGCGCGCGTCGCCAGGAGTCCAAATCGCGAGGTTCGGCGCGCGGCAAGGACCCCGGCGGTCGCGAGCAAGTTGTCGTTGAGGTGGTGGAGGCATGCGTTGCGGCCGGCATTCCGCGGGCCGAGCGGGGACATGCGCGACCCCGCGCCGGCCGTCCGCGCAGTAATCCGCGGACGGTTCCCCCTCGACGCGGCGGGGATCAGGGTGCCGACGGGAATTCTGGCGCTGCTGAAGGAGGACGTGGGTCACTGTTGGCAGGCGGCGGATGCGCGCGAGCAGCTTGCGGCGCGCCGCCGCTTCCCTGTGCGCGGCGGCCAGCCTGGGCTGGCTGGGCCTTGGTTGAGGTGGCTCGCGACCGTGGGGCCTCGGTGCTTTAAGCGCGCCCTCGCCTTCGCGGGCGAGGCCGGCGCGACTGCTGGGGCCCGGGCCGCCGCGCGGTCGGAATGCGACGTTTGCGGTCAAGACTGCCACGGAGAGAAAGGATTCGCAAGTCATCGACGCGCGGCGCGCAGGGCCGCTGCGAGTCCGACGGGGCTCTTATCCGAATAATGCCGGGAAGATCAGATATGCCCGTTCTGCAGGGCAGATTTGCGAGGAAAGACGCGCTTAGCAGACGCGTTTTTTCTGAAGCGATGCCCGGTGCATCCAGACGGCGTTCTGGCTCGAGCACCGTGGGGGGGCGGCCCCTTGCCGCGGCGGCCCCCCCTGCCCCCGCTTGTTCTCGGGGGCCGAAGTCCCGGCCGATCGGGGGGCGAAGGCGGCGCCGACGGGGGGCCGGAAAAGGGCTGCGGCTGCGGCGGGCGAGGGGGCCGAGGCAGGGGGGGGGGCAGGCGACGTTGTGAGGCCGCTGGGCAAGGCATCGGCGCGGCTGGCGCTGCGGCGTGAGGGCGTCGCGAGGGCGCCCCGCCGCGGCGACAATTTCGTCGCCCCGCTCGAGCCGCGCGACGAGATGGAGGCGGCGCTGGGCCAGGCCCTGGCGAATTGCGAAGAAGAGGGCGGCGAGGCGAGGGGGGTGCGCAGGGGGCGGGCCAGGCCGCCATGGGCAACCCGCTGGGCAAGAGGCCAGATGCGCTGGCGAGAGCGGCCGTCTTCAGCATCGCGGAGGCCGTGGAGGCCGACGAGGGGCAAGTGGCGGCGGCGGCGGACCAGGGCACGGGGCCGCAGGGGGCGAAGCAGGCGATCGAGGCGGTACTCCGCGTGGGCGAGCTGGTGCAGGGCCCGTCAGTGAAGTTCGTGGCCGCGAAGTGCTTCCGCGCGAAAGCCAAGGGCGGGGTGGGCGACGACGAGGCCGTGGGCGCGGGGGGGGGGTGAAGTGGATCTTCGCAGTCAACCACGACTCAACTCTGAAGGAGGCGCTGGAGGTCTCGAGGATGAATGCGGCGCTCGAGGCAACGGGCGTGCAGGTGCAACGCAACATCGCCATTCGCTCGAGGGCGGCAGAAGACGTGAGGGCGTTGGCCTTCAAGGGGGGCAAGACGAGGGTCTCGGGCAGGGGTGGGGGGAAGCTGAGGAGAAAGTGAGCGATACGGTTGTGGCTTCGCTATTCCGCCTTCCTCCCCCTCCCATCGGATCACCCCTTCCCTTTGGTTTCCACTGCCGTCCTCAGGCCCTCCGCCAGTAGGCAGTAGGCAAGCGAATTAGTTTTCGAACTCGGCGGTGTGAGGCGAGGTTGGGCCGCGCTAAATTGTGGAGGCCGCAGCGCCCCTCTCCACCAGGGGAGGGGAGGGCCGCCCTTGCAAGTGCCGCGTCTGCACAGGCGGGGGTGCGCGGGAGCGGGGTTGGGGGACAGCTGCCTCGTCGCCCCGTGCCCGCCCTCCTTTCGGGCGCCGACCGACTTCGGGTCGCTCCGCGCAATTTTTGAGCGGTTGTCCTGTCGCCCCCGCAAAACTCTCTAGTAAATGAGAATAGCGACGAACAAAAGGAACGGCGGTGGAAAGCGGCGGAAGTAAAGAGGCGCCCCCGGTTGGTGACAGCATTTTTGGGTTCAGGGTTTCCGGAATCGGCCATGTGGCAGGCCGCTTCCCAGGCGTTGCCGTCTCGCTGGCGCCACGGCGCCGCCGTCGAGCCTCTCGTGGGGCCGTCCCACGGGACGAACAAGCGCAGCGTCCAGTTCTTCGGTCTTCGATCCTCGATCATCGGCATTCGGCTCTCGTTTCTCGACCGTCGATCCTCGAACCCCCGATTCTCGATCCCCGTGCCTCTACCCTCGAACCCTTGGACCCTTCAACCCTCGAGCCTTCGAGCCCTGGTCGTCGAACTTTCGACCCCCTCGACCCCTCGACCCTCAACCCTCGAACCTCGAATCCTCGACCCCTCTTTGGCACGCACGAAATGGACAGCGAACGTCATCCCAAAACAACGTCTGCCGCTGTTGGGCGTGCCACACCAGCCTCAAATGCACAACGCCCGCGGGCCTAGGTCCCTCGATTTCCCGTGCCCCACTCGGCCGAGGGTCGCTCTTTGGTGCTGGCCAAGGCTCGCTTGGCGAGTGCTGCGGGCGAAACGTGTTTGGCGAGGCTCCACCCCCAGCTGCGCGTTGAGCTCGGCGCGCTGCGCGCCAACGGAGGATGAGGACGAGGAGGACGAAGACGAAGACGAGGAGGAGGAGGAAGAGGAAGAGGAGGAGGAGGAGGAGGACGACCATAGTAAACCAACGCTTCATCACCGATATCGCGATAGACCCTCCTTCCAAGTTCTGCTTTCATAGGCCCCATACACGGATTCATTTTCAGTGAAAGGGAGTGCCCCGTTGGAAACCAGCCACTGAAAAAAGTCTTGAACATTACTTCTGGGACTGAAGCGCCGCGAATCACGCTTATTGTTGCGGTTTGACGATCCTGAATCGTACCAGACCGCCGTCCTTCGGACTTCAGCACCACGAATCAACGTAACTGTTGCGCCCAGGTAATCCGACATCATACCACAACAACATTTTTGTGACGTCCGCCATGATAATTCTTTACGCTTCGCGTATCCCCACCAGCCCATCTCAAAACAGCAACTCTTGCGAAGCATGCCGGCAGTCGTGTTTTTCAGGCGTGTTTCCGCCTGCCCCCGCATATCTCCCCTGTTCCTCCTTCCTCCCGCCTCCTTGTACATCCTCCTTGTGGTGGGAGCGGGAGAAGGACGAGGCGGAGGAGGAGGGAGAGAAAGCGCTCCTCGTGGTTTGAGTCGTTTGGGGTTTCTCGTCCTGGTGTGAGTCGTTCGGGCCCTTCTTCCTGGTGTGAGTCGTTCGGGCTCTTCGTGGTGTGAGTCGTTCGGGCTCTTCGTCCTGGTGTGAGTCGTTCGGGCTTCTCGTGGTGTGAGTTGTTCGGGCCCCTCGTCCTGGTGTGAGTCGTTCGGGCCCCTCCTCCTGGTGTGACTCGTTCGGGCTCCTCGTGGTGTGAGTCGTTCGGGGCCTTCGTCGTGGTGTGAGTCGTTCGGGCTCCTCGTGGTGTGAGTCGTTCGGGCGCCTCGTCCTGGTGTGAGTCGTTCGGGCCCCTCCTTCTGGTGTGAGTCGTTCGGGCTCTTCGTGGTGTGAGTCGTTCGGGCCCCTCGTCCTGGTGTGAGTCGTTCGGGCTCCTCGTGGCGTGAGGCGTTCGGGCACCTCGTCCCCTTTTGGGGCGTCTTGGGGGCCTCTTGGCGGCCCCAGGGGCTTCTAGGAGCGTCTTGGGTGCCTTGGGGGAGCCTCTTCGGGCCTCTTGGGAGCCTCTTGGAGGCGTTTGGGGCGTCTTGGGGGCCTCTTGGCGGCCCCAGGGGCTTCCAGGAGCGTCTTGGGTGCCTCGGGGGAGCCTCTTGGGGCCTCTTGGGGGCCTCTTGGGGGCATCTTGGGGGCCTCTTGGAGGCCTCTTGGGGGCCTCCTGGGGGCCTCTTGGGGCCATCTTTGGGCCTCTTGGTGCCTCCTGGGCGCTTCTTGGGGCCATCGTGGAGGGGATGGATCAAAGAAGAGGGGAGCTTCAATGAGCGCTGCCCCCTCAGAAGGGCAAAATGAGCCCAAACCCTTCGTAAAATCAATGATTTTGCCTTGAAGGAAGAGGAGAGCTGTAATGAGCGCTGCCCCCTCAGAAGGCCAACATGGGACCCAAACCGTAGTACAATCAATGATTTTGGCTTCAAAGAAGAGGAGAGCATTTTTTCTGGTCCTCCCCGTCGGGGCCAGAATCCTCGTGAGGGGTGTCGTTTTTTAGCCCTCCCAGGAGTCGAAAAGGACCCCCCTGACCACCCGCGAAAGGACCTCTCCAGGCCCAGGGGGAGGGGGTAATTAGGGGGAGGGGTAAACCCCTCCCCGAAGGGGAAGGAGGGTTGAGAACAGAGCGGGCTCTCTAAACCACTCACGCCCAAAGGGCTGGTGGGATTTTTGAAACGGCTGCAAGCTTTTAAATCGAATGTGCGATGCGCTGAAAGGAGAACCACATGTTGAAAAATGAGTCGCCCCCAACCATTGCAGCTCTTGCAGAAATATTCAAGGTGTGCGCGGCGCCAAGGCGAAAACCGCACGTTGAAAACGACATGCCCTCCACCTGTGAAGCGTTTGCAATTTGTTACCACGAACAATCGCGGCGCCAGGGCGCGAGCTACATTATGAGAGCGACCCGCCCTCCATCCGTGAATCCTTGCAACGTTTTATAACGAATGTGCGCGGCGCTCAGGCGAGAACACCATTTTGAAAACGACTTGCCCTCCATTGACCGTGATGCTCTGGGCTCTGGCAATGTGTGAAAGACAGATGTGCGGGGGCCAAGGCAAGAGTCACGTTTTGAAAACCTCCCGCCCTCCATCCGTGAAACCTTTTGCAAATCTTGAGAGGGAATGTGCGCGCCGGCAGAGCGATAACCACATTTTGAAAACAACCCGCACTCCATCCGTGCAGTTGCTGCAGCTCTGTAAGCTTCAGGATCATAGATGGTGGGGAAGTCTCAGGCGAGACGCCCGGCCCGCCGTTTCGACTGGCCTCGGGGTGGAAGACGAGGACGAGGAGGAGGGGCCGACGGCTCCTTCGCGCCCTTGGAAACGAGCTCCTCCGTGACGACCGCCCCCGAGGAGGCCCTGCTGCACCACCTGCTGCCCCGCGGCGACCCCCTTGCCGGCGGCACGCCGGCGGCGGGCCGCGGCGGCGGGCCGGTGGCGGCGGCGGAGGACCCGCGGGGGTGGAGGGGGTCGAAGTGGCGAGGGTCCCAGATCTCGGAGGGGGGTCGAAAGGGGTCGAAAGGGGTCGAAAGGGGTCGAGGGAGTCGAGGGTCCGAGCCCAGATTTCCGAGGGGGTCGAGGGAGTCGAGGGAGTCGAGGGAGTCGAGGGAGTTCAGGATCCGAGCCCAGATTTCCGAGGGAGTCGAGACTGTCGAGGATCCCAGATCCCAGATCTCCGAGAGGCTTCGAGGGGGTCGAGGGGTCGAGGATCGCAGGTCCCAGATCTCCGACGATGTTTTCTTGGCAGACTTGTTCTTTGTTCAGTCTCCTGCGTTGGGCTCCCGTTTTGAATAGAGCACTCTCCTCGCGCGTCTCCTTCTATCCCCACCCCTCCTCCCCCCATCCTGCCTCCTGCTTAGCATCGGCCCTCCTTCGTTGGGCTCCCTGTTTGAGAGATTAATGCTCGCGCGTCCGCGTGTCTCCTCTGGCCTCCCTCCTCTTGCATTCTGCCGCTTGCATGCACGCTTTCTGCTGCGTAGCGGTGGGCACCCGCGTAGCTGGCTGCGTTTCTGTGGGCTCCCTGGGAGGCCCGACGCAGTGGGGTCACACGCGCACCCGAACTCGGCCTCACGGCTTCCTGGGGGGTGCTGCCACCTGCGCAACGGTCGTCGCTCCCGTGGGCCTCTGGGAGGCCCGGCGCCATGGTGTCGCATGCACATCCAGACTAGAGACCTCGCGGCTCCCTGAGGGTGCTGCCATTTGCGCGTCCATGGCCACCTGCACAATTGTCGCCACTTTCGTGAGCCCCTCTGCGGCCCTGTGGTGTCATACGCATGATATCACTGGACTGCACTGACATATTCTTGGTTAGATAAGAGCCAGACCCGGAAATCAAGAGCCGAATCCAGAGCCAGAGCCTGGAAGCATTTCAGACCCAAACACGGAAATTCCGAGGCAACCCAGACACTGGTTCTGAGGGTTCTTGGGTGGGTCAGGGAGGAATGAGTAGAGGAGGAGGCGGAGGTGGGAGAGGAGCGGGAGGAGGGATAGCGAGAGGGTTTGTTTTTACTCCCATGGGAACGTTTGTTGTCGCCCTCGTGGTGGTTTGTTCTTTCCCCTTGGGGGTGCGCTGTTGCAGCCCCTCGAGGAGGTTGTTTTCGCCCCTCGGAGGTTTTGCTTTAGCCCTTCGGAGGGTTTGGTTTAGCCTTTCGAAGGGTATGTGTTAGCCCTTCGGAGGGTTTGTTTTAGCCCCTCGCACGGTTTGTTAAAACCCTTCGAAGGATTTGTTCAAACCCCATGTGAGAATGTGTCGTAGCCCCTCGGAGGTTTGTGTTAGCCCCTTGCACAGTTTGTTTTAACGCTTCGGAGGGTTTGTGAAAGCCCCATTTTAGGGTTTGTTTGAGCCCCTCGGAGTTTGTTTTAGCTCTTCGGAGCGTTTGGTTTAGCCCGTCCAAGGGTTTGTATTAGCCCCTCGGCGGGCTTGTGGCTGCCCCTCGGCGGGTGTGGTTCAGCCCCTCGGAGGGTATGTTCTCGCCCCATCGGAGGGTTAGTTTTAGGCCCTCGGGGTGCTTGCTGTAGCTCCTCGCAGGGTTTGTTGAGCCCCCCCCGACTAGATTAGACTAGACATCGTAGACTAGACATCGCGGCTCCCTGGCGCGCGGGCCCAGATTCGAGAAAGACAGACAGCCCTGCGTGTATAGGGAACTGCAAGAAGGCCCAGATATCAAAGCAGAAGGAAGAGGGGCAGGAAAACGAAACCGTATACGTTCAATACTAGCTCCTCATCCTCCACCAGTAAGCTGGCGAAAGGCGGGATGCTCATGCCGAAGATGAAGGCGGTAGGTCATGCCCCACATGCGCTTTTAGTGGAGGAGTCGGAGTCGGTGTCGGTGTCGGTGTCGTAGTCGTAGTCGGAGTCGGAGTCGGAGTTGGAGGAGGAGGAGGAGGAGGAGGAACCGAGGAGGGAATGACAGACAGTCTGCAACTGCAATAGTATATCGGTGCACTTGGCCCATTGCAGCTTGGGTCGTCCGCGTCTCCGAACTACATGCCACTTCCTCGGCTTATTCGTTTTATGCTCGTTCTGATACCGAAGGAGAAACAATTACGTATGCAAAACTTTCGGAGGTCCGTGCGGATCTCTTGGATCGGCGCTGGATCCCCTCTCCCTGGCGCCCCGAGCGCGCCAGGGGCCAGGGGCGGCACCAGATGAGCAGCCAGGTGTCCCGCGCCGATCCAATAAATCTGCTCGGAAATCCGAGAATCCAAGAATCCGAGGAATCCGATCCAAGAATCCAATCTGTGGGAGAGGGTCGGGATGCGCGCGGACCTACAGTTCATGTGTACTGTGTGTGGTTATTCTTTCCTCCCCTGCAGTCCAGCTTTCAGCTTCCCCGCTCGCCCGACCCTCTCCCGCCGTCTCCTCCTCCACTTCCTCCTGGTCGCCTCCTCTGGGCCTCCTGTGGGCGCCCCTTGCCGCCTTCTCGTGGTCTCGTCCTCGTCCTCGTCCTCCTCCTTCGCCTGTTCGCGCCCTCCTGTGCCTCCTTCCCTCCTGCCCGGTTAGTTCCCCAGTATTGCTCAGTCCTGGTCGCCCGCCTCAGTGTCGTTCAATGTATCATCATCCCCACCGGGCCTTGGTATCTCAGCCCCACCATCCCACCACCCCAGTTGGGGATAGCCCTCGGAATTATGTCTTTACAGTGCATCAGCGTGCGCTGGCGTCTGGTAGTCGATGCCAGAGCGCCGATTCAGCGTCGGTCAGCGTCAATCTAGCGTCGATCAGCGTGGCTTTGGTGTCGATTAGGCGCCCCTGGTGGGTCCCTCAGGGCGGAGTTGCGCTGGCTCGGCGACGGGGATTGGTATCGGTTGAACGAGGCTCACCGCTCCCCCCTTGCCAGGCGCCGCCCGGCCGCGCGGCGGGCTGCGCTGCTGTCGGCAGCCTCCCCGCGCGGCCTGAGGAGCGGTGTGCCTTCAAGGCCGCCGCAGAACGGCCGCTCGGCGACAGCTCCGTGCTGCTCAAGGACAAGCAGCAGACCATCTGCATGGCGGACTTCGGTGGAAGATCAGTCGTGCGAGGTGGGGATTCACCCATATCCACCGCCTGGGAACCGACGTCCTGGGGACCCAGCGGGCGGTGGTTGTGGATACATGTTAGCCCCAGGGGGCTAAGACCTATCCATATCCACCGCCTGTGGAGGTCCGCCAAAGTCGATCCCCGAACTTGGATGTAGCCAGGATCCAAGGGTAAGGGGAGCCGTTTAGGGATAGGACCCGAAGCCCCCCCAAATTGGCCCGAATGATTAAACCAGGCCTGCCGTAATTGGTGTTTCTTCGGGTGGCAACCGTTTCAGTCGGTGGGATGTGGCGGGGGGGCGTCCCCCTGTACACATCACTGAACCCATTTCCTCTAAACCCAGTCCTGCCAACGCACGGATCAGCATCGTTTAACCGATGCCCGTCTCCACGGAAATGTTTTCTTATCCTTTGGCGCGTAACGGTCGTTACTTGGGCCAAACCCTTCTCCCGATCCTATGTAGGGGGGGAGGGCTGGACTCCCCCCCCACCGGTTGGTGCCCGCGCGGGAACTATGGCGATCGCAGCGCACCCCCGCATCGACGCGCCCCACCCCGCCCAAGCGTTGCTGGCACCCGTGGTCCTAACCCCCTCCCCCCCGAGTTACGACAGCTACCAGGGAATACTTGAAAGCAAGCTTTTCTGGGCCATTGCGACCATTGTACCTCAGCCACGCCAGCCCAGCCCCCAAGGTGGAGCTAGGCCCCACGAAATCCGAAGTGAACCGCACGCATCCCATCCATGGGATGCATCGGTCAGTTGGGCCAAGGCCAGGCCTAAGGATAGGTTATGAACGATGCGAAGCAAAGGACATAGTTGCATAAAAATCTCATTTCGGAGCTCCGCGCGGATTTTTACGTGTGGCGCTGGACACTCTCTGGCGACGCCTCCAGCGCCGCCCCTGGCGAGCTCCGCGCGCCAGGGGTGGGGCCAAGCGCCGATTCAAGAAATCCTTGCGGATCTCTAGGACTTCATTGTTTTTGCCGATGTTTCCACCAACCCAGACATCCGAAGGATTTACCTTTTCAATTCGCGCGTTTCTCTTCGGTTTCGGCCTCTGGAGGCCGTCTTCGGGGCCCCAGGCCATCATCCGGGAGGAATCATTGTCCTTGGGAAGGGGTCAGAAACGCTGGGGCCGCGGATTGAACAACCACATCGTCGGACTTCTGGGAAACTTACTTCAGAACATACGCACCCTGGAGAGGGGATCCTCAGGACACACCTCGGGACCCCCAAGGGCCAGGTCTTTTCACATGCCGCGACTGGGTCCGTGGGCCTTCCGACACCTCACCGGGGGTACGGCGCCCTTGGGGACGTTTGCGCCTCCCGAAGGACTCCCCGCATCCGGAGTCACCTGCGGTACCCAGGCTCCGACTTGTTTTTGGCAGTAAGCGGGAAAGATTGGACCCCAAACGCTGGATTATTTCATTCTTCTCGATGTGCAACCTTTGTGGTGTATTGTGTGTGTGTCTGGTGCAACCCGTGTGCTGCAAGATGTGCAGTGCAAGGGATGTGATGCACTCTAGCTACTTGGTGCAAGCTATGATGTGGTGCAATCTTAGGGCGTAATCTATGTGTGGTACGATCTACAGGGTGCGACCAGTTATGAAAAACTTCAGGTCCACTCCACTGCTCGTTCAAACATCCAAGTCTCCCACCCGCCGCTTGCTTGGCAAACCCCGCTCGCCGACGATTTCGGTTACTGAGTGGCACTTGCTAGCGCATTTCTATGACCGCGCTGGCGCGTGACCCATCGCGCGCAGAGCGACCCGCCTTCTTGGCACAACTGATGTGGCCACGATAGCGTTTACTGGTGGAAACTTCCCGGTGCTTCTCATAGGCCGCGCTGGCGCGCGGGCACTTCAATGCGGGTCGCTGATTCGAGCGGGCGCGATATCGTGATGACGTCAACGGCGGCGGCAACGATAACGATAATGATAATAGCGAAGGTGGTTGCGACGATGACGATGACGACGGCGAGGCCGCTGACGGCGCCGATGCGGGCGACTAATAGATTATGACGATGATGATCATGATGATGATGATGATGATGATGATGATGATGGTGATGATGATGATGATGATGTTGATGATGATGATGATGATGATGTCCATGTGTCGGTGATGAGGTGGCTGTGCTGATGATGGCAGCAAGGGTGGCGAATGACGATGACGAAGAATGCGGTGATGCGATGACGCTGATGAGGATGATGAAGAAGTGTGCGCGCAGAAATCCCAGAAATATGGTCGACTTGTTATTGAGACACGGTTGTTCTTTCTCACTGTGTTTGAAGAACTCTGCTCTGAATGGCAACCATTGTTTTCGGAACGATTTCGACCTGCGCGCGAAGTGGCGCGCGCGTGGCTTGCATGGTGTTATTTGCCACAGGTATGTGTAGTGGGCGTATGCGAAATCTATGCGGATGGTACCGCGTGGTGGGGTGAGAATGCGTATTTTAGACGAGATTGCTAAACTCAAATGATCCCCAGATGAATTCAGCACGTGCACGCGGGCAGGAAAAGTGTAAGATTTTTGGGCTTACGCCGCATCGCCGTTCCCCTTGTGAAGGTGCCGCAGGGCCAATCGGACCAGTTCCCTTTGGTGCTTTTAATGGTGGCGTCCGCAGACCAGGACGGGAAGCCACAGGTGCACGGCAACAGGGCGAAGGAGCTGGTCGACGCCTTGTTCGTCTTCGGTGACGAGCACATCCAAATGACCATGATGGCGGTCAGTCAGTTTCCTGAGAAGGCCCTGTCCTTGGCTTGTGCCGCGCGGGACTTAGAGAACACGGTGCGAATATCGGCATAGCGATTATGATTCTCGCCAATGCTGATGCGCGAGGAGCGCAGACCTGTGGAGAGAGGCCCAAAGACGAGACTTGAAACGCAAGTGGCGAGGTTTGCGAGGGACCTTCCCGACCTGAAAAGAAGGCGCCAGGGGACGTCCGCGTGGCGAACGACAGCGGCCGCGTCGGGCGTCTGGTTGAGCCTGGAAGAGGAGGCGTCCGATGGATGCGAGATAGAAGTCGTCAGGAAATGCGTCAGAGATGGCCATGGCGAACTAGACGCTGTCTTCAACGGCTTGCCGAGCGGCCAAGCAAGCGTCTTGAGGTTGCTGAGGTTGGGCGCCCACGTGAGAGCTCTGAGCCTGGTCGCCCGGCCGTCGGGGTCGACCGGCTGGCCAGAGCTGCTGTGCCGAGCGGCCGGGGTCCTCCAGCAGGACGGTTCGACGTTACGATTTGCGGTGCCCGTGGCGGCTATGAGCGACGGGCACAGGCCCCGCGTGCTCGTTTGGGTCGGGCACCTTCTTGGGCTGTGCAGGAGCGGCGAGATCCGAGAGGACGTAACCTTCGTCGCTGGGCATGGTCGCAAAAGCGCTGGACAGATCTTGCCAACTGAGAGGTCTCGAACCTGCGAGTCTGGAGCTCGACGCCGCTGCTGGGAAACAGCAGGATGTCGAAGCACGGCGCCGCCGCCATTGATAGCCGCGCAACTCGCGATAAGCTGGCGCTTTACATGGCGGGGGGAGCCCTGAAGAAAAAGTATTACGTGAATGAAGGAGCACATCAGTTTCGAGACCCCCCCCTCGCGATGGGTACTTAGCACCTCTGGCGAGTCAGCAGCAGCGGGGTTGACGCTGGCTGCGACGGGGCTTCCGAGCCCGACGGCTCACAGGTTTGAGCTGGTTGAGCTGGGGGAGCCGCCGCGGGAATGTTTGCCGTGGTGTGCCTTGAGATCGACGTGGATTGCGGCGCGGGCGCGGGCGGCGTGGACATCGCTGATCAGGTCGGGGGCGAGGCTGGTCAAGCAGTCCGGATCCTTCGCGAGCTCGCGCAGATCATCGCGGAGATTCTGGGACACTGCTACGGGCAGCAAGTCGCGAGAGTTTGATGGAGCTGGGCGGGGAGCTGCGACTTCTTTGATTACCGGGTCAGAATTGTGGTCGCGACGGTGACTTGGACGGGATGTGGGCATGCTTCAGCCGCGGGTCCGAGGAACGTGGCGGTCACGGACAAGTCGCCCCACGCGACGTGGGCGCTGGGAGAGGCCTTGACTCTCCAGGGCGCCGAGAAGATGACCTGAAGAAAGAGGGCCCTTTGCGAGGACATAGCGATGACAGGAAGGCGAGCAAGTGAGTTGAGGAGGACCGCCATCCGTTTTCGTCGCGTGTCCGAGCTCCCCCCTCGGAGGCCAGAGCTGACGCCGCGCGTTGTCTGAGCCTGGCGTGCGTCCTGGGGCGCAGCATGGGGTCCGTTGGGCCCTGCTGCCCGCCGTGCTGATCTGGAGGGCCTGCCCTAGCAGTGCCAGCGGCCAGCCCTGGTGACCCGCCTGCAGGGAGCAGTCGCGCCCTTGATGTTGGCGCGGTGCTGTTATCTTCTTCTCTATCGTGGAGCGGTGGAGCGGAGCGGTGAGGGCGGATGCGACTGCTGTCAGGAGCATACTTTACCGCTCTGTCCCCCAGCGCCGCCCTTCTTATCATGAGGGATGATTTATGAGGTCGTGTCGCGCGACGACGATCGCTGGATTTTGGCTCAAGGGCGCGAATCGTCCGAGAGCGGACATTGAGCTGTTGACTTGGATTACGGCGGGCGCCCGATCGCCGTGGGAGCATCACCATGCCGTCATTTTTTTTTTTTTTTTGTTTTTTTAAAAAATCTTCTTGCAGTCGATCTTGTTCGAGTTGAGGTGTGCTACGAAATAACCTGGGTAATATACCCCTATCCTGGGCGAGGCCGCCAAGGCTCGCCCTCGATGGGGGGATTTCGGATTTTGAGATTGGACAAGCAGATCTATTCAGAAGACCTATTCGATTGATTCAGGGCGCTTTTGGGGGTGAAAGGCTAAGATTTTCGGTTCGTTGTCCCACTCTTGGGCCCTCCTTGGGGCCTCTTGGGGCCCTCTTGGGCCGTCCCGGGCGCCTCTTGGGCCGTCATCGGGCCATCTCGGGCCGTCTTGCGGCCCACTTGGGGGCTTCGGGGGCTGTCTTGGGGCGGTCTTGGGGGCCTCGTGCGCCGCCTTGGAGTGTCGGGCGCTCGAAACTAGATGGCCTTCCTAAGCGTGGGAAAACCTGGGGGGCATCAGTGCTTTTGGCCTCTCAGGCCCTCTTGGGAAGGCTCTGTGGGTTCTCTTTGGGGGCATCGAAGGCTTTTTGCGCCGTCTTGGGGCCATCCTGGGCGCCTGGGGCCGATCGCGCGGCGACTCGGGGCCCTCTGAAACCGTCTGGGCCGCCTCGCTGGGCCCTCTTGGCCCGTTTATTGGCTGGGACCCAAACGAATCACGGGACAGGACGCGACAACCCCCAGGGGGCACGCTTTAAACCCCAGAAGATTTGTGAATGTTGGGTCCGGGCTCCGCAAAGAACCTTCGGGATTGAGGACTGAGGCTTAAGGGATTAGGCCATTTATGACACTCCACTTCGTGCCTGGGGGCACTGTGGCGCGCGTTCTTTTGTTTTGCAAGGAAACATTGGCACATAGCCTTTTGAGATGATTGAGTGCGCGCGCATGGTACCTTCTGTTTGGGATGATGGGGACAACTGACGTTGTTTTGGCAGGCGTTGTGTGGTTTCCGATGCACGATTCGGCCAACTCATCTGCAAACGGAGTACGCGCAGAGGGGGTGGCAAGAGTCCGGGCTGGGCAAGGCGTGTCCACATCAGCATATACGTTATATTTGTAGATTTGCATTGCACATTCACATGTGTCTACATGTGTATGCATATGTGCACTTGTGTGTACATATATATAAATATGATGTGCAGCTTTTGTGGCAGCAGCCCAACGCACACGGTGGCGAAGAGGCGGCGATGGGCGGCGAACGGGCGAACACTTAGAAACACCAGCCACCGCACAGGGCGGCGACTGGCGGCGACACTATTACACAGGGCGGCGACGGAACGGCGACAGGCGGCGACCAGGCATGAAACCCGACATGTGGCCACCCGGTCACCTGCAAAAGCGCGCCTGGGTCGGGAATGATGCTAGGGCTTGAACCCTGGAGAGGTTTCTTTTGCAGCAAGCGTGGAGCCCCGTGCGTGTGAAACCCCATGCAGGTGGACAACTACTTGCGGGGGAAATCCAATGCACATGTAGATGTATGTGTATATAGACACATATGTCTATGTCTAAGTCTGTGACTATGCAGATGTATGCGTTTACGTAAATGAGCATGGGCATATGCATATGTTTGTGTACATGTATATGTATGTGTATATGTACAGGTATGTGCATGTTTATATGTACGTGTAGGTCTAATCGTATGTTTACTTCTACGTACGTGTATGTGTATGTGTATGTTCATGTGTATGACAATATGTATACGTATATGACTATTTGTATGTATATGTATATACACATGTATATGCATATCTATAATTATATATACATAGATAGATACATATGTACATGCATATGCATATGTGTATGTGTGTATATGCATATGCATAGGTATATGTATATGTTTATTTATATGTATATGTATATGTATATGTATATGTATATGTATATGTGTATGTATATGTAAATGTGCATGCGCATGCCTATATATATATAAAATATATATATGAATATATATATATATATATATATATATATATATATATATATATATATAGGTGAGTGCATGTATGTGTGTACGTATGTATGTATGTTTGCATGTAGGTAGGTAGATAGGTAGGTAGGTAGATATGTAGGTAGGTAGGTAGATAGGTATGTATGTGTGTATGTATGTATGTATTTATGTATGTATGCATGAGTGTGTGTGTATGTATGTCTATATTATATATATATATATATATATATATATGTATGTATGTATGTATATATAGACATGCACATACATATGTGTGCATATATATATATATATATATATATATATATATCCTGGGGGACGACGACCCAGGGCCCGGGACTGCGACCTCGACGGCGCATGGGGGTACCGGGGCCTCTGGGGCGCCCCCGGGACGGCTCCCGAGGGCGCCGGAGGACGCCAAACAGATCAAGAGGGCGCACAAACACCGAAATGTAGCTTGAAGACGCCGACGATGGGTCCAAGAGGGCTCCCGGGAGCCCCCGAGACAGCCCAAGAGGGCGCCAAGAGCCCTCTTAAGAGGAACAAATGGCCCCTATCCCTTCCGGAAAACGTAGATTATTAAGGGATTCGCCTCTTGACCTTCCAGGGGAACGAAGACGGCCCGAGAGGCCGCCAGGATCGCCCCAAAACAGCCCAAGAGGGGTCCAAGACAGCCCAAAAGGGCCCCTGGCCAGCCCAAGAGGTCCCCAAGACGGCCCAAGAGGGACCCAGGACGGCCCCATGCATGGGCCCAGAGAGGATGCCCTACGAACATTTTAAGCCCTCCGCCCCAAGAGGTCCCAGGGAGGCCCCAAGAGCCCCCCCAAAACGCCCGCGAGAAGCCCCCCCAAAACCTTCAAGAAGCTCCCTAGAGGCTCGCCAACAGCCCCCTGACCAGACGCCCTCAGGTATTCTTCCCGCTCCCGAAGCTTCCGGACCACTCTTCGCTTCCTGAGGCCCGAAACGGGGCCTGGGACCGTCAAACATTTACGACGAAACACCGGGCCCATTGGAGGTCTTCGGATTTCGTGCCCACTCCAGGAACCCCGCGTTGAACAAGTTACGCTAGCGAATCTCTTGGACAGGATGACATACCAGTCCCGTGGACTGCGCCGGACTTCAGGACCCGACGTGTAGCGACCCGTGGTGGTGATGATAGTGGTTGTGGATTCGCGGCAGAGATTTAACCAATGGCCGTTATAGTGGTCGCGGAAAGTGCAATCGTCGTGAATGGGGTGGTCATGCCCAGAATGGACATGTAATCGGAAGTTGTCGTCACCGCGGTGATGGCGGAAAGGGCGGTGGTAGCCGCGGCGGCATTGGCGGTGTTGAGCGTGCTCGCGGGAGTGACTAGAACCTAAGCGCGCGAAGCGCGCGCGTGGCTCTAGTATATACATATATATATATGGGAGAAAACGAGGTCTCGTGTCCTTTCTCTCGGAGCGGTCCTTGAGCCAAATTACCACATATGCATCCCCTTCCGTCCTGTGCAGCAAACCCCAATCACAACAGTCGTGACAGATAGCATCCGCCAGCCCCGTAGGGCTACCAGGCTGTAGGCCCTTTGGGCTTACGCTGCGCCTCAGTCATATTAGGCCAAAACCCCTTTCAGCATGGCTGACAACATAGCATAGCCGCACAGCTGGATTAGGGGTTATATACACGCACGCCCCCTCGGAGGTGAGCACATTTTGTTCTGCTCGACTCCGCGCGCAATTCCAGCCGTGCGGAGCCTTTGCAACATCAAACCGCTCAACGTCCTCACGTCGAGCTCACCGCCACCAGGACTCGACCGTCCTGAGGCGCCGAATCAAATCACTCTTCGACCCGCTCGTGTCCAGACGATGCTTCGAGCACCTTTCTCGAATCGCGTTGATCGTGAAATCGTCCGCGTCGATCATCATGCATACCGAACAGTTCTCCACGGGCGCAGGCCGCGCCACCGTCGTCCTCTGCCTGACTACCAAGTCTATCCCGCGCACCGTAGCAGGAAGCTGATTGGTCTCCTTCTTCTCGTCGGGCCTCGACTGGTACTGTCCCATCTTATATCCGGGATAAAAAGCCCGTAGCGAAGACCACGGCAAACATCTCAAAACCGAACATCACGATGAGCTGGTAGTAGACTGTCTCCACGAAACTCGAATCGGCCTTCTCAATCATCGTTGGCTTAACCGTCGCAACTCCGAACCGATTCTCTCCTTCAGCTCCCTGAACCAACGTCAAAACGCCCGTAGGGCATCGCGCCACACCAACTCGAATATCTTCCAAAGCCCCAGCGCCTCCTCCGTGCCCACCTCGGACTTCATGAACATCATCGCGCTCTGGAAACTTGATCCCCACCTCCAGGCGGTGTCTCTCGAACTCCGTCTTCTCCAGGTACTTGGCGCCCAGGTCACTGCTGTTGAAGGCCGTCGGAATCTTGCCGATGACGAGCCTTCCCTCCCGCGGCAACCCTTGGACGAACATGTGCTTCAAATGAATGTGCTTTAACTTGCCGAGCCCCAGTCGGCTCTGCGATGAAATACTTGCCGAGCTGTCTGACTCGAGCTGTACGTCCACACGCGTGCTTGGCATCATCTCCTCGATCATTGTCTCGATAAATAGTCCTTCGCAAGCTCCCGAGCCCATGCTGTAGATCTCTGCCTCCGCTGATGAAGTAACTGGGCTCGCCTGCGCACGACTGTAAGATGCCGCCGCCGTGTCGTTCAGATACAGATGCCCACTCGACGTTGACTTCCGCCCGATCTTGTCTCCTGCCCAATCACTGTCAACCTTCACCTTCAGTATGATATCATCGGAACGCGTCGGCGCGATGAAACTCACCATCTCCTTCGTGCCGCCCAGGTACCTGCGCGCCCTTTTAAGCCTCGTCGCATCCCCAGTCGTAGGTGAACTCATCCCACGGCTGACCTCCTTCGTCGCGAACTGCAGGTCATTGCGCTCGCTGGCAATGAACAGCAGCTTGCCAGTGCCTGCGCGGAAGCGCTTGGCCTCGTCGTTATTCAACTGCTGCTCGTCGGCCTGCTTAGCGTCTATCTTCACTCCAGGCGTTGCCGCCGCCTTGCCGCTTCCGGCCCCCTTGTAACCCCAACAAGTTCTCGATCGTCTTGGACGCGATCTGAATGGTAAATCCCCGCCCATTGTCGAGCATCTTAATGATCCTGCCGAGATGTAGCTGCGAACTCCCCGTCGTCATCTCTGGCGTGATCTTGAGCGGGAAATGCCGACCGAGTCCCGCGAGGAAATCATCAGGACCACTTCCGTCGCCAATAACCAATCCGTCGTCCACGTGCCTCGACGCGACCGTTTTGCTATCCTCGCTGACGTAGCTGCTCGGCTCCGAGATCAACCTCCTCATGCCGACGTGGTTCACGCTGATGTCGCTGTAGTGCGCGTCGAAGTCCACCGTGGCCTCGTTGAGTCCGTATACCGCGCGCTGCATCAGCCAGGCCACGTCGCCTGGGTCGTAGCCGAAGTTGTAGATGCAGTACTGCTTGTACTCCGCTGGAGGCTCGAGGAACACCCTGTCGCGGATGGGCACGTGCAGGGATGCCCTCGAGATGTCGAAGAACTTCGGCTTCCAGCCCTTGATCGTTGCCAGTGCCAGCAAAACTCGATGTGTAGATGCGCCTGGTGTGGGGGTGTGCAGCATGTCCTTCGGCTTCTTTGGCATGTTGAAGGGCCTTGCACAAACTCTGGACGTCACCCCCTCCGCCCGCGCCTCATCGACCCAGGTGGCCGCGAGCAACGGGCCGTCCACCTCCGTGCGCTGCACGTCGACCTTCGCCCGAAAGTCCTCCAGGCGATCGAACTCTGCGTGCCTCGCTGACTTGTTCTCTTCCAGGTGAACTGCCTTTGTGGTAACACCCGCTTGTTCATCTGCTCGTCGTTTCCCTCCTCGTTGGGGCGCAGCTCCTCGATCGCGTTGATCGTCATCTCGTCGTCGGACCTGTCGGCCGCCGATGGTGGTGGCCTCTTGCTGGGCCGTCGCTCCTCTGGGCTGTTGCTCCTCTGGTGGCCATCCCGAAGAGACCAGCTGAGGAGCTGGTCTCTTCGGGATCCCTGGGGCTTGCTTCCCCGTGATCCGCGTCGTAGGAGCTGCCGCTGCCGCCGAACTGCTCGCTGATCCTGACGATGCAGCCGCGCCTGCTCGCGCTGCAATCGCCTCTCGAGATCTCGGGGAGATCGGGTGCTGGCGTCGCTGCTGCCGCCGGCGCGGCCGCTGCCGCTGCTGCTGGAGCTGCTCCCGATGGACCTGGGAGCACGAGCAGCGGGCCCTGCAGCTGCCTCTTCTTGAACTCCGCCTGCCTCTGCAAGCGTGCCGTCGTGTGCGCCCTCGGCCTGCCGACTCGCCTGACTGGTGCATGCTCGTCCTCGCATGCCTGGCATCCCTGCGTGGGCGTCCAACCTGCAAGGGTATCCCGAACCTCCTTCAAGTCGTTCTGCGACCACATCGGGAAGACCATGGCGTTGAACGGCTCTTTCTCCCACTGCTGCTCCATGGGCCTCCGCTTGACCGCACGAGCC
Organism: Prorocentrum cordatum; assembly: GCA_963575745.1. Classification (NCBI taxonomy): domain Eukaryota; class Dinophyceae; order Prorocentrales; family Prorocentraceae; genus Prorocentrum; species Prorocentrum cordatum. Next base: position 611,649 of record CAUYUJ010000647.1, read on the forward strand.
TTCACGATGCCCGTCGGCGTGCCCACGATGTGCTCGTTAGTGTCCGTCGCCCGCCCGAGCCAGATGTCGAGCGTCCAGGCTGTGGCCAGCCTGTTGTCAGGAACCCCTGACCTCTTGGCAAGTACATTCCCCGCAAAATTCAACAGTGGCGAGTTGAACCTGACCATCTTGAGGTCCTCGAAGGCGGTCCTGCCGTTGCGCTTATACATGAACCTGTTCTGGACGAACGTGGCGTGCCTGATGATCCAACTCAGGATGGCAGAGCCCCCTTTGACCCGGACGCCGTACTTCTCAACTTCGTGCTTCAGCGTCCTCACGAGTCCCTCGACTACCTTCACTGCCGACTCCGCCAGACCGTTGATGGCGTGTGATCCTGGCGCCGAATGCCACAGAGTGATCTGCGTCTGGATGTCTTTCGAGTCCTTGCTCCTGTCCTTCAGCACTGCCCTGCCGAGCGAGACGATAATAGGCTCGCCGTCACTCTGCAGCGTCACCCGAGGGTAGCCGACATCGTCGCAGAAGCTGCTCAGAAACGCGACCGTGTATGTTGATGGTCCCTTCGATGTAATTTGAACAGCTCCCATGTACCCTGAGACGCTATCTTGAATCACCAATACCGTGGCCGTCTCCGAATCCTTCTCGTCGATACCCATGAAACAGTAGTCCGTGCCCAAAACTGGATTCGGTGGTCGCTCTCCCTCTGGCTGTCTACGTTGATGAACGTCCTCTGCTCCTCCACGCTCGGCAGCACAGGCACCCTCAGCGCTATGGCTTCCTGCGCCTCTGGGATGTCCTGGACTGCCTGGTCGCTCTCGATCACGCCCCCTGGAGGATTCGCCTCTCGGTCGGCGGTCGCTGGTGCCACGATCCCCCTGTTATTCTGCCTTCCTCTCGTTGTACTCGTTGTGGGGCTCTGCATGCCCGTCATGAAGTAGCCGTTCCGTCTCCTGGAGAGCTTTATTGCGAGGCTGTCCTTGCTCATGTAGCCCTCCGAACCAAATTGAACACATAACCCTTGCTCGTCAGCTGCCCGACCGAAATCAGCGGCCTCCGAACATCCGAAATCAGGAACGGCATAACGATCTCCAGCGACCTTCCGCACGCAGTCTCGACGGTGAACGGGGCGAGTCGCTGTCCGTGAACGTGTACGCTTGCCAGTCGCCGAGAACAGCTCTGGCTCTTCCGGGAGTTCCGTGATCTGCACGTGCTCCGCGTACTCCTTGGGCGCCACGTGCGCGCAAGCACCGCTGTCGAACATCGGGTCCTCATCGCCCGAGATACTCTGGATCCCGTCCAGACTGATCATTGCCAAGGTCGATTCCTCAGCAATCATGAAGATCCACTGGTCACCCCGCTGCCCATGCATCTCGCCGATACGCCCGTCTTGAGCATTCGCTGGATGTTTTCCCTGGGCAGGTTCTCCTGAGCTGACCTCATTATGTGTAGCTGGAGGGTTCGGGCAAGTAGCGATGGCGTCGATGGCACTGTGGTCCCTTTCCTTTTCCACCATCAGACTTGCCCTTGCTGTCGCCTTTGCTCTTGCCCTTGCCCTTGGGGTCGCCTTTGCTCGTGCCCTTGCCTATGGTGTCGCCATTGCTCTTTCCTGTCCTGCCCTTGCCGTACTTGCCCTTGTCGATCGCTCCAATGTCCATAGGAGCTGGTCTGCTACTACTGCTTGCCTGGAGCACCGTGTAGTTGTTCATCGTCTCCTTCAGCGCCGTAGATGTCGCGAACGTCTGCTAATCGATATGCGCCTTGATGGCCGACGGGGCGCTCGCCTTGAGAATCGCTTGCTTGAGGGTGTCGCTCAGGACTTCGTTGTGATGCTTCTCGTAGAGCTGGAACCGACCCTCAAGCTTCTGCACTTGCTCTGGAAATTGCGAGGCACCACCGTCGAACTTCGTGTTCAACATACTCATCAACTGTGTGACCTGCGCAGCTCCCGTCACTGGTTCCTCCTGCTTGACGAGCTGCCTCCAAGCCTCTAGGCCATTGTGGCCAGGAACGTTCATCACCACTGGGGGCTCGCACCCGTCAGAACCTGACTCAGAATGAACGAGAGCGTTCGCGAATGTTGCTTCTTCTCAGCGCTCAGGGGCCCGAGCGGGATTGGATCGTCTTGCTCCTCCGCCATGTCCAGGCTCATCGCCAATTCCGTGTCCAGCGCCCCGATGTAGGCCTTGAATACATATTTCCACTGTTGCCAGTCCGCCTTCTGGCCCTAGTACGGTTTGGGTTTCCCGAGTAACTTTGTGTCAGCTAGAGGCAGCAGCGGATCTCCCATCTATGCTGAAGTCTCGGCCTCCGTCTCTCGTCCGCTGGTCCTCTCCTCCACGTCGCAGCCAGCGTGGCAGCGCCAAGGGCGCGCTCGCCACCGCCGCTAGCGCCCAAGGTCGGCGCCAGGAGCCCGCGTGCGGTCCGTCTGGATCTCACACCACGGGCTCCGCTACCATGGGAGAAAACGAGGTCTCGTGTCCTTTCTCTCAGAGCGGTCCTTGAGCCAAATTACCACATATGCATCCCCTCCCGTCCTGTGCAGCAAACTCCAATCACAACAGTCGTGACAGATAACATCCGCCAGGCTGTAGGCCCTTTGGACTTGCACTGCACCTCAGTCATATTATGCCAAAGCCCCTTTCGGCATGGCACACAACATAGCATAGCCGCACAGCTGGATTAGGGGTTATATACACGCAATATATATATATATATATATATATATATATGTATATATATATTATATATATATATATAATATATATATATTTAGAGTGCAGCGGCAACGGCTTCCGGAAATCCATCCGACCGATAAACCGATCAACCGATAAAAGCTAATCGGTTGAACAGTTTGCAAACCGATCAACCGAAAAACCGATATAATTTGATCGGTTTATCGGTGGATCGGTCGCTCAACCGAAAAACCGATAATCTTCGTATGCGAACATAGAGGCGATTGCTGGCGCGCCCCCCTCTCTTCGTCGGTTTATCGGTTTATCGGTTTATCGGTTCATCGGTTGACTGGCTGGTCTGAGACCGCTGGGGGGGAACCTGTGGAGGCGATCCTTGTGCCGCATATCGGTTTATCGGGTTATCGGCTGGTTGTCAGTCCCCCGCCACGACGACGACGGCGACGGCGACGGCGTGAGTTTTGCGTTTGGCTCTGGCGCGGACGGCGCACCCCGCTCTGGGGCGGCTCGGTTTGATCAGCCTGAGTCTCTGGTGCGGACGGAGTCCCGCAGCGGTCCGAGCATCTCCCGCCGCGCGCGATGCTTTGCGCGGGTAGCGCAGGGCCCGCGAGGGTCTCAGGCGACAGTGGCCGAACCAACTTGGGGCAGGGCATATGCGAGGTCGTTGTCTCAGACGAAAGTGGCCTGAAGAGGTCAGCTATAGGCGTCTCGGAAGCCGCTGTTGCGAGGATGTCGCAGGCGAAAGTGGTCGGACCGCCATGGGGTGGGGCACCTCCGAAGTCAGAAGTGCGAGGGCGCCCCGGGCGAAAGTTGTCTGAACATCGCATCCCGGGGCAGATCGGGGGTCAGACTATTTCAAGGCTGGGCGCATCCCCCCAGGTGAACGAGGCGAGTTTTTGCGTGGGCGGAAATGGCCAGCACAATTTGGGGCAGGGCATATCAGAGGTCAGCGCTGCGAGGATGTCTCAAGATGAGGAAGAGGAAGGTCATGCTGATGATAATGATGACGATGGCGGCAGCCGCGCGGGAGGTATAATCTGGCGGGGCAAATTTCGGTGGGGAGCAAAATCTGGCGCGCCATTTTGCGCTGGCGTCGCGTGTCCTATTGCGGATCCGGGCGCAACTCTCAGCCATGCGCGGCGGCCCGTATGATAAACCACCCGGGCCTTTAAACCAACGGGACGTCATCGTCTGCTCTTTGTGCGACCGGCGAGTCGGGAAGCCATGCTGGGCCACCCATGTGAGGGATTGTGTCAGCGCTTCCTCTGCGCCCGCGGTTGGGCCGCAGTGGTTGGGCCTTGATCCCAACCGTGCGCCAGTTCAGTTTGTTGCTCAAGGACTGCCTGTTGCCCTTCGCGCCGATGCGCAGATAGCGGGGGATAAACTGAAACAGTGCTACCTCCGGATGGGGCAAGCCTTCGCGCCCGACCCCCACATCAGCGGGGCTTGCTACTTTTGCGGTTGGAGCTCCTTCAAAGGTGCGTGGATGGGGCCCGAGGGTTGCAGCGTCGGCGCGCTGTTCTTCTGCGCCGCGTTCATCGACTCGCTGTTCGAGACGAAGGCTTTGACGGGCGCGGCGCAATTCACGACCAACATGGGCGTGGATTCTAGCAGGCGCTTGCCACATTCCCGTTATCTGGCCCAAGGTGGGAGTGCGTTCGTGCAGCGGGGTGAGAATTACTGCCATTCCAAGCGGCCGGCGCCCGGTGAGCCGCGCGTGGTCCACGTGCCACCGGCCGTTACTTCTTCCAGACACTGGTGGGCGCACTCCGCGTGTACGACGCAGCGTGCGACCTGCTCTAGCCGCGGGTGTGCGTCGTGCGAACATTGCTGCTTGCGCAAATTGCGATTCGTGTTCAAGTTCGCAGTGGCTGCGCTGTACCAGTCTGACAGAAAGCCTGTGAGTTCCCAGGTGCGCGTTGTGCTCGGGCACAGGCCGTTCCGAATCCTCGGCGGCCTCGACGTAGTTTTCTCGCCGTCGCAAGAGTTCTGCATCTGGGCGCCGCCGCGCGTGGACGGCGACAAGTGGCCTTGGATAAGCTTTATTGTATTCGGCGACTAAGCGGCGACTCGGCCCCGACCCCTGCCGCTTGGCGGGGGCTGCGCGCAGCCATGCCCGCGGGTTCGGGCGCGGTCCGGCGGCGGGGGCCGCCAGCGCGGCGACGGGGGCGTCCTGGGCGGCGAGAGCTGCCTTTGATCCTCGCTCAGCGGCGCGAGCGGTCCGGCGGCGGGAACTGCCCCCGCCCGTCGCTCGTGCGAGCGGCCGGGGCATTTTTAAGAGGCGGTTTGCGCGGCGAGAGCTGCGCCGTCTCGCTGGCGCGCGCGGGCGCTGTTGAGCGGCGAGAGCTGCAAGCGCGGCGACGGGGGGGTCCTGGGCGGCGAGAGCTGCCTTTGATTCTCGCTCAGCGGCGCGAGCTGCCCGCGCCGCGGAGCGCGTGGTGAGAGCTGCCCCCGACCGTCTGGCATTGGACTGGTGGCGATTGGCTCCGTCTGCTTTGTCCTCCTCCTCCTCCTCCCCCTCCCCCTCCTCCTCCTCCTGTTCCCCCATGTTCATCCCCCGTCCCCTTCGTCTTCCCCATATCCTCTTCTTCCTTCCCCCCTTCCCTCCCCCCCCCCCCTCCTGAGGCCCAGGGGATTGGGCGATGGGCCTGGGGGCGCGCCCGCTCCGCGCCCAGAGGCGCGGAGGCCAAATCTGGTCGGGCATTTCGTCGCCCGCATGTGGTGCGAAAACCAGGGCATGGCGGCGGGCATTTGGTGCGATAGCCAGGCTGCGCGGGCCCCGCGCCCCGGGTCCACGTCTCATCTCTCCCCTCCCCTCCCTCTTCAGGATTGGGGAATTTCGAATTTCCTATCTCTTCTTCTCCCGGGCCCAGTGCCCAGGCCCACCCAGAAAGAAAAACTGGAAAGGGGGGGGGCGGGGAGGAGAGATGGAGGGAGGGAGGGTTGGATTCGATTCGGGAAGGGGCATTTGAGAAAAGAGGGGATGGAGGGGTGGAGGGAATAGGGATGGGGGAGGGGGATTGGAGTTGGGAAGGAGGGGTGGAGGGAGGAGTGGCGGGGGGAGGGCGGGGTTGTGGGAAGCAAAATCTGGCGGGGCATTTCGGGCTAGGACGTTTTCGGTTTCTACGGCGCTTTGGCGGGGGTGCCTCCAGCTCCCCCTTCCTCTCCTTCTCTGGGCTTTGGGGGGGGGGTCGCATTTCCCCTCTCCTCCTCCCCCGTCCTCCTTCTCCTTCCCCCCTCGGTCTTAGCCGTATCAGGTTATCACTGTAGCGCGAGCTGCGGCGAAAGCTGCTGGCGTCGCGTGTCCTATTGCGGATCCTGGCGCAACTCTCAGCCACGCGCGGCGGCCCGTATGATAAACCACCCGGGCCTTTAAACCAACGGGACGTCATCGTCTGCTCTTTGTGCGACCGGCGAGTCGGGAAGCCATGCTGGGCCACCCATGTGAGGGATTGTGTCAGCGCTTCCTCTGCGCTCGCGGTTGAGCCGCAGTGGTTGGGCCTTGATCCCAACCGTGCGCCAGTTCAGTTTGTTGCTCAAGGACTGCCTGTTGCCCATCGCGCCGATATGAAGATAGCGGGGGGTAAACTGAAACAGTGCTACCTCCGGACGGGGCAAACCTTCGTGCCCGACCCCCGCATCAGCGGGGCTTGCTACACTTGCGGTTGGAGCTCCTTCAAAGGTGCGTGGATGGGGCCCGAGGGTTGCAGCGTCGGCGCGCTGTTCCTCTGCGCCGCGTTCATCGACTCGCTGTTCGAGACGAGGGCTTTGACGGGCGCGGCGCAATTCATGGCCAACATGGGCATGGATTCTAGCAAGCGCTTGCCACATTCCCGTTATCTGGCCCCCGGTGGGAGTGCGTTCTTTGCGCTTAGGGGTTTCGCATTTCCCCTCTCCTCCTCCCCTTTCCTCCTTCTCCCTCCCCTCTCGCGGAGTCTTGTCGGGGCTCTGCTCCTAGTGGAGTCTTGTCGAGGCTCTGCTCCTGGGGCCCATCGCCGTCCGTCCTTGCCCCCGCCAAAGCGCTGTAGAAACCGAAATCGTCCTAGCCCGAAATGCCCCGCCAGATTTTGCTTCCCACAAACCCCGCCCTCCCCCCGCCACTCCTCCCTCCATCCCTCCTTCCCAACTCCAATCCCCCTCCCCCATCCCTATTCCCTCCACCCCTCCATCCCCTCTTTTCTCAAATGCCCCTTCCCGAATCGAATCCAACCCTCCCTCCCTCCATCTCTCCTTCCCGCCCCCCCTTTCCAGTTTTTCTTTCTGCATGGGCCTGGGCATTGGGCCTGGGAGAGGAGGAGACAGGAAATTCGAAATTCCCCAATCCGAAAGAGGGAGGGGAGGGGAACAAGGGAGGGGAATGGGGGACGGATGTGAGAGTGTGGGCAGGAGGGGAAGAGGGAGGGAAGACGAGCTCCCCAGGAATGGTGGTCAGCTGGAACGCCGAGAAGGGGCTCGCGGGGGCCGCGGCCCTGCGCGCGCAGAACCATGGGCGTCGGGGCCAGTGAGGGAGGGAGGGAGGAGAGGGAGGGAGGGAGGATCGGAACGGAGGAGGGAGGAGGAGGAGGAGGAGGGAGGAGGAGGAGGAGGAGGAGGCAGAGGCGGAGGAGGACTAGGAGGAAGAGGAAGGGGAGGCGGAGGAGACTAGGAGGAAGAGGGGGAGGGAGGACTAGGAGAACCATGGGCGTCGGGGCCAGTGAGGGAGGGAGGGAGGAGAGGGAGGGAGGGAGGGAGGATCGGAACGGAGGAGGGAGGAGGAGGAAGAGGGAGGAGGAGGAGGAGGAGGAGGCGGAGGCGGAGGAGGACTAGGAGGAAGAGGAAGGGGAGGACTAGGAGGAAGAGGAGAGAGAATTTCGAAGGATTACCCATTGGACAACCACGACAACGCCGGGCCGATAAACCGACCAACCGATCAACCGATAAACTGAAACATCCGATATACCGATAAACCGATAAACTGATAAAGCCAAGCTGTGCTGAGATTCGGGCACGCATGCGATGAGTCGGTTTAGTGGTTGTCGGTTTATCGGCAGATCGACCGATCAACCGATATAATCATATCGGTTTATCGGTCGATCTGCCGATAAACCGATCAACCGAAATAGTTTATCGGTTGATCGGTTTATCGGTTTGTCGGTTTTATGTTCGTGTCCTGCGGCTGCAATCTATATATATATACACACGAACATGCAGGTGTCTATACGTGTACATATATGCATATATATACACACATAGTTGCTCTTCCCTGGCATGGCTATGTGTGTGGAGCCACGGCCACGGGAGCATGGCGGGAGTAGTCCGACACTGCCATGCAGAGGCGATGCTTCCGGACACGAGTAAACACCGTTTCGTGCACGCACTGTTTGAAAAACGCATGCCGGAGGAGAGAGATGGGCATCAACCTGACTCTCGGAAGTCCGTGCGGATTTGTTGGATTGGCGCTGGCCACCCCTTGACTGCGCCTCTGGCGCCACTTGCGGCGCGCTCCGCGCGCCAGAGTGTGGGTCCCGCGCCGATGCAGGAAATCCGTGCGAATGTCCAAAAGTTTTCGTTTACGCCTCTCTGTCTTTGTTGACCATGGAAAACCAGGCTTCACATGGTGGCGAGGAACATCCACGCTATGCACGGCATCGGGCGGGAATCGATGGTGGAGCTCCGCAGAGACGCCACGGGAATCGCTCGTTGTCGGGCGCTCGCTCGGTCCCTGACGCACGGGCACCAAACGGCCTTCGATGTCGTGATCGGCTTAGTCATACTGGTAAACTCAGCGTTCATCGGCTTGGAGATCGATCTGTCATTGGCGGTGCTAGATGATCCAAGTGTCACCGATGCAGTACCCGGGTACTTCAGCTTGGTGGAGAGCCTGTTCCTCTTCATTTACTTGTTCGAACTGTGCGTACGCTTCGCAGCCGATGGCAAGGATGTCTTCCGGAGTGGCTGGTTCGCGTTTGACTTGACGCTCGTCTGCATAGGCTTGGCGACGCGCAAGGGGGTGGCGCGAGGGGGGCGGACTGCTAAGAAGCTTCCGAGAAGACTCAACAGCCATCCGGGCCTTTTTAGGAAGGCCCCCTGCCTTCCAAAATGCCCCCCCTCCCTCTTGAAAGGCCCCCCCCCACCCCCCCCACCGAGCGCCCCGCCCCTTCGGTGGCCCATGTGCAATGCACCACGCTGGTTTGGCCTTCCCAAATTGATGTTTGCAAGGTCAGTTTGGAAAGTTAGTATCCCTTCCATAGCCGGTACCAGATACTCATTCCTATTACTAGTTCCCCTACCCATGAACTCTACCGGGTCGTTTCGTCAGTTCATGCGCTTGCGTTTTTGCTCATTTTGTATAAGTTGGAGGGCTTCGGGGCGTTTGCCAGTGCGTTCCCCCTGTTGTAGCTTCGGGGTGGCCGATGTGCCGAAGCGTGTGAGTTCATTGGTGCGTTTGTTCTGGGCGTTGTTGGCGTATCGATTGACCTGTCCTGTCACCCTGGTGTATCCATGGATGGCCCGTCCGTGTGGTGTATAGGGTTCCCTGTACCTTGCCTCCTGGTGTATATTCATACCTGCCTCGTCATCTCGTTTATTGTTTCAGCTTGTCGCGATGATTTTTCCTGACGGGGTATACTCCAGTGCATGCACCGGTGCATTTTGCGTCTCTGGACACGTCGTCCCAATTCCAGCTGAAAACGACCCTGGGGAGCTGTTGAAGGTTGTGCGAGGAGTCCAGAGGGAGGAGAGAGCGGGATGGGGGAGTCGCACTTGCCCTGAGGCTGTGACGTGCTTTGCGCCTGGGGATCTACGATGTCGAAGTTTGTTTGCAAACGCGAAGTCTGTTTGTCGAGGGCCGTCAGTTTGGATAGGCCCACGCTGCGATTGCATAATAATGCGCGTGCAGCGCTATCGGATTTATGTTTTGTTTTGTCGAATATCTGGGAACTGGGGTGGTATATTGCATGTGGGCCTCCCACCCTTTCCTGTGCGTTCGCGCCGTCAAACAGGCGCCGTATCGCATTGGATCCTCACCCCCACCATGGGGAAGGGCGGCGCTGGGGTTACAGACCAGATCCTGCTGGCCCGGAATCTCCGGCTCGTGCGCCTGGTGCGCGCCGTGCGGATGATGGAGCCCAGGGGGCCGCCGAAAACATGGCGAGCAGAGGGCTGAGGATGTCCTACGGGAAGTCAGGGAGCTTCTTGGAAGCCCTCCAGGCTTTACGAAGCATGCTTAGATGCCTCAAGGCCTCCTCAGAAGGCCCGTTCCGTCCAAGAAGCCCCTCGCTTTCTTAGAAGACCGTCCCCCCTCGACACGCCCGCTTGGAGACCGTTTTTTATTCCCTGGCGTTCACGGTCGTGACCAGGGGGGCCAACAGGGGTGGGGGAGGGGGCTAGTCACGTCACGATTCGCGCCAGTGCCGTCTGGGAACGCCGAAGAAAGGCTCATTGTCAGACTGCGCCAGCCCAAACCCTGACGTGACCGGGGGGGGCCGGTCACGGGCGTGATCGTCGAAACATTATACATGGTAATAGGAACAGCAGAATTGATTCTTGAGCGCGCCGCAAAATACGGCGAGCAGAGAAGATTGGAGAATCCCTCGGCATTCACCACTTTCGGCAGACCAAGCGAGGATCCGAGGCTGGGATTTACGCCCATCAGACATCTGAAGACAATTCATCAATGCTCACTGGCTCCAGATTTCATTAGTGAAAGTCATAAATCAAGATTGGGCCCTGGGCGTTTTCTGTTTGGGCTGTTTCTTTGTCGTAGAATGTTTGTAGATCTGGACCTGGACTACGGCTCAAGAAATCGCTTAGGGTGACGTTGATCTCCTTTGCTTCGAGTTTTCTTAGCTTTAAGCACGGGTGTATGCGCATCCGCCGCCTGGGGAGTCGATCTTCCAGGATCAGGATCCCAGGGGGGGGCAGTATATGTTGACAAGTTTGGGCCGTACAACGGGCGTGAGATGTTTTCGTTGGCGATCCCGGCGACCCAAGAACGCTCCCGACGAGGCGCACTCGTTGGAAGAGACATTGTCAGAATGGGGAACTAGACACAGACACTATATACGTCGATTTCCAGGAACTGATTGGACAATATGGGAAGTGGAAGGGGAAGACGAGAATCCAGAACATATGCAAAACTATTGGGAATCATGGGGTTTGTGCATACTTCTTGTGTGCCCCTGAAACCCCCAAAGCCCCTTGAGGATTTTTGGAGTCTTCCAAGGACCTCCAGTACCTGAGCTGCTGCACTCTCTGCGATGGCCCCCTCCTCCGACGTTGCAGTTTGCTCGTGATGTCGACCTTGGGGTTCTCGACCTCTTCCCTGGGGCCTGGCTCTTCATCTTGGGTCGATCTTTGACGGTCCCGGGGCCATGAAACGTCTCCTGGAGGCCGGCCGTCGCGGTGTTTGTTGCGTCGTCCGGATTTCAGGGTGTCTGCACATTCAGCATGTTGCCCGCCAGTGCCAGGAGCTCTTCAACGACCTCTGGAAGCTGAGCGTTGGCCTTGTCAGGTCCTCGCGCACGGTCGCGTCGGCGTGCGTGCTCGTATCCATGGTGGGGTACATCTTCGGGCGCCTCAGGGGGGGGGGACCGAAAGGGGAGGGTTGGGAAAGGGGAGGCTACGAGTCGCTGCATAGTGTAAACATAAGCTTTCGGAGGTCAGCGCGGGTTGCTCGGATCGGCGCTGGCCCCGCCCCTGGCGGCTTCTTCGGCGCCACCGCTGGTGCGGTGCCGATCACAGAAATCTGCGCGGACCTGGGTGTGCACATCGTTTCTTCTTCGTACCCGAATGTGGGTCTCTTGTGATTACTGTGACGCCCTCCGCCCTCCGCCTCACCTCCTCATCATCTCCTCTCGCTTGCTCCTCCCTTCTCTCCGTTGCCTCTGCTTCCCTCAGTCACTCATACGTGCGATCACTCACACTCCGACTCACGCGCACTCAGATTCGCGCACTCCCTGGCTCATTCATGCTCGTATTCTTCACACTCCGACTCGATCACATTCGTACACTGGTCAGCGCACTCAGGCACTCGTGTTTCCGGTGACTCACACACAGACCCACACACGCATACTCATTCACATTCATATGCGTTCCTACTCAGCTTGGTCACATTCAGACCCATTCACACTCAGACTTGTATTCGTTTTTTGTTCTGCAGACTTAACTTTTTAGGGAGCCTCGTGCTCACCCCGATATAGCAGGCGTTGTATTTGGGCACCTCAAGGGGGAGCCGACATGGGGATAGGTAACTCACCCGTTCGCGGCAATATTGTGGGGATGTCTCAGGCGGTTTGCCTGTTTGGTTGGCCAGGCTTCTTTTTGTTGAGAGCCCCATGCTCGTTGCGATGTAGCGGGCGTTGCGCGTAGGCCCTCGCTCGTTCGCGGCCAGATTGTGGAGATGTTTCAGGCGGCCTTTCCGTTCGGATGCCCCGATTTCTATCTTTTGAGGGCCCCACGGTCGCCACGCTGTAGCAGGCGAACAGCTTCCGCAACCCAGGGGAAGGGGGAAGGGGCGCGGGGAGGGGCACCATGGGGCAGGACACTGGGCAAGACATTGGCCAGGTCGCGGTAAGATTGTGGGGATGCCTCCGGCGGTTTGGCTGTTGGGTTGCCCAGGCTCCTCTCTGTTGGCAGCCCCGTGATCACACCGAGACAGCAGGCGTGGCATTTGGACACCTCGGGGAGGCGGCGCCAGGGGGTATGGCACTTGCCCGTTCGCGCGCAGATTGTGAGGATGTCTTGAGCGAGGCGGCCGTTCGAGGCCAGAGTGTTGGGATGTGCAGAGCGAGGCGCTCGTTTGACGTCGGCGGCCCCACTGCTTTCAGAGCAGATTGTGAGGACATCTTGAGCGAGGTGCTTGTTTTAGCACTTCAAGGAGTGGGTCGTCATGGAGTGGGCCACTCGACCGTTGGCGACTAGATTGTGGGGGTGAGGGGAGCGAGGCGCTCGTTTTGCACTTCCGATTCCTCTGCGTTAAGAAGTCCATGATCACAGCGATGCAGCAGGCTGAGGTTCTCTCACACAGTCGCTCACAGTGGGGCGTGTCAGGAATTGATGTGCACATGTGGAGGTCCGCTCTGAGTGTTTCTAGCGGAGACTGATGCGTTCAGCTGGTTTTGTCTCGACTGCTTGGCAGTTTCAACGTTGCGTGGCAGTTCCTGGCGGTACGACGTATGGACAATCAACAGCATCATCTGATTCGTTACCCCCTTTCATCCAGCTGCCTGCGGCAAGTCCTTCCACCGTTCCAGCCCAGCATTCTGAGCGGCAACTGCTCGAGGGGGCACGGTTGGCGGTCACGTGTGAAAGGTCGTGTCCCAGGCTTGGGAGAGACGTGGTGGTGTTGACAATGGTGATCGTGATGATGGTACGTGATCGTGATGATGTTCATCGTGGTGATTGGCAGTTCTGGAGCAGTAATCGAATCGTAGAGCGCAGGAGGTCCGCGCGGCTGCATCTGCAACCGCTGGGGCTCAAACCTTTTTCGTAAGGGGGCCTTCCGTTCGCCCACGATCCCTCGCCGCCTGCATGCGCGGGGTGGCTCCTGGCGCGCGGGACGGCCTGGGCCACTGACGCCCGTGTGGGCTCCGCTTGGCTGGGCCTGAGGTGGGCCGCCAACCGATCGGCGGCCGTCCCGGGGGCTTCGCTGTAGTTGCTCGGTGCGCGTGGAGGATCCGTGGCCGAGTAGGTGACGCTCCTCCAGGATGGCTGATTGTCGCTGTCCAGCCTGGCGAGGCCGACAGGCCACGTCCAGCTGACTGTGAACATTGGGGGTGAGCTGTATGTGGAGTATGAATTGGGTGGTGCTGCTCTTCTGCATGGACGTGTGATTGTGTTGGCCGTCGAGCCTCTCCACGCTGCGGTTGTCTCGCCAGACCACGTTTTGTTCATCGAGTGGTTCTAAGGGGGTAACGACGACAGCAGGCATTGGTAATTATCGCATCGGTCCTGGCCGAGCGCTCATCCGCGAGGACGGGGCCAAACGGTTGTCAGCTGCTGGGGCAAGGTTCGGGGTCAACAACTCCGGCTTGCTTCTCACGTTGGCCGATCTGCACGCCCTCCCGGCGTTCCACGACATCAACAGCACGTGATTCCGCTTGTCTGCGACAGGCGTGGCCCCCCGCCGCGGGGTCACGTGGCCAGACTGGGTCGTGTCAGGACCTCGCACGGTGTATTGGGTGGCAGTCTGCTGGCTCGAGAACGGGGGTAGCACCCTCGGAGACCATGTGCAGTGGAGGTTTACCATACTGTTGGAGATGGATGGCGTGGTGGTGCCCAACCACCGCGAGCTGGCGAAGATCTTCGAGACGGCGTTGTGGTACGACCAGGTGGACCTCTCGAGCATTGCGAGCCTCGAGCTCGTGACGCGGCCGACCCCGATTTGCGAAGAATGATGACGTCACCGCGTGCTGGCCATCAGAAATAACACCGCGGACTACCATGATGAGGGCTATTATTGCCGAGGCGTGGCCACAACCCAGGGGCTCATGGTGGCACCATAAGGAGTGTCGCAGAGCGCTTGAAGGGCGGCAGCCGGCGAGGCTGGAGAAGGAGGCCCGCGGCATCAAGGGCGAGGAGGGTGGGTTAGCCACTGGCGCACGGGCATTTCGGTTTTTGGCCTTGAGGTGGTGATGCGCCAACGCGACGTCTTCCCCCTCCCACTATTTCTTCTTTCCGGCTCGGCGAGGTCTGGCTGCCGGTCCTTCGCTCGCCGCGCTCGCCAGCATCGGCACATCCGAGTGGGCCTACGACGGCATCTTCTACCCGAGCTCTCTTCATGGACGCGGGTCTGCGCCAGGCAGGCTCCCAGGCACGGTTCAGCAGTATTGTCTCGAGCACAGCTGCCACGCCATCGGAGCTTGCTCAGCTGATTTCCGCCGCCGCGGGAGGCATCGCTAGCTCTCCGGGAGCTTGCGCGTTCGACCATGGACCCCTTGATGGCGCTATCTTGCTTTCACACCGATGAGCGCCGAAGTCCGCCGACATCCGTGTCGGGCCGCCGTCCAGACCGCCGAAAGACCACCGAAAACCGACAAAAGACCGCTGAAAAACCGCCGAAAGACCGCCGAAAAACCGCCGAAAGACCGCCGAAGACCGCCGAAAGACCGCCGAAAAACCGCCGAAGACCGCCGAAGACCGCCGAAGACCGCCGAAAGACCGCCGAAGACTGCCGAAGACCGCCGAAGATCGCCGAAAGACCGCCGAAGACTGCCGAAGACCGCTGAAGACCGCCGAAAAACCACCGAATACCTTCGAAGACCGCCGCAGATTGTGTCGGGCCCCAGCGCCCGTGGCGGGGCGCGTGCCCGCTGGCGGTTTTCGGCGGTTTGTCGGTGGTCTTCGGACGCCAATATGCATGGCGTGGGGTCCATGATCGAACGCGTAAAAGGAGCGCCGCCATGTGCCGCGAGTGCTCGGCCACCGTCGCGCCCAACTACAAGGGCGCTGTGTCCTGGTTGGCCGTGGGAGCGAAGCCTGCCTCCTGAGGCGCCGCGCCCCCCCGCGGAACACCCCGCCTGGTCCAGGGGCTTGACGGCCAACGCGCGAAGACCTCCAGCTGCAGCCGATGCTCTCGGGTCTGAGCTCGGACGGGTCTGCTTTTACCTTGACGCTGCGTTCCGAGATCATTGAGTGCACGTCGACTTTGTGAGAAGGGCTGGTTACCCGAGGCATGGCTCGCCTGGTTCCTGCCTCGGATTTCGGAGGCTGGCGCCGCAGCAGTCAGGCTTTCTTACTTAACAGCAAAGATTGATTGGTTTCTAGTAGGGTCAAAAGAGAGCATCATGACGCCCAGGAGTGTCTGGGCGCGATCCGGGGGAATGCCGGGCATTTTTTTTAGCCAACACTTTCACATTTCGTGGTCTTCGAGGTCCCAGAACTCCACTCCCGGGCCACATTCTGAATGCCCGGAGCCAACTGTAAGCCACCTCGTGGTCTTCGAGGTCCCAAGACTCCATTCCCGGACAACATTTTGAATGCCCGGAGCCAACTGTACGCCACTTCGTGCTCTTCGAGTTCCCAGAACCCCATTCCCGGGCCACATATTGAATGCTCAGGCAGGCTGATGCTGAGGCCGAGGCAGGCTGAGACTGAGACAGGCTGTGGCTGAGGCCGAGGCTGAAGGCTTACTGAGGCTGTGGCTGAAGCAGGCTGAGGCTGAGGCTGAGGCTGAGGCAGGCTGAGGCTGAGGCTGAGGCAGGCTGATGCTGATGCAGGCTGAGGCTGAGGCTGAGGCTGATGCAGGGTGAGGCTGAGCAGGCTAAGGATGAGGCCGAGGCCGAAGGCAGGCTGAGGCTGACGCTGAAGCAGGCTGAGGTTGAGGCTGAGGCTAATGCAGGCTGAGGCTGAGGCTGAGGCAGGCTGATGCTGAGGCAGGCTGAGGCTGAGGCTGAGGCTGATGCAGGCTGAGGCTGCGGCAGGCTGAGACTGAGGCCGAGGCTGAAGGCAGACTGAAGCTGAGGCTGAAGGCAGGCTGAGGCTGAGGCAGGCTGAGGCTGAGGCTGAGGCAGGCTGATGCTGAGGCAGGCTGAGGCTAGGCTGAGGTTGATGCAGGCTGAGGCTGAGGCAGACTGAGGCTGAGGCCGAGGCTGAAGGCAGATTGAGGCTGAGGCTGAGGCAGGCTGAGGCTGAGGCAGAGGCAGGCTGAGGCTGAGGCTGAGGCAGGCTGATGCTGAGGCAGGCTGAGGCTGAGGCTGAGGCTGATGCAGGTGAGGCTGAGGCAGCCTGGGGCTGAGGCCGAGGCAGAAGGCAGACTGAGGCTCAGGTTGAAACAGGCTGAGGCTGAGGCTGAGGCAGGCTGAGGCTGAGGCTGAGGCAGGCTGATGCTGAGGCAGGCTGAGGCTAAGGCTGAGGCTCATGCAGGCTGAGGCTGAGGCAGGCTGAGGCTGAGGCCGAGGCTGAAGGCAGACTGAGGCTGAGGCTGAAGCAGGCTGAGGCTGAGGCTGAGGCAGGCTGAGGCTGAGGCTGAGGCAGGCTGATGCTGAGGCAGGCTGCGGCTGAGGCTGAGGCTGATGCAGGCTGAGGCTGCGGCAGGCTGAGGCTGAGACCGAGGCTGAAGGCAGACTGAGGCTGAGGCTGAAGCAGGCTGAGGCTGAGGCTGAGGCAGGCTGAGGCTGAGGCTGAGGCAGGCTGATGCTGATGCAGGCTGAGGCTGAGGCTGAGGCTGAGGCAGGCTCAGGCTGAGGCAGGCTGTGGCTGAGGCCTAGGCTGAAGGCAGACTGATGTTGAGGCTGAAGCAGGCTGAGGCTGAGGTTGAGGCTGGCTGAGGCTGAGAGGCAGGCTGATGCTGAGGCAGGCTGAGGCTGAGGCTGAGGCTGATGCAGGCTGAGGCTGAGGCACGCTGAGATTGAGGCCGAGGCCGACGGCAGACTGAGGCTGAGGCTGGCAGGCTGAGGCTGAGGCAGCCTGAGGCTCAGGCCGAGGCAGGCTGATGCTGAGGCAGGCTGATGCTGAGGCTGAGGCTGATTCAGGGTGAGGCTGAGGCAGGCTGAGGCTGAGGCCGAGGCTGAAGGCAGACTGATGTTGAGGCTGAAGCAGGCTGAGGCTGAGGCTGAGGCAGGCTGAGGCCGAGGCAAGCTGAGGCTGAGGCTGGGGCAGGCTGAGGCTGAGGCTGTGACTGCGACTGCCGTTGCCGCTGCGACTGCCATTGCGAATGCGACAACGACTGCGAGAACAGCAGAATTCTACAACAGGATTCTCATGTGAATCTTAAGGGGAATGCTTCCAGACATGCTCCTACACATCGCTGTCAGGTTGCTTTGCCGGGATAATTTCGCGAAGAAGAACACGGGCCAGCAGAGTGCCGTCTTCGATGCCCGTTTGGCCACTGCGACCTCGAGACTGCTCTGGTTGCGCGCTTCCCCTCGGCGTCCGCCTTCGCGAGGCTCGGGACTGGCGAGTGCGACGTCGTGTGGTTCAGCGTGGTTCAATTGCTTCGACATCAATGACGTTTTTTTGTATAAAAGTGTGTGTGTGTGTGTGTGTTTGTGTGTGTGTGTGTGTGTGTGTGTGTGTGTGTGTGTGTGTGTGTGTTTGGGGTGCCAGAGAAACTGGGGCCCTGCGTCTGGCTGCCCGCCCTTCGTAGTGGCGCCTCCGGCTGGCCAGGGGCGGGCGTTTCCGCCCGGTGCGCGCCGTTCAACGCGGTGTTGCCCATGGGTTGGAGTTGGGCGCTTCGCCGCTGCCAGCTGGCGACCAGGAAGGGCTTGGCGCGAGGCGGGCAGTGCGCGGGCGCCCTGGCCAAGGGCTGCGCGGCCCACCCGCGGAGTCCTTCGAGGCCCATGCGAGCCGCGGCCTGCGTCGGCAACTTCATGGTGGCGAGGCCGCCGCGGGACAGGGTCGCCGCGGCCGGGCGGTCAGCGTCGCGCGGATTGTCAAGAGCAGGGCCTCGCCATCCATGAGGAGAGGCGCGGTGCGTCACGCCGACTTCGTGGCCTCGGTTTTGCTGGCCAGATGCACGCGGCCCAGAGTTCCTCCAGTCGGACGTGGCGGCCCAGGCTCGCCATCGAGGACCTCTTGCGACGAGGCTCTTGCGCGGGCCACGTGCTGGAGATCGTGGTGAGGCATGCCACCTGAATCGCGCTGCTCTTGAGGTCCTCCCTCTTCGGCCTTCACCTCGATGCGCCCGTTCGTCGAGGTGCTGGGCCAGCAGGCCCGCGCGCTGTGGGCCCCGGTGAGGGAGCGGCTCTGCCTCTGCTGCTGGCGGCGCGCGCCGACGCCGCCCGGCGCGAGGAGGTCGCTGATTGCGACGCCTCTCATTGGGGCCGCGGCGATGCGAGCGCGTCGCCTCAATGGCGGCGGCGGCGCTGGGGCGCGACCGCCGCCCGAGCCCGCGCCTTCCACGGCTGCTCGGGCAGTTGCGGCGGCGCGCCGGCGCAAGCGGACCTGCCCGGCGGCCGGGGGGGGGCCGGCGAGCGCGCCGAGGCCGTCGATTTGGCGGGCGCGAACTGTCGAATGGCGAATCGCGGAGTCTTTCCTGTCGCGGGGCCCAGCAATTGGTTTTCGCTTCGAGGGGCTGGCCCTGTCCAATTCGCTTCGTCGTCTTGCGGGATCGAGCGGCTGCCAGATATCGCGCCTGTCGGCGGCCTTCCAGCTTCGGGGCATCCTCGGGTAGATGTGCGCCCCCCCATCGCCGCTGGGCCCCGTCGGAAAAGAGCCCGGCCGACGCCCGCTCTCGAGGCCTGTGCTACGTCGGGCGGCAGGGCGAGGAGGACAACGTTTCGGTCGAGTGGGCTGCTGCTGCCCGTGCTGACCTTCCAGCTGTGCCGATCATCCCGAGCGAGGTATCGGTCGCGCGAGTTGGGTGCCTCGTTGCCGGCGGGGGGCGACGGGGCCGCCGCGGCCGGGCCCCGCGTCGGCAGCCGCGGCGGGTGCGCGGGGGGAGCGGTGCTGGCCGCCATCCTCCGAGTCGGCGCCCGTCGTGGAGTCGCGCCCGATGGCCCCGGGGCCGCGGCCGAGGCGGCGCCCGCCGACTGCGAGCGGAGAGCGAGGGCCGCCCAGGCGTCGGTCAGCTGGGCCACACTGGGCGAGCTCGATAAGCGCAGGAGATGCTCGTGGACGAGTTGTGTTTTCCTCGGCGGCTCGGGGGGCGCGGCAATCAAGACGCTGGCGCGGGTGGCGTCCTGCTGCCCAGAGGTCGACTGGCGCGGCGCCCAGAGCCTGCCGCGCGCGGCGCGCGCGTCGGCGGGCGGGGGCGAGGCGGTCCCTGGGGCCGCGCTGCTGCCAGTCCTAGGGCTGCTTGCGGCGGCGCTTGCCAGAGACATGCTGGCGAACAGTCTGCTGGAGCACGCGATTGCGCCGCTGTTGGCCTTCCACGGCCACTTGGGCCCTCGCGACCGCGCGGCTGGTGATGCTAGTGTTGAGCGTGGGTTTTGAGCTGCGCGCGTGGGCACTGTTCCTCGACCTGGCGGATTTGGGCGCGCTGTCGCCAGGATCGACGCATGTGGTTTTCCCTCGGGAAGTGCTGACGGAAGGGTTGCAGGCGTCAGCCAAAGCGATCGACATGTGTCGGCCGAAGCGCTAGGGCCGCCGACCTCGGGCCTCGCCGTCGCTGGCCTTAGGCATTCCGGCGCCTCTTACGACCTCATGGCCAAGGGCCAGTCGCTCTTCGGGGTCAGGGCTCGAGGCAGGGGAAGGAGCGACTGGGTGCTCGAGCGGTGAGGCAAGGAAGTGAGCGCGCTGGCGGGGCTGCGCATGACGCTTCTCGCCACGCTCAAGTTCGGGCAGCGCGGAGCGAGCCGTTTCGACGAGATCTTCCTCGCGCGCGAGGCGCTGCCGAGGCTGCCGGCGCTTCCCCATCGGATTCCCCTGAGTGGCCGCCAGGTCCCGATGGGAACCTGCCGAGTTTTGAAGAGGGCCTTCGTAACGCCACTTTCTGTAGGAAACCAATCATTCTCGATCTCTACGCCGGGCAGGGCGGGCGTGCGCAAAATTCAGCATGGCTTACCCCAGGAAGCACTGCAGAACCCCCCCCTTCATCCAGTGAAAGTATAGTGCGTCCAGCACTTTGGAAGCGTTACTTCGGCACCGGAGGAGCCCGCAGAGAGCACTCGGGGCCAAACTAAGCCTTGATGAGCCCTGCTGGCTCCCGCTGGGCCCTGCTAAGCAATGATAAGCCAGGCTCGCCCCCTGCTGCGCCCTGCTAAGCCCATGGCAATCCTTTGCTGGTCTGTAACAGGTCCTGGGAACTGCACAGCGTATCCAAAGGCATCCCCAAGGATTTTTTCTTGCGCGTCGCGCGGCGCACGACGCACCACGGAAATGATGTGTTGATTTGTGCGAGGTGCTACAGATAGCGCTCGGCGAAAACGGCCCCGGTGCGGTGCCGATAAACCCGGGGGGTTCTGAAACGGCTTCTTCGGGTTAGGGTTCGGCGTCGTTTCTGTGAACATCCTTCGGTAGCCTTGGTTTGATCTAAACTGGCCAACGAAACATCGTCAGGAGGTGGGTTGCGGGGGGGGGTTCGTCGCTGGCGTTTTGATGGGCATTCCATGTTGCTCCTGGTCCCAGGCGAGGCGAATTGGTGTCGATTCCGTAGTTCCTCTCACATTTGGGGGGTTCGTAACCTCGAGGCTCGGGCCTGCGAGGCCTGCGTTCGAGGAGGCGCTCAACCCAAGTTTCGTTTTTCGCTCGTCCGTACCTGCTGCCACCTTCGATTGCCCGTGGCTTTGGGGAAGCCCAGTGCGAGCTGGATGTGGCGCGTTCATCCCCTCGCCCGCTTCTGCGAGAGGCGTGATACCCACACTTGCGTTATTGATGATTGCGGTGTCGGTGACCGGCGGCGCAATCGCGCTCGGGGCTAAGTTTGGGGAGGCAGTTTTTGTATCAAGCTTCTTGGTCCTTGCCGTGTGTGTGTTCATGTGGAGCTACTTCTTTTAATTGGACAAATTACACGTTGTGCTGACGCACCGTGGCCCTAGCTCGGGCAAGCTGTGTGCGCGAGGTGTTGAGCCTTACGTTGCCCGGTTTTGCCGAGCTTTAGAGCTGAACATTCAATCTCTTCGTATCTGCCGATTCCGGCAGCTTTCATGACCAATATTGTTTTAGCTGCTCATGCGAAAAGCTCAATCGGGATGATCTTGTTTTTTTTTGCCTTTTCCCTCTCGCGTTCGGTTTTGTGGTGTTTCTGTGGAGTGTGTCTCTGTGGTTGTGCTGTGCTGTGTCGCCGTGCGTCCTCCCTCCCCCTGCCCTTGCCGAGCCCTGCCCAGGAGCCGCCCTGTCTTGGTCGACCCGCCTGGCCCAAAACAAACAAGGTCCTGGCCAGGAAGAGCGTCGCGATGATGGTGATGATAATGGAAAGAGCGTGTTCTACCGCTGCTGGCGGAAAACCGGGGGGGGTCACTACCGGTTCGAACCCCCCCCCCCCCCCCCCTCCGGAAAACCGGGGGGGGTCACTACCGGTTCGAACCCCCCCCCCCCCCCCCCCCCCCCTGCTCATCATGAAAAGGGGGGGGGGTCACTACCGGTTCGAACCCCCCCCCCCCCCCCCCCCCCCTCGAAAACCGAGTGGGGGTGCGGACAGTGGTGGGGACGGTGTTGGTGGGGACAGTGGTGAGGGGACAGCGGGACAGTGGTGGGGACAGTGGGGGGACAGTGGGACAGTGGTGGGGACGGTAGTGGTGGGGACAGTGGTGAGGGGATAGCGGGACAGTGGTGGGGACAGTGGGACAGTGGGACAGCGGTGGGGACGGTAGTGGTGGGGACAGTGGTGGGGACAATGGTGGGAACAGGGGGGGACAGTGGACAGTGGTGGTGACGGTGGTGGTGGGGACAGTGGTGTGGGGACAATGGGAATGAGGTGGAAACAGTGGGACAGTGGAGGGTACAATGGTGGTGGGGACAGTGGTGAAGGCGGTGGCGAGGACGGCGGTGGGACAATGGGACAGAGGTACAGTGGGGACAGTGGTGGGGACAGTGGGGACAGTGGTGGGAACAGTGGGACAGCTCAGTGGGACAGCGGAGGAGTCAGTGGGACAGTGGGGACAGTGGGGATAGTCGGGCAGTGGTTGGGGCCGTGGAGACAGTGGGGAGAGTGGAACCGTGGTGGGAACAGTTCTGGGGACAGCGGGGACAGTGCGACAGTGGTGGGGCCACTGGTGGGGACAGTAGGGGCGGTGGTGGAACCAGTGGGGACAGCGGTGGTGAGGACAGTGGTGCTGGGAACACCAGTGGGGGATGTGATGCGGACGGTGGTGGGGACCGGGAGTCGTTTGCTGGCGGTGAGTAGGGGGGGGGGGGGGGGGGGGGGGGGGGGGGGGGGGGGGGGGGGTTCGAACCGGTAGTGACCCCCCCCCTGTTTTCCGGATCCGGAGGGGGGGGGGGGGGGGGGGGGGGGGGAGGGGTTCGAACCGGTAGTGACCCCCCCGGTTTTCGAGCGGGGGGGGGGGGGGGGGGGGGGGGGTTAGGGGGGGGGGAGGGGGGTTTTGCGGGGGAGAGGGGGGGGGGGGGGGGGGGGAGGGGTTCCGGCAGGGGGGGGGGGGGGGATTTTCGGAGGGGGGGGGGGGGGAGACCCCCGGGTTCCGGAGGAAAAGGTTGGCAATTTTCCACAGTAAAGCGGCGGTGGATCACGCTCTCTCTGATAATGAGGGTGCTGCGGATGATGATGATCATACTGATTGTGTTGATGATGATGATGATGGTGGTGATGATGATGATGCTGATCATAATCCCCATGATGATGTTGATGATGACGTCGATGGTGTCGAGTTCATGTGGATTATTATGGCGGTGATGATGGTGGCGATTCTCCTGATGAGGATGAATGTGATGATGCTGACGATGGTGACGGTAGCGATAATGATGTTGTTGATGATGATGATGGTGTTGATGAGTATGATGATGACGATGATGACGACGCTCATGCTGATGGTGGCGATGTTGTTGTCGTTGATGATGACGATGCTAACGCCGCTGATGATTATGATGTTGATGATGATGCGATGATGATGGCGATAATGATGATGACGATGGAAATGTGATGATGGTAATACTGATGATGCTGATGATCATGGTGGTGTTGGTGGTGGTGATGATGCTGCTGATGATGCTGCTGATGATGATGAGCTGGTGGTGGTGGTGCTGATGGTGGTGGTGGGGATGATTGTGATGATAACGACGATGATGATGCTGATGCTGATGGTGGTGATGATGATTGATGATTGATGATAAATGGTTGTTGGTGATGATGATGATGACGACGACGATGCTGATGATGATGATGATGATGGTGATGGTGATGGTGATGGTAATGGTGATGATGATGACGATGATGATGAGGATGATGATGCCGATGAAGATGAAGATAACGATGACGATGACGATGATGATGATGATGATGATGATGATGATGATGATGATGATGATGATGATGATGATGGTGACGAGGGAGTGGAGGAGGAGCAGGAGGAACAGGAGGAGGAGAAGGAGAGGGAGGAGGAGGAGGAGCTCTCATGAATCTTATTTGGGGCCCGTCTTGAGGCCCTCTTGGGCCGTCTTGGGCACTCTTAGGCCGTCTTGCGGCTTTTGGGGGGCCTTCGTGGGGCTCTATTGGCCTTATTGTTGGTGTCTTGGGGTCGTCGTGCGGCCGTCTTGTCGTTGTCTGGAACCGTCGCAGGGCCTTCTAAGGCCGTCTTCGGTGTCTCCGGAGGCCCTCTTGGGCCGCGTTGGGGCCGTCTTGGAGGCCTGTTGGGGTCCTTTCTGGGCGTCCCTCTGGAGACTTCTTGGGCCTGACGGAAGCCCGAAAAGGCGAGAACGCGAACATCCTTCAAAAAATTCTCTGGGTAAATCAGTGATTTGAGTTTCATCGGATCCTCTTGGATGTCCTCTTGCGGCCCTCTGGGCCTTCTTCTTCGAGGCATGTCGGGCCGTCTTGAGGCCATCTTCGTCCGCCTTGGGGCCATCTTGGCGCGCCTTGAAGGCTCCTCGGGCCATCTTGGCGGCCTTTGTTACCTGCATTGGCCGTCTTGTAAGATCGGGAGCGCGGATCCATCGTTTCTTTTAAGAGTGATCGTGGCCTCGGGAGCGAGGACCAATCGTTCTTGCTGAAGGATCGTGGCGCCAGGAAGGAAGGCGGTGCACGCAGCTGATGCGGCGAGATGGGTGGTGTCCAATACAACGATTACAGGGACCCTATCGGACAGCCCTTGGCGGCCTACTACGCCGCAACCTGCCAGGGGGCACGGTGGCGGTTACATACCAAAAATGATACCCTCCCCTTGGAGGGAGGATGACGAGGAGGAGGAGGACGCAGAGGGAGCAGGAGGGAATAGGGAGAAGGAGCAGGACGGAGGAGCGCGCGAAGTAGAAGGATGGAGGAGTGTCCGGACACTTCAGCTGACGACCACACCGATTCTGGCCCAGCCCATCCTTGGGCCCAGGATCGGCTAGGCCAGGATCGGTGAGGTGGTCAGTCGACGTCCCCCGAGAGGAAGATGGCGGAAGATGGAGGAGCACGAGGACTCCTCGTCCTCCCCGACAGGTGCATCGGGATCGAGCTCATCGGGAAGTCGCGTGACCTTCGGGAGGACCCCGTGACTGGCCCGATCGTGGCCAGGCACTTCGGCTCGATCCCGCAGGCCCTGGGCGGCCCGTCGTCGTCGTCGTCGTCGAGGTCGTCGTCGTCGTCGTCGTCGTCGTCGTCGTCGTCGCCGTTGCTGTCGTCGTCGTCGTTGCTGTTGTTTATCCGCGAGCCAGTGCGGTAAGGCTTGCGCCGTGTCGGCGCGGCGGCGGCGCTCCGCCGCGGGCGTCGGAGGTGGAGCGCCGCCTGTGGCCCAGCATCGGTCAATGGAACGGCCCGGCGATCGGGAAGCCGGCGATGATTGGGCGCTGCGTAATGGGGGGATCGTACAAATTGTACCTAACCGAGCGAGTGTGGTCCGAACAGGTACCCAAATGGTACCTAAACGAGCCCCCTGGGGCTCTGGAGGGGCCCGAAAGGGGCACGAAAGGGGACCTTTTCTGACCCCCCCATTTGTGACCCCCCTATGACGCCACGCCCAAGATGATTCCAGGTCGAACGATCCACGTTGTCAACGTTCTTGGGCAGGGTGGGGCTTTCGGGCCCCTGTCGGCGGTCTATGAGCGGTTGGGGTTCGTTGCAATCTCCCTTCCTGGGCAGGTTGGGGGTATCCGACCCCTCTCGGCGATCAACGGGCGATGGGGAGGCGATGCGTTTTCAGGGCTCCTAGATGGGGTCCGAGCAGATGGGGTCGGAGGGTCGCGCCGCAACGCCGATGCATCGGCGACGAGGCTCGATGCGGAGCCCGATTTGCTTCACGTCGACGTCGCCGATGCATCGCCCGCGAAGACGCTGCATCGCGGGTGCATCGCCGATGTATCGGCGATACGGCGCGATCCTCCGACCCCATCGACTCCAGAGGCAAGGATGCAGGCGGCGACGCCGATGTCGCCACGATCCACGTGGGGCGGTCCGGAAAGGGCCTCGTCTTTGAGGTCGTGGGGCGTCTCTTCCGCGGCGGAAGGCGACGGAAGTACAACTAGGCCGCCTCCTCCGGCGGAAGCCGGCGAAGGGGCGGTTGAAGGTGGCGGAAGTAAAACATGTGCCCCTTAGAGATGACAAGACTTTTAGATCAAGGTTTCTTGAATCGGCCACGTTGCTTCAAAGGCCAACGCCGACGCCGCCACGACGAGATCCTGCCGTATCCCACAGCAGCGCAGGTGCTGCGCAGAAGTCTCTCTTGGCCCTGGCAGGTTCTCAGGCCGTGTTCTAGTTCTCCTGCGAGTCTGAGGCTGGCCGCATCGCTAGCCGCGACCTTTCGCGCAGGGAGGAGGCGACTATCCAGACACCGCTTCTGGAGTGAGGGAGTTTTCGCCGCCGCCGCCGCCGTCGTCGACGCTCTCGTCGCACCCGTCGCTCTCGTCGTCGTCGTCGTCGTCGTCGTCGTCGCCGTCGTCACGGTGGACGTTTCTGGGCGTTCCTGGTCGTGCATGGCCTTCTCTGGTGCTCCAGAGGCCTGCGGAGGCCTATGACCACCGTCCACAATTACTCAATATGACAGCTGGTGACCATCGGTTGCCATAAAAGCACCGGAGGCCACACAGAAGCGCTAGGTGTTTTCGTGGCAACTGGTAGCCATAACAAAAAAAAGCGTGTGATGTTGTTTTAGCCACTGGTGGCCATACACAGACGTGTGATGCTCTCCTTATTTCTCCCCGGACGATGGCCGGGGAGTCGCCCGCCCCCCTCTGCGCATGCGTTTGGTTCACGCAAAAAGGTCGGATGTAGCCAGGACCCCAGGTAAGGGGACCCGGTTAGTGGTAGGGCCCCGGAGCCCC
This sequence comes from Prorocentrum cordatum, assembly GCA_963575745.1. Lineage (NCBI taxonomy): Eukaryota > Dinophyceae > Prorocentrales > Prorocentraceae > Prorocentrum > Prorocentrum cordatum. The sequence continues at coordinate 638,105 of CAUYUJ010000647.1, forward strand.
AACATTTGCCAGAATCACTAGACCAGGTTTGCCGTAGCTGGTGTTTTTCGTGTGACGGCAGTTCCGGTTAGTGGAACGGGGCGGGGGTGGCGTCCCCCAGTACAGATCACTAAACCAGGTCCCACTAACCCCAGTTCTGCCAACGCCAGAAATGGAGTTCCAGTATTTGGTACCTCTCGTGCCTTTTCTGTTTTGATCGGAGCGTCGTCGGAGACCCAAAACGGTGCTGCCGCTGAGGCGCGGGCCTCATTTTGGGATCGGCGCTTTGCTCCCCTCGTTCGGAATGGCGCGCTCGCCCCAGCGCGGGCCACTTTGCTGGATCCGAGTGCTTCTTCGTCGTTGTCGCCCCGCTCCGTGCCCCCCCCCCCCGCCTCCCCGCCTCCCCTTGGCCATCCTGGCCTTCCCGTTGCTCCCACTCGAGCTGCTGCTGCTGCTCCTCCTGTTCCTCCTCCTTCCTGATTGGCCTTGCTACCAACCTTCGCTTTGCCGATGACAGTTTGCTGATGGCAGCCACATTCAGACAGGTGAAACGTACGGCCCGAGATGTCAACGCTGCGCCATCGACTAGTTTGGAGATCCATCTTGAAAAGACAACTTTTGCACACATTTGAAGGTCGGCGGCCGCGCCGCCGACCCGAGCACGCGACTGTCAAGTGGAAGCGTGTTGAGATCTCACCGTTCGATGCTGTGCGGAAGTAGTCGGGGCGCCACATTACTTTTGCAATCCTGCTGCGACGGAGGTGGAATCCCGAATCGAAGCTGCGTGGAGAAAGTGCAGCCTCTTCCAACAGGAGCTCACGACACGATCATACTCGCTGAAGGGCCGTCTGCGGCTGTTTCACGGCACGGCGTCCTCAACATTATTCTATGGAGCCGGATCTGAGTCCGTGACAGCCTGCACTGGAGGCACAGCTGCGGTCGACGCAGCGCCACATGCCGAGGCTGGTTCTCGGATCAACAAGGCGCCGAGCCCCAGACACTGAAACAGACCTTGGTGCAGTGCGCGTGTCCGATGGTGAAAAATTGTGTCGACCAGTGACCCTTGTGACAGCAGTCGCAGCAGCGCGATTGCTACAGTCGGCTCTACCGGCAGTGACGACATCGACTCTGGCAGCGAAGGCACCACCGCGACATCGAGCTCAGGATCCCCCAGCAACGTCTTAGAACCATGGCACGAGTGGATCCGGCGCGCAACAAAACATATTGAAATATAGTTTGCGGAATTGTGGTACGAAGACTGGTGTGCACGACAACGATGGCTACAGTGGAGGTCTATTGGCACTTCGGTTTGCGACGGCATCGTCAAGTTGAGCCGCAAGGCTATCATGTGGGACCTGGTGGCTACACATACATGTTGGAAATGCTTGCCGCACTGACCTCTCAAGCCATGGACCAATGATTTCCCTCGCAGGCGATTTTTCTCCCCCAATCCCCGACTTTTCGACGAAAAGGAGGGCAACCCTGGGATACACCCCAAGGAGGGGGTTCGGACGCACCTCTATCGAGGATGGACGCCCTCCCCCCATCGTATATCCCAGGGTCGGGCACCAAATGTTCTGTCCAGTCGACAAGCCCACGAAGCCTGGGATAGGGGTCGACATATCCCTTGTCATTCCCAGCATTCATTCGCACTACCTGCACAAAGGAGTGGGGATCAGTTGTGACGGATCGTGAAGAATGGGCAAGTCAGGAGGACGCGCACGTGCTCAAGGTTTTGAGTGACATGTACTTGCTCCCTGGCGCCCCGGCGCCCCCGCCCAGCCCCGCGCAGGGCCGGCACTCTTGGGACGTCATGGCGCTCGCCTCGCCTCGCCTCGCCTCCTCCATCCTCGTCCTCTTCTTCCTCCTGCTCCTCCTCCTGCTCCTCCTCCTGCCTCTCCTCCTGCTCATCCGCCACCTCTTCAGTGCACGCAGCTCCCCGCCTCCGATTGCGCATGACACGATGGGGTCTTTGGGGGAAGCTCTGGGTTTACCCAGGTCCAACATGGCACGCGCTTGCGGATGTAGAAACAAGTAGGGATGGGCGGCAGGGGTAGGATGTTCAGTATGGCGCGAGCCAGCCTAGCTAGCTTCCCTCTCTCCTTCCCTTCCTCCTTACTCCCTCCTTCCCACATCCTTCTTACTCCATCCTCTTTCCTCATCCCTCGCTGTACAGCCTTGGGCCACAGGCGACCTGCCTTTGTCAGGCCAGGGCTTCATCTTGGCACGCATCCCGCGTTCAGTCAGGCCATGGGGCCTCGCTCTTCCCACTCGCCCGCCACGACCCTTGACCCTCGGGACGCGTGCCGGCCCGCTCGTCACACCATTGCGGCTCTTCCGCCAGGCCCAGATCCGTTCAAAATTTGTCCACGGACCTTTCTCGGGGTCCATCCTGACTTGTTTCTTGGGGCGGATCCAGCCGTGGCGACAAGAGGCGTCCAGGAGGCCGAGAAAAGGATAAACAGCGCCAGGGAATGCAGCCGTTGCTCGACCGGCCCTCCTCCGTTGAGGGTCCTTGAAGGGTGCTGCCCCTGCCCGCCCGCAGGTGCTGCTCACCCTCATGCGGGATGCCTGGCGGCGTCGAGCCGCCAGCACCACTCAGGGGGGAGGGTGCCCAGTGAGAGAGAGAGATACAATAACATTAAGAATGTCGAGAATATCATACAGACGGGCCTCGCCTGCGAGTGGTCGAGGAGTTGCCGTCTCCTTACCAGCGGGAGGCGGCTGAAGGGCACAGGAGGGCGGGGCGAAGAGCAGGAAATAACATACTATACGTTTTTTTTGTCCGAAGTCCCTGTTTTTGTTCTGGTATCTTCGCCGGGCCTCCGCGCGGAGCATCTGGCGCCGCCCCTGGCGCGCGGAGCGCGCCAGGGAGGGGGGCCAGCGCCGATCTACTAAATCCGCACGGGCTTCCCGAACTTTCTACTTATGTTGCTTGTCCTCTTCTACTATTCTTCGGTGGGCGGCGGCGCAAGGGCGGCGAAGGGCGGCGGAAGTAAAGCGATGGCTTTTTTTGGGTGGAAGGCTGGCCAAAGCAGAAGGTGGCGCTCCAAGTTATGCCAGCCTTGCTGGACTCAGAAATTCCTGAGCGAGCTACATGCTTGTAAGGCTGGCGTTATGGTAGATTTGGCTATCAATTTGCCGAGCGAAGTGGCCCTAAGCCGGCCCCAAGACATTTCAGCCCTGGTCTACGTTAGATTGGGGTTGGACAAGTGATGGGCAGCATTCTGGAATTATCCGGCAGCTTCTGAACGATCGATATGTTCCATGTTCTTCATTGACTCTGTCAAACCGAATGTGTTTCCCCACAACAGCCGTGGCAGGGCTACTCAGACCTCCAACGTCCGTAACTAGTACGACGCGTGTTTTTTTTCGATGTTGGCCACTGTTGGTCGTGTTCAGGCCCCGGGAACATCTGCAGTGAACCCGCATTGTAAGGATGAGCAACTTTCCAAGGCTACCCTGGCATCCTTGCCCCTTCAGCCCATGCTTAGCGACTTTCGCTGGCCAACCTCGTTCGAGAAATGTTCACATGGCCCTCACCCTTGCATTCTTACCCTGCATCCTTGCTTTGCGGTTTGACTGTAACCATCTAAGCACACCCCGCGACGGAAAACATATTCCCAGGGATGTGGTTGCCAGTCCTTGCCGGACGAAGCCACCGTGCAGGACCCAGGGTTACCCGTCGAGTCGGTGAGTCGTTGGCAGGAGTCTTGATATCGCCCTTGGGACCCGCGCCGCTTCCAGCCTGAGTCGTTGGGTCGGCATGTATTGTCATCGTCTGGCGGCGAAATCCGAAACTTCCTCTTGCCGACTAATGATTTAGGTAACTCGATGGGCGGCGGGGGTAGGGTTCGGAATTCGTTGAACACGTGGCAAGCTCCGAACCCTACCCCCGCCTCCCATCGGGTAGGGTTCGGATGTCGCCACCAACTCGTGGAGCGTGGAATCGCGCACGTTTGCGGAGGCGTGCGGGGGGCAAGGAACGGCGTGATCAGTGTGGGTCTTAGTTTGCGGCGAGGGCTGCCATAGCACACTGGCGGTGCGCAGCGAACCAGCTCCGCGTGCACGCGGCCGTCCAGACTGCACTTGGCCGCTGACTGCTTCTCTTCACCACCATTGTCATTACCATCCTCATCCTCCTGCTTTTCTTACCAGCTCCCGTCCCCACTTTCCTACTCGAGCTCCCGCTTTCGACTGCTGCGCTCCATTTCTCCGGCTTTGGTTCACATGCTTCCGTTTTTGATTCCCGACTTTCCGACTCCAGATCCAATTTCTGGTGTCCATCTCCCGCGCGGATTCTTGAGCGCTCCGGCCCCCCGGCGCTGCCCTCCTGGTGTCGGTCTGGTCCGACCGACATTGCCCGCTTGTTTGCTTGCTTGCTTGCTTGCTTGCTTGCCTGCTCCTCTTCGTCGTCGTTCGTGCCCCTGTCCTCTGGGCTGGTGCCCCATTCAAAGCTGATTGGGGCCAGCGGTTCCAGTTCGTCAATGCGGACTCGATCGGGGCGATATACACGCCCCTCATAGAGAAGGACCCGCCGCTCATCATCTTCTTCGGCAGCCTTATTGTCATGGTGCCAGGGGAGGAGGGATGGTGCGGCTGCGTAGCCTCATCGATCTGAACATGATCAGAGGAAAGATGATATTTGTTCTGGGGAGCCTTGTGCTGGCAGTGCTCCCCCGCCCTGGCAGCCAAGAAAGGGAAAGCGAGGGGATTGTGGAGGGTATGGGGAGCGGACTGGAGGGGGGAGTGGGGAGGGCTCCTCCTCCTCCTCCCTGCTCCTCCTCCTCCTCCTCCTCCTCTTCCTCCTCCACGTCCTATCCCCTACCCATCCTATACTCCCTCCCCCCTCCATTCTCCCTCCCTCCTCTCCCCTCCCCTCTTCGTCCCCCTCCCCCGCCCTGCTCCTCCACCCCATCATTCTCCAGCGCGCGGGCGGGAGCAGGACGACGGGGGGCTGGGGGAGACGATCTTCTGGGGACCCTCGGGACCGGCACCCGCGTGGCGTCACTGCCGCCCACCAGTGACGAGGCTCTCCTCTGGCGTCGCACGTTTTCCTCCACGTCGACTCCTGGGTATCTCGACCGCTTCCAGGGGCCCAGGGCCCTGGGACCGTTTCTCAAGGGTCGAAGACAGACAGATTGGCCGTCGCGTTTTTGTCAGCGGCGCCTGGACCTGCTGAGAGGTGACGTGTTCGAGCCACGAGCCCCGCTGGGCGGCCCCTGGCTCCGCTCATACCGCTCCCGGGCCTGCCGCCCCCTGGGAACTAGGCTCCGCGACGCCTCTCTGACGCGATGGTCGCATCATCTATTTTTCACGAGCGCCCCACACTCCGCAGGAAGCCCATCCAGATTGCTCAGTCTGGGGTCCTCCTCAGCCCGACAAAACCATGTGCCCACCGTCTGGGCATGAAAGAAATGAGGCCAGCCGCTTCCCCCCCCCCCCGTTCTCTGCTGCTCCATCGGTTCTGTCCCCCCGGCCCTCCTCGCCCTGCCCTCCACCGCCCCTCCTCCCTGGGCGAGGGGGGAGGAGGAAGAGGGCGCCGAGGGACGGTGCGCCGGCCCATGCTGCAGGACATCGTGAGCTGCGGATGCCGCGTCGGCGCCGCGCGGAGGGCCCCGTGGGGTCCTGGGTTCGGAGTGGAGGCGGAGAGTGCACGACTTGAGCCTTCAGCAAGCCGAAAACAAGGACAGGGCGTTGTTGCGGATTGCACTGGCAACGTAGAGTGTGACCATGGGGTTGGCTTGACGTGACCACTTCACTTCGTCGCCGTGGTCTTTGGATTTCGTCGTTGTGCGACCACTAGTCTGATTGACCGTGATCACTCCTTCTGTGTTTGCCAACTACGTCCGCCAGAGAGAACACACCGCGCCCGATCGTCTCCCAGCCTGGGGGGCAGGGCTAAGCGATGGAGATTCAAGGTTCGCATGGCCCCCCCGCGCAAAGTGTGAGAAGACTCCGCGGCCACGGCTGTGGGCCCCGTGGTCGGCGCGCTTGTGGGCCCCGCGTGCGCGGCCGTCTCTGGCGCTCGGTGGCGCTTCGCGTTGCCCTGCGGCCGAGGGGCGTGCGCGCGCGGGCGTCCCTTGGGGTCGCGCCCCGCGGCTGGCGTCCTGGGCGAGGGTCTCGTCTTGCCCGAGCCTCTCCTTCCTCCTTCGCTCCTCTTCCTCTTCCTCCTGCTCCCGCCATCTCCGTTTCCTCGCTCATGCCCGCTGCATCAGGCTTCGTGCCGCGCCCACTCCGCGAGTCCCGTCAGCGCCGTCTGGCCCTCCAGGGAGGCACCGCTGTTCCGCGGCAGTCCCCGTGGCCGGTCGGCGGGGGGTGGAGCCCATCGCGGGTGGCAGGGAAGGGGGGCGGCATCGCTGGCGAGCGGGCAGGGTCGGCGAGGAGAGGGAGCAGGCGGGGGAGGAGGTGCAGGGGAATGGGGGCGTGGGCCCGAGATGCAACGTCGCGCGCCATTGGAGTGATTACCCTGGCCACAGTGATCGCGCAGTGAGCGCATCGCGCACCCGCCCGTTATCTCCGACGGCGGAATCCGCGCCGCCGCTACACCCCATTTGCAGTCGGCTGGAGAACGATTCTGCTCCTCGCGCGCAAAAGCAACATCGGATCATATAAAAGATAGTGGGCGGCCTTGTGGGGATCAAGGTTGCTTAGAGGTCTACCTTCGTATGGTAGTACAACGAATATTGTAGTCGCGACGTGAACGCGAGGCCCAGCCAACCTCTACCGACGGGGCCATCACGCCTATTAGGCTCCAGGCCCCCCCGCGGCGCGCACAGGCGCGCACCACATAGAAGGCAACCGCATGGAAGGTAAATTTGTCGGACCTCGGCGCAGTTTTTTTTGGATCGGCGCCAGGCCTCCCTGTGGGTGTTTCTCACGCCGCCCCTGGCGCGCCCCGCAAGCCAGGGAGGGGTCCGGCGCTTGTCCACGAAACCTGTGCGTAGCTCCGAACGTTTTTGTTCTTGTTGGTTCTTCCCTTCCTCTAGAGGGGAAGGTGCGCGGAGGTGGGCCAGGGGAACGGGAGGGGACGGAAATGGGGGCGGGGACTCGGGCGCGCATGGCCAGGAAGAGAGCCGGGGGATCGCCAACATCTTCATTTCCCCTTTGCTGCTTCTGGCCTCACCCAGAAGTGCGGGGCAGGGAAGAGAGGGGAGGGTGGGAGTGCAAGGGGCGAGGGGAGGGAACGTGGAGGTTATTGTTTCTACTGTCCCCCGCAGGTTCGGGGCTCGTCGGGTGGGGCGCTATTCCAAGGTGGGAGTAGGGAGCGAACCCAGCTGAATGCTCACATTTCCTTCTTCTGGGAGCCGTTTAGAGCGACTTCTCGCTAACCCCAATCTGCCCCTACCCCACCTTCGCGTCCCCCCGACAGGTAACTGTCCTGCTGATGAACCTCGTTACCGCCTGTGTAGTTGAATCCGCAGTGAAGACGAGCACGGAGGATGCCGAGATGGCCCGGGCCCGCGTCACGAAACAGATCATGAACATGGCGCCCAAAGTGGAGGCCGCCTTCAACGACCTCGACATGTCCAAGGACGGATTCCTGGTGAAAGAGGAGCTCCGGGTTCAAATCAGAGGCCACGTTCGCATTTCATACCACGATGTTGTCAGAAAGAGAAACCCGTCATAAAAAGGTAAACTTGCGGAATTCCGCGCGGATTTCTTTGATCGGCGCTGATTGTGCTTTTTGTGTGGTGTAAGCCACAGTGGAAGGCGAGGAATCTGTAGGTCTTTTCAGCGCTTGGATTTGCAATGCAATGGGTCCTCTGGCGGTCTCCCTCCTCCTCAACATTGTCTAGTCGTCCCTCTTTCTTCTCCCTCCTCCCCAGTCTGAGAGGGGCGATGCGCGATGAGGAGGGTGACGGAAGAGGACGAGGGTCGAGGAGGGTGAATATGGGGGGTATTGAGTTAAGGCCTCGACAGTGTAATGGTTTGTGTTCTCCCCAGGAGTTGATCCACCTATCCAGACACATGGAGCACGTCCATCTTCCGCAGGAGCTCGCCAGACTGCTGCAGCCAGACAAGATGATAGACCTGTTCGACGTGCTGGACCTAGACCAGGACCGGCCAGAATTGTTGCACACAGCATTCCTAGCTGTCCCGTCGTTCAGTGAACCACTTACGAGAAAGTTGCAGACAGGATCTGTACTGTGCGTTTGGAGTTTCGGGCTGATTCTCGGTGCATCCAGGTGTCCTCAATGTCCCCCGGTGGTGGGTGAGGGGTGGGGTGATCGGTGACCCAGGTCGGATGGATGTGCGGACGCGTGTGCTCACACAGGCACATTTGACTGTAGATTATCTCAACCAGTTAGCTTGATGGATGGGTGGTTCCTTGGCTCAATTACCCTGCGCGGTGGGGTCCTGCGCAGAGGCCCATAGGGCCCTGCCACAGGGTGCCAGGCTCTTGTGATTTGCGCAATGGTCTTACCCGATGGACCGCAGAGTGTTGCCAGTAGGATCATGGTTTCAGCATTTGTTGTGTGCTGCGTATTTTCTTTATCTTCCACTCCTTCTTTACCCCCAGTCTGCATCGAGCATGACATGAGTGTCAGCATCATCCAACGTCAGCCCAGCCACTATCACATTCAGCGTCGCTTGACTACTGCACCTGCTACCGTGGTTTACCAGCTCTAGTTTAGTTATATGGATGCATGGGGTTGTATCTATTCAACGCATGCGTGGTGACTCAATTGATATACAGTTTGGAGGCACTATGCTTGCGCCAGGCAGACAGGGACAAGTTCGACGCTTTCCAAGCACAATGCTTGCGCAATATATTTGGCTTCCCACACTCAATGATCTCTCGGGTCAGCAACGAAGCGGTGCGTAATATGTTGCGCCAGTACAAGATTAGCTTACGTATTCTTTCAAGCCAGCTGGTGTGTTGTGACAAGTTGGCATCAGCATATGACCCGAATTTGCAACGTTCATACGTATTCCAGAAAAGGAGGCTCCGCGTTGGTCGACTATGGCCGGCGAGGGCGAGGCCGCCCGAGGTTGCAGTGGGCCATAGTCATGCAAGCGCATTCGCAGATGATTGAACAGATCCACGGACAAGCCTCCTTTCATGGCGAAGCATGGCGGAAGGAGACCGTTTCCTTATGGTTTGGGGCATGACGGGCGTCATGGCCCCCGCTCCCCCCCCTATGACGTAACGCCTCCCCCCCCAGTGTGCTCTGGGCACTGCCGCCGTGCGCATTGGGATCCGCGTAGGTGTCCGCGTAGGAATCCGCATAGAAGTTTGGTCCGCAGTCGTCGTCGTCGTCGTCGTCGTCGTCGTCGTCGTCGTCGTCGTCGTCGTCGTCGTCGCCCGTGGCTTGTCGCTCGTCGCTCATAGTCGTCGTGCGTTCGGACGCGGCTGAAGCCTGTTTTTTTATTCCAGGCCGGTGACGGCAATCATCCAGGGGGGGGGGTGAAAAGGGGGTCGATGACGTCACGTTTCGCACAGGCGGCGTATGGGAATGCCTACGAATGACGGAGGACGGGTAGCGCCAGCATGTAGGTGGCGATTTGCACCACAACGCCTGTGCACACCACAGTGTCTTTGTGCACCACAGCGCCTGTGTACACCACGCCGCATATGTACACCACAACAGCCGCGTGCAACACAGCGTCTGTTTCGTGCCACCGTGCCTGCGGGCACAACAGTTCTTGTATACACCACAGCGCTTGCGTACACCACGTCCGCCGTGTGCAACACAGCACCAGTGTACAATGCCTGCGTGCATTGCAGTGTCTGTGTGCACCACGGCGCCTGTGTTCACCACAGCAACAGTGTGCAACACAACACCACTTTTGTATACACAATGTTGGAGCAAATCCTTATGACAAAATGGAGCGCTTGTGGATCCCACAGAAAACAATAGAAAATAAGCCTTATGGACAACGGAGCCCCGCTGGAATCTACGAGTTCCCCGAGTCCGCCCGCATCACCCTAATTCCTCCCATTCGCGTCCAGGAGGCTCCAGGTAAATTGGCCGTCCGAGAACCAAGGCTGACCGATTCAATAAAACATTATGCGGTTCGCGCTGAGATGCGCACGTGCGCTGTAGCGCCAACCCGCACGACAGGGGGTAAGGGGGAGGAGGGGGGGAGGAGGAGGAGGAGGAGGAAGAGGAGGGGGAGGAGGAAAAGGAAGAGGAATAGGAGGAGGAGGTGGAGGAGGAGGTGGAGGAGGTGGAGGAGGAGGGAGGAGGGAAGAACGTCGCATTCGATTATAAGCATTTTCCTGGCGTGGCGTCTAGTTGTCCGCATCAAATCCTCACGTACATGCTCCTCCTACCAGTCCTATGCACGCAGGCATTGTGGTGTACACCAGCGTTGCGTTGCACGCGGATGTTGTGGTGTAGACACGCGTTGTGGCGTGCACAGGCGCTGCGGTGCACGCAATCGTTGTGGTGTACACATGCGCTGCGTTGCACATGGTAGCTGCAGTACATGTACACCGGCGCTGTAGTGTACGCAAGCACTTGTGGTGTACACAAGCGCTGTGTTGCACACGGTTGTTGCGGTGTACGCAGGCTTTGTGGTATACGCGCGCGCTGTGTGTTGCACGCGGTCGTTGTGGCGTACACAGGCGCAGTGGGGCATATCGCCACCTGCATGCTGCTCGCGTCGTGTTCGTCGTCGTCGTCGTCATCGTCGTCTCGTCGCTCGTCGCTCGTCGCGTCGCGCGCGCAGGCGCGGCTGCGGTGCCGGAGCCACACGGCGGGGGGGGCGTTACGTCATCCCCCCCCTCGCCCCCCCCCCCCCCCCCCCATGACGCCCGTCATAGAGAACATGAAGAAACGCTTTCAAGGCTGTGTGCAAGTACGTATATCATTTACACCAGATTCTGAGGATCACTCTTCCTCCCTTCCCCCCTCGCCCATCGGCCTCGTCTTCCTCCTCCTCTTCCTCCACCTCCTCTCTGGCGGAGAACATATCAGTTTATACATTGTCATCGTTATTTTTCCAGGCTGCTTACGACCACGCCGCTGCGAGCTGGGCGGCTGCCTTCTGCCAGCGGCAGTGCGTGCAGCACCCGCGCAGTGCAACCAACGTGCTGTCCAAGGCACGGTTCTGATGTGACTTGACTTGAGTTTAGTCAATATAGTCACAGGTAGAGTAGCAGAAGCTGAGCAGAATGAGAGTACCCAGGATATCCAGCGACCCGCGGCAAAACTCGCCTCCGTGGCAGCGCAGCGTCGACATCCATGCAGGATTGACCTGTCGATACCTCCCGAATAGGTCCATCTGGGGGCTGTCCAGAAGGCAGCGCTACGATGCTGTAGCGTGCCGCGGCTGTAATGTTTCATCGCCTTTCGTTACCGTACGGAAGCTTATTGGAGGCGTCTTGGCGGCTTCGGGGTGCATTCACGAACTCAGGACTCCCTACCCCCTTCTCGGAATCCAATTATGCAACCCCGAGTGGGGCGGGGAACAGGCGGATGGGATGCGCAGGTTTCATGCGCCGTGCCACTCGGGCAATCGGGATCACCGGATAACGTAGTGGACGCGTGTGCAGTGTGCACACACGCGCACACCTACGCGCGAAGCCAAGCCAGAAAAGCACCCAGCTTCGCTGCGGGATGCATTGTTGCGCAATGTACGCATGTCAAGTTCGCAGGAGCCCAAGGCGCCAGAGGGATTGCGGCGAGTTGACTGCCTCTCTCAACAGGATGGCATGGTCACCGCCCCAGAGTTCATCGAGGGTATCTGCACCCTGGCGTTTTCTCACGTGCCCACCGAGACCATGCAGATGTTGCATTTATCCAGCTGCCTGCGGCCCGGCCCGCTATGGTGCCAGCGCAGCACCGCAGCAGGAAGGAGGTTGAGCTGAAGATCCACCCCAGTTCAGTGCCCCGATTGAATTGGCGCAGTGGAACAGTCCCTCCTTGTCCGCAATCCCGCTACCCTACTCCTTCAGCTTCGAGGCCTTGCTTGGGCGTCTTTGAGGCTTCTCGGAGCCCTCGGAGCCCTCTCGAGGGCTTCTTCGGAGCATGTCTGAGGCCCTGTGGCGGATCTCGGGGCCGTCTTCGGCGCGAGGGCTCCACAGAGCCCTCCCGGAGACGCTCGGCTGAACATCATTCAGGAGGAAAGAGGAGGGGCAATCCTGGGATTAAGTCGGGCACGTCCCTCTACAGGAGGAGCATTCCAACATAATCAAATAATAGCCTGGCGACGATTTTTTAATATTTGTTTGTCTATGTTGGTGTTTTTCTTGTAATGTAATTTTTCGCCCAAAATCCGCCTGTAGGGGGACATGTCCGACCTCGTCCTGGGATTTGTCAATGTTTATTTGTGTGTCCCTGGGCCTCTTTAATATTGGGGACGTCTGGGCGGGTCTTAGGCGGTCTTGGAGCCCTCCAGGGCCGTGTTGGACGGTTCTCGAGCGGTTTGGGGGTTGTCTTGGGGCACTCCTGGGCTTGTTTTCGGCCGTGCATGGGGTTCTTCGGAGCTGTCTGGAGGTTCCCCGAGTCGATGTGAAACCGAAACATTTCGGAGGCGAACATACACTGATGCCAATGTTTGTTGTCATTGTCATTGTGATTTCCATCGTAAGGCCTCGCTGGGAACCTTTGTAGGTGTCTCTTGGAGACTTCTTGACGCCTCTTTGGCATCTCTGGGAGATACTCTCTCATTTGGAGAAACGTTGGGCCTTTTTGGGATTGTCCTTGGGAATGTTTCAAACCTTATTGTGGCGTTCTTGAGATTGGACTGGAGCTCTCCTGATGCCTATACGAGCAAGAGAGCAAACTATTGTTGCTGAGCGTGACCAGGTGGGTCGGTTTTCGGAGAGTGCGCGGGGCGGCAACCAGAAGGACATGCCAGCATTCGAACACGGCCCAACGTTCCGAAGATACGGTGGCGGATTAAGGAGTCAGCATCATAGGCTTGTGGCCGTGTGCGACGATGTGCGCGCGATGCAGAACATGATGTCCAAGCAGCAGGATGCCCTTCCTCATTGTTTCTATTATGTCAAGCGTCGTGTCGTGTGGACGCGGCGGCGACCCCAGCGCGTGCGTTCAAGGTTGAATGTCCCCAGTAGCTCGTAATCTGTTGACATTGAACGATCTGCAGGACTAGAAAGACGCGATCGTTCTAGGTTGAACGATGCACGTGGTTCCAGAAGCCAACGCAAGTGTCGCCATTTCGATCCGATCGACCCGATCCGATATGGATTCTGGCTGGCCCGATCCGATTTGATTCCGATCTTGGGAAGGCCTTGCGGCCAGCGCCGCCGACCCTGAAGGGGGACGACGACGACGACGACGGCGGCGTGCGGCCTCTGTGGAGCGCGCTCGTAGGCCTCCAGGGGGCAGGTTGGGGGCGTCTAGGGAACCGCTTGGGGGTTCTTTTCGGGCTTTCTGGAGTTCTCTTGGGGGCCTCTTGGAGCCTTTTGGGGGCTTCTCGGGGACCTCTTGGGGCCTCCTGGGAGCTTCTCGGGTCCGAGGACTCGACATTTTCGTTCGTGCTCCCGTGTGGACACCCTCTTGGAGCCGTTTTGGGGGCCTCTGGGCCGTCTGGGAGGCCTCTAGAGGTGTCTTGGGGCCCTCCTCTTGGGTCGTTCTGGGGCTGTCTTGGAAATCTCTTGGGGGCCTCTCGTGCCGATCTTGGTGGTATCTTGTGCCGTCTTGCGGCGTCGGGGATCCGAAACGGCGAGAACTCCAGTATCTCTCAACAACTTAAAATGGAAATCATTATATTTTGCCTGTTAGGGCCCACTTGGTGTGCTCTTGGAGGCTTCTTCTGGCGTCTTGGCAGGCGCTTGGGCTGCGAGGAGGCCATCTTTGGCGTCTTGGACCGATCGTTCGGCGATTCGGAGCCCTCTTGGACCGTCTTGAGGGTCTTTGGAGCTATCTAGGGGCCTTCTTGGGCCCCTGTCAGATTGAGGGGGCCGAACGGTCATTCATTGTCCCTGGGTGCGTGGATGAAGTGAGATTCCGCGGTGCGGATTCGTGTTGTTGTTGTTGCTGTTGTTGTTGTTGTTGTTGTTGTTGTTGTTGTTGTTGTTTGTTGTTGTTGTTGTTGTTGTTGTTGTTGTTGTTGTTTGTTGTTGTTTGTTGTCGTCGTCCCACCCGCAACCCGCCCCGCGACCCACCCGCGACCCACCCCGCGACCCCCACCCGACGACCCACCGCGACCCACCCGCGACCCACCCGCGACCCCCACCCGGGTCCCACCGCGACCCACCGCGACCCCATCCGCGACCCACCCTGGACCCACCCGCGACCCACCCGCGAACCACCCGCGACCCACCCCGCGACCCACCCCGCGACCCACCCCGCGACCCACCCCGCGACCCACCCCGCGACCCACACCGCGGCCCGCCCGCGGCCCACCCCGCGACCCACCCGCGACCCACCCGCGACCCACCCGGGACCCACCCGCGACCCACCCGCGACCCACCCCGCGACCCACCCGCGACCCACCTTCGACCCAAACCACGTTCAAGGTACAAACCACAATTATCGGCGCCTGCGGCGGGCTTTTTTTGCATTCCTTCCAGGTGGAGAGCCCGCGACCCACCCCGTGACCAACTTGCGACCAACCCGCGACCCAAATCACGTTCAGGGTACAAACAACATTTTTCGGCGCCTGCGGCGGGCATCTTTTGCATTCGTCTCAGGTGGAGAGCCCGCGGCCCACCCGCGACCACGTTCAGGGTACAAACCACATTTTTCGGCGCCTGCGGCGGACATTTTTTTGCATTCGTTCCCGGTGGAGAACCCGCGGCCCACCCGCGACCCAAACCACGCTCAGCGTACAAACCAATTTTTTTGGCGCCTGCGGCGGGCTGCTTTTGCA